>OX419693.1:15355029-15955029 GCA_948474745.1 Oligia latruncula | reverse complement strand
GACGCAGAGGCAGACGTTACATTTCCACCTGGTTCGTCCTGAACAGTACCATTGTTCGCCTCCAGACATTGGTGCAGGGTTGGTGAAGGAGTATCCATTGAGCATCAGCAACGTTGCCCCATTTACCGCTGTGACAACTGACACTGGAATGTGATGGGAATTTCAATAGAAAACTTGAAACTGGATGGGTTTAATCAACCGATATTTTCACCAATCGCTAGTTAGTAGAATTTTATTTTGGAAAGTTAACTATTATTAATTTATTCGAAGCTGTACTCTGGGAAACGCATTCCTAAATGACATTTTGACAGTTCAAGAAGATTCCTAACGTCGCGCGTCGTCGAGATGTCGACTAGAGAGAATGACGAATGAAAGCTGTTGTTATTACGGTCCGGCCGTCCAGAGACCTGTCAGTGCGACATTTCTAGTAGATAATAAAGATCAAAATCGCAAATCACGCATTCGTTTGTATGAAACTGATAGGTGTCAAAAAACGCATTCTCTCGCAGGCCGCACTCTAGGAGCGTGTTTCGCAGTTGAACTTGAACAAGGAGGTCAGAAAAACTTTAGCAACAATAGAAACCTTTTCCGTTGTATTGTCGTTACTGCGTACTGTCTACTACCAGACTCTCAGCCTTGCAGGTTGGTTGTCACTCTCTGCAACTGGTCAAGTATTTTATTACTATCACATTAAATTTATCTGAGATTTAAAGCCACTTGACTCAACTACATTATGATATGGAACGGGGATTTAAAGAAAAAAACAGACACTCCATTATTTTTTTCAGTACGTAGTAGGTACCTACTAAACAATAGGTAAGTCATAAAGATAAAGGCTTTCACAAACAGGCGCGACGCGACGTTCGACGACGTGATTCTGATAGAACAAAATCTAAGTATTAAGTTTTCATAGAAAATGTAATAATATATTTTTTTTAGTTTATTTATTAATGTAATAATTATTTGTTTTAATAGTTTTTTTTTTTTTTATCATTGTTCCTCTCAACCAAAGCACCTGCCATCCAATCTCTTCACCACTCTTGGTTGACTGGTAGAGAATGCCTAAGGCATTAAGTCCGCCTTTGTACCTTTTTGAGCGAAAAGTTTAAATAAATAAATAATTCAATGTTTGTGCGTCGCGCCTACCTGACCTGCGGGCGCCTTAAATAGATAATACCTACTCAGTACAATGGGATGAATAAAAATGCAAATGCTCACGCAAAACTATATTTATTCTACTAAAAGTATAAGAAAATTCTAGGTCTTTATTTAAATTAAAGTGTTTACACATCGATCGCTGCATTATTTTGTGAAATATAAAAACTAAAATATGTAATAGGCAGGTGTATGTAATGTAGGTACCTACCGGGTACACCACCCACCCCACGGACCCCTTAGGAGATTCAGGCGCGATGTTTTGTTATGTATATTTCAAGTTAATATTGGTAAGTAAACGGTTTATTTAATTTTAAATAAATTAGGACTACTCAGGCTATTACGAAAACTCAAGTAGGTGCAAAGTGCACACTGCACGGTTCCAAATAGTACCTAGATCCTATGGAGAAGAACCGGCAAGAAACTCCATAGGTATGATAAAAAAAATTTGATTACATAAGTATATCTAAGTTACCAACAATATTATTAGATACATAATATAATATTTTTTTCTTGGTTTTAAATACATAACTTGTACTTACCTACTTAAAAGACAAAAACTCACGTATGAAAAGACTTACAGAACTATAGAACAAAAACTAAAATACCACTTAAAAAAAAACAATACCTGTCGGTATTGTTACCTATCTAAATAAGTCACGATTGTTCTATTACTAAAATGTAAATATTAATTTAGTAGGTACTTAATTAATTTTTACTTTGCAGATGGAGCAATTTCAGTTGGGGCAACTAATTGAAATTTTCCTTTAAAAGTTGCCAGTTGCTACAACTTGCAAGTACAACCAAATAGGCCGAGATGTATTAAACAGCTAGTTGCCAGTTGCTGCAATATTTGCTCCACCTGCAAAGCTCCATAGAATACCTGTCGGAACTTAATTATTATTTATTTCTTTCAAAAAAAACACACTTCTTGTAAATAAAACATGTTCTGAGGTAGTTAATTAGTTATGTAAAAGTATCAGTATAAAACACTTGCATACCTACAAATATTTAGCTACCTTATAGATATAAAATAACCTTATAGTTACCTTTTATAAAAGTACTTTTTATAGAATTACCTAATTAATTAATTACTACGATTTTGTAAACTAATCATCAAATGATAACTTGGTCACGAAAAATGTGAAAACTAGCTATGTAATAGCGAACTCGTGCAAATAATTAGTCAAAACACGCATTTACACACTCCATAATTAGTTAAAAAAATAATGCTATAACTACCTGAAATATCATAAAATCCTTTAACATTCACCATGTAAATAAAATTATGTATCTTTTTACTTAAATGTACTTCAATTATGAACTATTCGTCACCTATTCGTATTTATACAAGATGGCTGTTTAATTTTAATAAGAGTTTTTATTCATCAATTACATGGTACAATTGGCTGCAATAACACAGTAAATCAAAAGCAATAATATGTAATTAACTTTAAATATATGCTCATAACACTGTGCCATTTCTTGCTTAATTTTAGTCTTAAGTATAAAATAATATTAAGCGCCCGAGAAGGTTTAGTGCTACCTGGCTCATCACCTAACCGCCTTAGGCACTCGACCGCCGACGAGGAAGCGACTAGATATCAACGATTTCTTCGGTCAAGAAACGTACAAAAGATTACCTATTATAGATCCCGTGTAAGTAAAGAGATACATACTGAAATAGTTGATCGTTGACTGTTCACACCGCCGCCGCCGTGCGAACAGCAAACAACAGTACTCGTTTGTCGCAGCAACCAGCAAAAGCTATCATAGAGAGGCTATCATAGAGAGTACTCGCTCAGAGACGCTCGCAAAGCGTCTCGCGTCACTCGCTAAGCGTCTCGCGTCACTCGCTAAGCTACTCACGCTTGGTAGGTACATACGCATACCAGAGTAACTGCTCGTCGCCGTCGCGCACCGTGCTCGTCAACTCATTTTTATTAGTTGCTAGCTCTACCTACTCGGTTCTCGTAAGTCGCCGGCGGTGGGACAGGTGCCCTAGGCTATACAAAAAATTTATATATACATTTTGACTTCGTCAATGCATTGCCAATAGTGACCTTGCCCCTAAATAGAACTTATGTGCTAAAATAAACATGCTTCGGTTTCCCCTCGCTCTCAGGTGGTTTGTGGGAGTGTTTGTCCTTACTACCGACTACATTGAGGTTGTCATCCGTGGTCATACGTGCTTTGCACTCTTCACTCTTGCTCGAAGTACACTTCCAGACAGTGCCTTTCTTTGACTTGGCACTCCGAGAATAAGTATAAGATTTGTAAAGGAGAACATACTGTCCCTTGCGTTTTGTCTTTATGAGTACGGGACCTGAAAGAGAGAACATATTAATACTTAATATTTGTTAAGTAACTACAAAGTTAGTCGTTCCACTTGACTGTTTTACCGAAAACAATAAGGAAACAACATTCTAGAAACGGCAGGATTCTGTAGCTAACGGTTCTTTACTATTAATACAGATGCTCCAATATACAGCATGAAAAATACCATCATGATGCATATTTTTACCCCAATAACCTTTGTCCCGCAATGGCAGTGGACAAACGTGTGTGGAAAGCGGAAAGGGAGGATTTGCCCAGCAGTGGGACATCACTGACTGGACAGATAGATAGGAAAACCTTGTTTATACCGGTTTACCGGGGTACTAGGACCACTTTTTCTAACGACCATTTGTAAAACAGAAGTAGATACGCCACGTGTCAGGTAGTTACAATGAAACTCCAAACTTAGGAAACATGATTATTTAATTAATTTAGTGAGTATTAGGTCATATTCGCTACGTTGAGGGTAGTGAAACTTTTCTCTTACACTTATGATTGTACAAGCTGCCTTTATCTGAGAAAAAATACTATTAATATTAACTAATAAATAAAGATATAATTATTATTAAACACCCTTACAAACTAATGACTAATAGTTCATCTTGAACTTGATAGAAAAAAAAATACAAAAAATATAATTATACATGACATAAGTATTAATGCAACACAATTGCTGATTCATACAAATCATATTACTTAGTACTTATTAAAATATCGCAATTTATTAATATTATAACTATAAAGCACTAATTTTTATTATATTAAAAAGTCGTTATTGCTTGATGATTTATTACCATCGATAAAAAGTTTCGACATTGTCTATAGAGGTAAAAAATAAATAAATAAAAATATTGTATTTTAACCTATGTACAGTCACGAGCACTAATATGTCAACACTTGGCAACTATTAATTGCGATTTTTTCACGAAATAACGAATGCAAAGTTGAAATACGACACTTTACATAAACCTATGCGTTTGAAAATACTTTGTTCGTAATAATATACAATTTCATTAAAAAATAAAGGAGAAAATCGCCTGTGAATAAAGCCAAGTGTATACATACTTATGCTCGTGACTGTACACGTATGATGTAAGTCTATGTCTGTATCCGCAAACGATGTTGCGGAATAACTGCAAATACCAGAAAATTAATTATGGCATTACACACATAAAATATATTAATAAATAATATGGTCACACTTTTTGTACGGCCTGTATACAAAAGGCTCCCGCAGACAGGCGCGACGCGACACCGGTAGAACAATTTCCATTAATTTTTCATAGAAAACTTGTTGTCTGCGAGAGAGTACCCTGATATTGACAAGTTAGAATAGAAATTAAACGTAGAAAAGGTTTATTTTCTATTAATTTAGGTGCAGGCGAAGGCATTATCTGTACTTGCATCATTTAAATAGTAAATTAAATCCACAAATAAAAATGTCACGATAACCAAAGTATATGGTTAGAAAGGGAGTGACTACCGAGGTGACGACTTAATAAGAGTAGTATGGAAGAAAAAAAGACAGGTGGTGGTGTGGTGGTACCACACTATGTATATGTACTTACACATGGTTGCGTAACCATCTGCGGCGACATCGACAACGCCATAATATTATGAAAATTACGCATCACAGACGTCACGCAAAATCCTGCATCACGGAAGCAGTTTAACCGCACGATACCACGTTGTACAACGTCCCGACACCAATCAACGGGCAGTAGCCTACCAGACACTACACCCATCTGGGCGAAGGATCTTCCTTTTTCTATGGAGGTTCAGTACCATACCAAACATCCTCTATACATCCACACATTTTGTTGGTAATAGCTAGAGCTACTTGCGCCGCCATACACGGGGTCGTCTGGCAACACGGGGTCGTCTGGCGCCCATGTGCTGATTTGGTCCCTGGGGTGGTCACGGCGTGCTATGTGTTCTGGTGCGACAGAAGCGGCGGCGTGCCCGTGTTCCCGCCGTAAGCAGCAGAGGAGAACACCGTGGAGTTTTAGTGGGTTATAGGCCCACATAACTGCACTATCTCCCCGTGGTAGCGCAGAATGCATGAGCATTTCTCGATACGATAAAAAAAGGAAAAGTTGCGCCACCAAGGCATCTTGGTGTACTTGTTTACGCCTAAGGGTACTCTCAAAAAGCAGCGGGTTTTCCGGTACAGATCGCTGTAGGTTGATCAACGGAAAGAAGCGGTTACAATGTGATACGGCACTGACTTGTCATTACCAGAACCTGTGTCTTTATCCAAGGACCATTAGGGCCCTATCTCACTAGGACACAAACACAACCATGCGGCGCAACCATGGTCACACTGCCAAAACATGTAGGTATGGTTGGTTGCGCAACCGATCGGACGCCTGATGAGATACCCACCATAAAGCTATGTATATTCTGATAGCAGAGCGATCATGGTTGCGCTACCATGGTATCCGGTTGAGATATAAGCCTTAGACATGGTACAGACGCCACCACATCAAGCTACTACAATCTGTCAAATTTCTTTAATAGGTTTTCAATATTATCGCTAAAGCATAAGGTTCAAAGTTGATTGGGAAATTCTGACAGTTTCGGGAAGCTTGATGTGCTGGCGTCTGTACACTGAGATCATTATTAACCAGTAAAAACATTATCATAGCCTTTGTCTACATAAGACCATCATGAATCCGAAAATATTTGGAGCCATGGTTGTGATCGCCATATATTTGCAGTACTCTATTGTCGAAATCAGTAACAACGTTAACTTTGCACTTCTTCGAATTTCTTGAAGAGCAGTACCATTTGATCTGTGTATCTTTTCTTGATAAATAACTCTTGTTATAGGTGTAACTCCGGTAAACCAATTTCGGCTCACCACGGGTTGATTTGACCACAAATGCTGGAAAATCAGTTTTTTTTTTAATTATATGCGCATTTTTAAATGGGTAAATGTATTGAAAATGTGAGGTTTCACTTAAACAACTATTTAAGTAGTTATTTCCTTTTATTTAGAGAGATTAAAGGAATTTTAGGTTCTTATGAGTTTTTTTTTAGGGTTCCGTACCCAAAGGGTAAAAACGGGACCCTATTACTAAGGCGGTCCGTCTGTCACCAGGCTGTATCTCATGAACCGTGATAGCTAGACAGTTGAAATTTTCACAGATGATGTATTTCTGTTGCCGCTATAACAAGAAATACTAAAAACAGAATAAAATAAATATTTAAGGGGGGCTCCCATACAACAAACGTGTTTTTTTCGGCGTTTTGCCTTGTGGTACGGAACCTTTCGTGTGCGAGTCGGACTCGCACTTGGCCAGTTTTTTTTTGTTACATTTGTGCCTAATCTTTTAGTTTTTTAACGCTGCTGCTATCGTGTTTTAGTGTTTTTTTTTCTAGCGTTCATCTTAAGTTTTCTCCACTCGGCTCGCTTTTTTATTACTTCTCTCTCACTCAATTCTGAAACCTTTTTGTATTTCGATTTCATCAATTCATTGTTTCTTTGTTTTATTCTCTTGTAAACCTCAGGGCGTTCGTTTTTAAGCTTTTCTCTATATCTGCTGACTCTTTCCGCCCCAGTCTGTGGCTTTTTGAAGCCTAAAAGTTGTTTTATATCCTTGATGAATATTTTACAGCCTGAAATAAACAAAATTAATAATTACAACAGTTTAATTGTGTAAGTGACTCACTTTCATAATTAAACATGTGGGTCATTTTACATATATTATATTTTTTTTATTATTCTCTCTGTTCTGTTAGTTTTTTTTTTTTCATGGTCTGGCAGTTTGAGTAATTTATGTGGCCTACCCAAATGTCCTTTCTTTGGTATTGTTCGTCGAATCGTTGAGCTCCTTAAGTCTTGAGTTGAGCTGCACGACTTTTGACAAATGCGTGCACTGACTGGACAGGTCCTCTCAATCTGTGTGGTTCTTTCCTCAAAAGACCACCTCAGACATCGATCTACATGGTCTTCATATAACCTGACCAAGATTATGTCTGGACTTTAAAAGAGACTGTGACCTCTGAGTTTGTTTCGGCCTTTCTTCTCAGAGTAGTCAGATAGGAAACGCAGACTTCATCTAGTTTTAAAAAAAACATGATTGACGTGTAAAAGTGTTCGTACAAACCTACTTACAAAAAAAAAAAAAAATAAAAAACTGCAAAGCGAGGGGTCCCGGTTAAAATAATAAAGATTAGTCTTATTGCAATCAAATATTTTAATAAATTTTTAACACAAACACAACAGTCTTCTAAAACATTTTGGTTAATTATAATCACAGTTATTCACTTCTTTATTACGATACTGTATCTACATAAATAATAAAAATTTTGGTACAGACGCCAGCACATCAAGCTACCCGAAACTGTAAATTTTTCCCAATCAACTTTGAACCTTATAATTTTGCGATAAAGTTGAAAATCAATTAAAGAAATTTGACAGCTTGATGGCTGACGTCTGTACACCGAGACACGATAGCGAGCGGAACAACCAGAGGGGCAAATCTTGTAATTTTAAGAACGTTCACAGTCTGATCTCAGTCTCAATCTGTCAAAAATACCTTTTAATTCCCTACATTTTTGACATTGATTGTCGCTGAGATGAGATTGCGACTAGATTTTTAACGTTTTTAATTACTTACAGGAATTGGCCTTCAGCATTATAATTGTGTAAAACACTTTCAATTAAGATCCGAAAGATTTTGAAGGACATTGCTAATCCAATGCTCCTTAGGGTTGAAAATCGTCTGCTCAACAACGTAATGAATCTTGTTAAACTATCAAAATGCATTTTGACAGTTCACAAAATGCATTGCCATTGTGTCTTATTTTTTTTTTTTATTTATCCATTTATTTCAGGCATCAAGGCCCATATAAAATCATTTACAATGTTAATATGACTTAAAAATACTATAAATACATGACATACCTTCATTATATTATTGCAATCAAGACACTTAATAAATTTACATAAACATAACAGTCTTTTACAAGATTTTGGTTAATTATAATCACAGTTAATCACATCATCATTACTATACTACTTATACCTCTAAATACACTTGAAATAACCTCCTTAGAAAAGCGGGATAATTAAAAAAAAAATCATCAAGTTCGTTTCTGGCAAAAAGAAAAAGGAGCAGGCAGACTAATTTCGTTCTTTTATAAGTACCTACTTATATAAATAAAAAAAAAAACCAACAATTTACGTAGGAAGGTATTGCAAAAACATCAATGAGATCTTTCAATAAAATGTACTAAAATTAGGCACAGCGGTGCTATTCTGTAAAAATCTCACCATGAAAACTTAGGTAAAGTGAGCTGTCAATAGTGTCAATTCCTAGCAAAAACAAACTCACTTCACCTAAGTTTTCACGGTGAGATTTTTACAGAATCAACCGGCTGTTGCATTAAAATAATGAAACCTTTAGCAGTCCTAGAAGACAATAATAAAAAAAATAAAAAAAAATAACGAATCTATACAATTTTCAGACTTGACACAATATTAATACAAAATTTTACGTTTCTTTGGTAGAAGCAAGTTACAAAAATAAAAAACCGGTCAAGTGCGAGTCGGACTCGCGCACCTAGGGTTCCGTAGAAATTTGGGTACCTATGTAAATAGTTTATCACGGGTTTTCGGATGTTTTCCTTTACTTGTGCTACATGAAATTGCTTCTTGCCAAATTTCATGATTCTAGGTCAACGGGAAGTATACGTTTTTTGCGGCATAAACGGCCGTATCTTTTTTTTTACGTTAACTTAGAAGTTTGATTTTTTTCCACAGCTTCAAGGGACTGCAGATCTGTACGGTTTTAATTTCAACGCGATACCTCCACGCGTTCCCGAGATAAAGGGTCTTGACAGACAGACGGACGGACGGACAACAAAGTGATCATATAAGGATTCCGTATTTTCCTATTGGGGTACAGAACCCTAAAAATAAAAAAGCAAGTGTAGGAATCATAGTTTGGAATGAAAGGTTTGACGTAAACATTTCCTCGAGCAACCCTCTATTAAATATATGAATCTACTATTGTATGTACCTACTTTATAAATTTCTAACGTAACAATATTATCGTGGACGGAAATTTAAAATCGTCTTCATACAGGTTGGTAGGAACCTAGGAACAACGTCACGCAACCTGTAACCATGGATTCAGTACATCATTCTGAAACCCCTGCGTTGAAAATTTTCACCAGTTAAAAAAAACTATTACAAAAACATTAACAAAGGTTCTGGAGTGGCGACCGAGTTCCGGAAGAAGTAGCGTTTTAGCGTTACTTCCATATTACTACCAATGGTAACCGAAAAGTTTTTTTTTATAAAAAACAACAGGGCCCTTAATGAAATGAACAATATCCTTAAACACGTCATATGTTAACATATTTCTTAAATTGTTCGATAGCTAGATTACAGTATTTGGGGAAGTTAACATCGAACCACTTATTGTTAGACTAGTTTCTATAAACTTTCAAAAACAAAACCCCATTACTGAAACCCTGTTATTCTATCTTCTCGATATATTCTTCGTGATCTTCGTCTTCGTCCGAATCGGTTGCTACGCTCAACTGTCTTTTCGACAACCTCTGGTATTCACCCTTTTCATTCACGTAGAAGACAGGAGGAGGATGGGTATGCTTACCCTTCAGCACGCGAAACTTTCCTGTGTTACTAAGGGTTACCTGAGCTTTACATTTCTTAGAACATCGTGAGGAACAAGCCCAAGTAACTCTGTGTTTGCTTTTACAATTCCTCGCAAAAGTATACTTTTCGTACACAAGTAATTCGTTCCCCTTTTTCGATGCTATAAAGTGTATTTCTGGAACAATGCAATTAATTTTCATTGCTTAATTCTATTTATTTCTGGACGGAATGAAAAGTTGAATAAAAGTCTTATATAAAACATTGTTATACAATTTATTAAAGGATTAATTTTAAAAAACCAACACCATTATCCTAAGTTCGAATAATAGAGTAACATCAAATATAATCTATGTCGGTAGGCAGTTTAATTTTAGGGGGAGGATGAGTGTGGTTGTCGTTATATTTCGTTACCCTGAAAGGTTGCTTATCTTCATTCGTGGAGACGTTTGCCTTACACCCCTTCTTGTGGTGACTGGAGCACGTCCAGTAATTACCGTATTTCTTATAGTTCCGCCAAGAGTAAGTATACCCGCGGAAAAACAGCATACCTTGGCCTCTTCGGTTTCTTGAAGGTATGATCAAAGCATCTACAAAATTAAAAATATGCTTAACGTGACGGCTGGCTGTTGTGAGATACGCTGAACTTATATTATCTTCTCAAGTGTGTTATGAAGATTTGTGTGTTAGGTCCAAAATAACTCCTAAATTATCTTCTGCTCCAAGAACCGAATACTCTCGGAGAAATCAATTACCTCTTATTCATCATAATCAGCCTATAATGTTCCCACTGCTGGGACACAGGCCTCCTCTCAGTGAGAGGGAGTGGGCCGTAATCCACCACGCGGGCCCAGTGCGGGTTGGTGAATGTCACATGTCTTCGAATTTTTTGTTCTAGGACATGCTGGTTTCCTCATGACGTTTTCCTTCACCGTTTTGAGAGCAGTGGTGATGAAATAATTTACACAAAGTAAAGGGCCTGTCTGGGATCGAACCTACGACCTACTACTCGTAAGTCGTGTCCGTTACCACTGGGCCACCACTGCTCACATCTCTCTTATTCACCATGTTAGAATTTTCGCAGCTATACTAGGTGTCAGAGTCAGATGCGAGTGTTAACAGATGAGGCAGAATCATAATTTTGCACTGAGAGAATACTCCAGATCACCACAACCCAGCAAGGCAAAATTGATAAATCTAAGAGATTCTTACAGTTCAAGTAGTACGGTTATGGAATACCTTGCCCGTGTCGATAAGGGGAGCTCAATCTTTGTCCATTTTTTAAATTATGATAAAAAAACACTATCTCTCTCTGTATAAACACCTTTTTTTTTTGTTCTTAGCCCTTGCTCCATGATAATCATTGCATATATATTTGTGTGTGTGTTTATCATTGTATACATTTGATTATAGATAAGTTTAATATGTTTTATTTACGTATTTATTGTAATGATGTAAATAGTATACCACAGACTACCTGTGGTATTGTATCTCCTTCTCCCTTAATCCATCCAAAGGTTGTCTTTAAAATATCGCTTTTAGTGATAAGACCGCCTATTGTGTTACCCCTTGTAAAATTTCTACATTTATATCTGTAATTTTTATGGTGTACATAATAAAGAGTATTCTAAATTATCTAATTATCTAGTAAGTACCAGATTTCTAGCGTTTTGGCCGATTTATTACCACTACTGCTGCCATACATATGTCTGTCAACCAGGACCAAAATTAAGCCTAGGCTTGTGGGCTGACAATTAGGCAAACCCCATCTTCATCGCAGATCCAAAGATGAGGGTAGAAGACATAAGTCTTTGAGACCTTTTGCAAACTTATATGCATAAAGTTGGTGTTTGTTGTATAAATCACCTTGGTGGTATAAAATTAGGAATAGTTACAATACGACCGACGTAACTTGGCGGGCCTGAGTATAGCCTTTGCGAACTTTCGCGCATGTTCTCTCACTCACACTCGCCTCATGCCACCATTTGGTTCCTAAAAAAAGTTCGTGCGCAGCCTTCTGCGCGAAGTTCAGGCCCGCCAAGTTTCGTCGGTCGTATTGTATAGTCCGATTCAAACTTTATGGGGGCTCGGGACGTCGGAAAATGAGGCGAGTCGCTGCGCAGAAACGTCACCTGTCAGCGGGGGTTAGAAGTGGGGTACTGCGCAGCAGGCGGTTTGAATTTTGGTGTACCTATATGTATACTTACAACGTTATTTTTAGTATATGCGAAACCTGAATACAGTTTGTTCAGAATAAGTAGGTAACTGAATCGATTCCAATAATTTTTACCCCATGTTAAATTTTGTCCCAAAAATATTTAAAAAAGGTTTAAAGTTGGACACCTAGCGACACTAAGTAGGTTATCCAATCTCCGCGCCGAACGCTTAGGTACCTCGGTACGATTTTCAATGAACGCAAGACGGCGCGGGTGAGCATGTTTTGGTACGGACAAACAGATAACTTAACAAGTTTATAACTTTGTGATTTTTCACGATACAGTTTTGAAATTTTGTACATAGATTCTTTACATAAAAATACTAGACACGTGTTTCGGGTTTCGCATATAGCATAAAAATAATGTTGTATAGAATTTAGGTTTAAATAAAAGGGCCGGTTAGTTCAAATCTTTTAATGGCACAATCAGCTTCATAATGTGCTCTAAATCGTAATATTGTAGGTACCTACAGTTACATTACATACATTAAGTATACAATTTTCACATTATCTTATTGGAAGATCATTCTAAAACAAGAAATATACATAATAATATATTTTTTATCCTATTTTTTTATAATTAATTAAATTTAACTCCTTAAAAAGCTTTTTATCACTTTGAAATAAAATGTGAAACAATAATAAAATAAATAAAACAAAAAAAAACTCACAGCTTTCAATACCTACCAAAATTACCTACCATCGAGATCATATAATTTAACACAAACTATTGGTATAGGTAGGTATGTATAATTTTCGTTATTAGACCACCAAACACCCAACACAAATGGACCATGCTACCTTTTATTCCACATAATAAAAGAATCATAAAATACAACTAGAAAAAATAGCTGAGAGCAAAGGTAGGTACACGGCACGGTAGGAATAGGAACAGTTTCAATACAAAATACACATTTTCAATCACATTATTAATGTTTTTGTTTTGCGCGCACACTTGTGCTCTATATTATCTCCCGCGCCGAAGGCTTAGTCTCCGTTGAGATTGGCCGCCGTGGCCGAAATACGGTCTAGAGGACTTTATTTTTATTTAATGTTTTGCATGACAGATAAAAAAACAACACCACAGATAAAATATTTAATAAAAAAAATTAAGGCAGAATTGCATTCCGTGCACTAATCCTAGGCCTCCCTCTTTTCCTGGAGTGCTTATGAATTATGCCAATCGGAGTTTGGATGATCACCGGCTCTGGATGGTTGTGGATGCCTCGGATTTGCGTTATATTGTGAGAGCCGTCAGTCGTGAGGATGGAGGGGCACTGGCTTCTTCCGTACATGACACAGTACCAAGTTGTGATGCCGTCTCTATTGGTTTTGCATTGCTGACGATACAGAAGACCGTTTAAGAATATCAGCTGAGCGCCACGTGTTGTTCTCACATATTTAGCTGTAAATACTTAACGAATTAATACCAAGATACTTTCTTACAAAAGCAGTTTGTCAATTTCTTCCCAAGAATAAAAGCCGGGAATCCACTAAGCAACAATTTGATGTTGCGCAACAACAAGGCGTCAATGGATCCGTGTCGGCAACATCGCGCTGTTGTGGCACGTTCCTAAGCATCGGATGTAAGTTTTTGCGCGCCAGTTGCCTGTAGTAGATACCCGGCTTTAGAAGGCTTTACAACATTATTGTCAGTTCACTAAAACTCATTATAAGTAAGTCACCACTTTCATCCTCATGTAATCAGTCCCAAATTCGGCGTTTGAGAGTGGTGACTTGATTCTAGGTTAAGATCTACTTCTGGAAGGAAACTACATTAATACTCACTCTACTGTTGTACCTTGACTTTGGTATGTTTTCGCTTTTGCAAACACTGCCAAGACCTATCATGAAATACTAGAAACTTCAGGCAATTACCGCTACAATGAGTGCTGGAGTTCTTTACCATATCGCTACTATAAACGGCGATAATGTCCAGTCCAGAAAAATCCAGAAAGGTAAACTTCTAAGAAAAGGCCCTTTACGTACGCACGGCGACATATCAAGCTATTTCCAGTATAAGCTGACTTCTGATTGTACGAAAGCCTATACAATGCGCTGTCAGCTGAAACTGGTAATGTAGGTACCTATAGCTTGATATATCGTCGTGTGTACCGCTTTTGTTTTTTTTTGGTATTTGAGCCCTTGACGAGGTTTCACATAAATATTACTACCTTTGGTGAAGTCATTTTTATCCAGCTACAGTAATAATAATAATGTGAGCTCGGCTGTCATTGCGCCGATTGTCGTAACGGCCAATGGCTTGATGGCTGAAAGTTAGGCGGTTGGATCAAGAGCCTGATTCAGAAGGCAGTCCTCCTCGAAACGCGTGAGCCCAAACCACCGGTTGCTTGAACCCTGCCCTCGACACCGGTGGACCAATAGTTTTTATATTTTTAAATGTTTTATATAAAAAAATTAAAAACATTTAAGACATATTATGTACTTATTTAATATGGAATAAAAAGAATAAACGGAATAATAATATATTAAATTCACTTCGCATATATTGACGATGTTCTGATATGTTCATAAAACATAGCAAGTACCCTAAAGGAGCACGACTCCATCTTTTAAAAAGTTTTCTTTTGTAAACCAAAACCTAAGGAAATAGAAAATCATTTTAGTCCTTTAATATTCTGAACTATAATTTATGTAACTAATAGTTTTTTTTTATGTTCATAAAACATAGCAAGTACCCTAAAGGAGCACGACTCCATCTTTTAAAAAGTTTTCTTTTGTAAACAAAAACCTCAGGAAATAGAAAATCATTTTAGTCCTTTAATATTCTGAACTATAATTTATGTAACTAATAGTTTTTTTTTAACTTACAAAGGCTGTAAACATGAGTTTCTTGATGAATAACTAGGCATTACCGACAAAAAATAGCTGTATTCTGATGATTCATAATAGGTAAGCAAAAAACTTAACAATAAAGAACACAGGTTAATTTTTATAATTAATTTTATTAAAAACACTTGCAAGATTGATTAAAAGATTACCATGTGTAAATCAGAGACAAAAACAAACAATATTATTTTAATATGTGGTGTAAGTCAAACACTTTAATAGTATTCAATAATTTAGCGACCAATCGGGTTTTTTACTCTAAATAAAAACAAATTAAACCTACAATTCAAATCAATGATTTGTGTTAAAAAAAAAACAAAAAAAATTAAGCAAACAAAGTACCTATTGTTTGCTTAGTATTTTTTAAATTAAAAGATGAAACAGACCACTGGTTGGCAAAGGCCCTTAATACAGAAATATAATAAAGCACTTACCGATTCCACGCTGATTCGGCTTTTTGAAGCATGCAACTTACCTAGAAATAAATAAAACATTTTTAATTACATTCATTACACATTTATTATTAACAGTGGAAGGATGGACCGTGTGAAAGGTGATATGGATAGAAACGGAGTAACTACCGAGATGACAACTAATAGAGAAGTATGGAAGAAAAATACATGTTGAGCCAACCCCAAATAAATGGGATAAGGGCAGTAAAATAATGATGCTGATGGTTTACTTAAACAACTTTTCATAAAACAAAAATCTTGTACACATTTCAAAATATAATGTGGAAACAACTTGTAAGTAAACTAGTAATGTTACAAAAAAACTAAATTTAAGTATTATATCGTCACTGGAAAGGAGAAAATGCTAAAGCACCATTAGGGCAAAATGAGTTAATATATTTCGTAGAATTAGATTTTTTTTCTGTGTGAATTTGTTTAGGTTTCAAGACATTCTGAGATTGAAACATTTTCTCCTTTCCAGTGATGATATGGTTATCCTTAAAAGATGTGAAGAGAATGTTCACGCACAATGGTCCACTGAAGGACTAAGTGCGGAAACCAAACCCTTAACATAGATGTGAAGATCAGACAGGGCAATTTTTTCAGTAAAGATAGCACAATCAGCAACCAAAATATAATATGGAAAGAACTTGTCGGTAAACTAGTACCTCATAATTATGATAAAATTAACTAAAAGTAACTTGTATTATAAGTTTATTCTTAAAAGATGGAGCCTATCACACAACAGAGCATTTTTAAAATTATGATGACCTTAAAAAAATATATTAAAAATGTGGCAAATGAAGCATTCAAACTTAATAATCTTATCTTATCTTATTTAATCTTTGATTAAGGACAACATTAAGAATAACTATTGGCCAGGCTTCCATAATAATAGGGCTTACAGTAACTAAATTTTGGCTAGAAATTATACACTGTGTTGTTCTACACTTTTTGGAGGGCTTTTTCATAAACAAACCGTTTTGGTAGCAATAAAGATTTAATGAATGTAGTTACACTATAAAGTGAAAAATGTCGTGTATTGAGAAATTACAATACGTTGCACCACTACGGTGAAATAAAGAAACATGTACCTGATATCTATGTCTCGCCGAAAATGTTCACACACAACGCACTTAATTCACTTTAAACGAATATATTAACCACACTACACACTAACACATCATTCATATTTGTTATAAAATCACACGAAAGCTAACATATACATAACAATAACAAGAAAACTGAAAAAAGGGTAATCAACAAATTGGTCCAATTAAGATTTTTTATGTAACGGTAATTCAGAATTATTCACATATAGGCATGTACCTTGCCACTCAATTTGAATCCTTTCCGTACACAAACTTTTTGAATTCGCTAAAAAGCATCAAAATAAAACAGAAAACTAAATAGAAAACAAAATAAACAAGGAATCTTTTAGGTTATGTCGAAGCGTCGAAGAAAATGAAATGTCAAAGTGTCAAACGTGAAACCTGAAACGTCACTGACTGGGGTTATGTTCGACTACGACTACGAGAGTAATCGAGAGACGTACCGTTAGTCACGGAACTTGAAATTGTTTTTATATTACAATTATTTTATTTATTTTGAACTATAGAAGACAAAATTAAATAACGAATAGGTATCGAATATTAATAAGAATACCTGAAAACATGAGAGAGAGAGTGGGTCAATGTTCATTAATAAAAGTTGTTCTAAAGTTTTATTATGGACTTTAATATAGGTACATACTGATGTTTTTAGCAATTTTCGTTTTGGAGACACGTAACACAATCAAGATCCTTTTTCAGGTTTTCAGTTATTTAAATTAAGGGGTTTACATAAAAACCATGATTGAAAGTTATGAGACGTTTAAACGTTGAATCTAAGGATACACAGTCACTTCTTATGGGGCCGGCCGACGCGGAGCATGCGTAGTTCATACAAACTTAATAGGTACAAAAATAATTTGTAAATCAAATTTAATATTCAGGTAGGTAGTGTGTATTTATTCCGATTGGATTAGAGAATATCTAGGTTCCCAAATATATATTTTGAAAGGAAGCTGATGCATGATATAAAGTCGAGATTTAGAGGAATTTCAAATTTCTTTATGAAACTTATTTTTCTCCCTCGGCCTCGTCTTAAACTTGTTCTCAATTTTTGTAATATTTAATTTTCACAATCACATGTTTCAGCTATTACTTCGACGCTGCATCGCGTTTTGTACGACTCGTTCCGTTTGAGAATTATTATTGCGTTTTCTAACGATGCAGAATTATTTGGCGGAGAGATAAAGCAATGTCGTAATACGCGCATTGACGTGGAGTTGTGGCCACCAGCCTGTTTTACCTATTAGGTACCTAGGTATATAAAATTTCCAAAAAGCGATAAAATCCCTGATTGCTAATGAAAATTATGCGGGGCGCTGTCATTATGTAGGTCATGTCTTAGCTGTCACGCACGGCTTATTTTAATTTCTGAATTGTTTTTATCTTTTTTATAACGGACGCTTTTAACGTGCACGTTTTTCTACATCATTTTCACATGTAGGTATACTTTCAACATGAATGTTGTAATCAATATTTTATAAGTAACAATTTTATGACTTAGCTTCATAAGTTTCGGATTCGGTTTTGGCCGAAACTAAAAGAGGAGCCGAAAGTTTGGTGACGATTTTAGTTTCGGTTGAAAATCGTGATGCGCCCCACTTAAATAATTATTTATTATTTTCGCGAGCATTAGTTTTTGAGGGGGTGCCCTTTATCGTGTAGTCGCATAGTTTTTTATTCCCTGGCTGGAGGCCTTAATTTATTGAGGCATCCACAGGCAAGCCCGGTTACGTAGACGACAACCTCTTTGAACTGAACTGCGAATACAATTGAAAAAAAAAAGTTATTTAAGTAGGTACTTAAATAAAATAAAAAAGGCGGGACCCATACCATTTTTATTATATTTTCAAATTTAAATGGGTCCCGCCTGCTTCCAACTTTTATTTAATTTAAAATGGGCTTGTTTTTAGCTTTTCAGTTCTTTTAACTTAAGTTTTTTCCGCAGTCGGGTTTTTTATTTTTTTTAAATATTTTTTTTTATTTCCAGCTTTTTAGTTTACAAATGTGAAAGATTTCGCTGACGATTTAGTTCTTGGTACGTGTTTTTTACGATTTGTCACTTCGAATTACTTTTAACCATATAAGTTGTTTATATTTTTGTAATCACCTTTTAAAGCCCTTTATTTTGATACCCCACTCGATAGGTTTTGAAAAAAAAATGGTTGCCTGTAAAGTCGGTTTTACGGGCGAAGATTTTACGTGACAACGTCTTTTTCTCGGTAGAATATTTATTGATATGAATATAATTAAATTGCACAATAGGAACAAGGAATTGAATGAAAATAAGAATTGCACAAATTTTAACTACTATAATACATATATATATGACATGCAGACCGATCATAGTTGAGTGGGAGAGAGACGCAAGGCATTCGGCGGGCCTCTCTCTCGTTCGGTGACTCATCGTAACGTTACCGAGCGTTACACTTTTTCATAAGTGACTCCCAGCCGCAACCTAATTTAAGACGTTGTCACGTCAAAAATTTTTTTTGAAGACATACATACATACATAGTAGTCGCCATATTGAATTTTCACTAACGTCATGTCTTTAGTGACACTCGCCGGACTAAGAGGAATCGATTGACGTGTGAATCATAAAAATCGGCCCGGGCGTTTGGTCTGTATAGTGCTTCAAAGGAACATACAAACATACATACATACATAGGCTGATGAACACATTACCACTCCTTTGCGTCGCGCAGTCGGGTAAAAAAAACTTAATCGTTAGGTCTTCATGGGTCCCACTCGTTTCGGAAAAGAACTTGGAATAAATACTGTTCTCATCTTACGCTAGTACCTACTTACCTAGAAAATAATTATCATACCTACCTATTTTTTAACTTCGTTGTGTTCTATACGTACCTATGCAGTGTGCTCTGTAGAATGGTTTTCATTGCTAAGTAGCAGAATAATAATTATTTTCGAGACAATTTATTACAGTATAGCAACTAGTATTTTAAATTACCTATTGTTACTCGGCAGTCGGAACCTCTGTCAGGCCACCTTTAAAAATTTTGTAGAATCTAGATTCCGACAAGGCTTACCTATTGGGATTTAAAATTCTCTGTTAATTAATCTTATCTATCAAAATACTTTAGTTATCTTTAAAATATTAAATTTTCAGTTTACCTATTCATCAATTATTTTACAATCGGTTGAAACAATTAGGTGTTCTCAATGATTTCTATATGTCAATGGGTGTTCTGAAATAGGTCCCTGTTTATTATCTTATTCCATGGGCTACATAAATGTTTCTGTTCTCTCTTGTCCTGCTTTTTAAACAAAAGAGAGAAGATTCGAAAAAAGTAGGGAGTAGTAAAAGGCCATTTTTATTAATAAATAAATAATAATAATAATATATTCTATTTTTTAATATATATTATTTGACTCTTCACTTCACGTGACGAGGGCTGGCCTATTTCTTAGCCAAAGAATTAGCATCGCCATCGCCGTACAACTTGGTAATGCTGCTAGCCTTTTGGGCACTATTCCTGTTGACAGCGATGCGGACGAATTTTTTGATGCCCTATGATTATTTTGCTTATTTTTTCATATAAATATATTATTTTAATTTAATAGTATGATACTGAAATAATTTTATGTGATTTTAAGTATGTAAAACTAAAATGAAGAAACGATATTTACTAGTATTTACTGGACTTTTTAGGTTGAAGGAACAAAATTGTAATAGTGCTTTTGTATCCACCATAATTAAACAGCAATCAACAAAGTAACCTAACAAAATATTGTAGGATGAAGTGTGGAAATGGAACGCGCCCGTCGCCATACCCTGCGTTCCGAGATGGGAAATAATCGATGTGAGCGTGCTTAAACCCGTACCGAATTAGCGTGAGCGCGATAACGACGTTCCGTGAATCGTCATAGATGACGTCATGACATGCGCCATCTTGCGATAACGCCGACCATGCCCTAGAATAATATCACCGTGAGCGCTGTCAAAAATGACAGTGTGTGTGTGAGGATGTGTCAGTGTGTGTTTTATTTTGATTTGCATCTTATCATAAAATTAAACTAAAGTGGCATTTTCGAAATTGTGCTTCTGGCTGATAGTCGCCACCTAACCAAAGAAGAAGAAATGTGGTGTTTATACAAAGAAATACTGTAATAATATCGTTTTTACATTGAGTAAGCACTGTGAGCGCGCTCACGGGCGTTCCGAATTGTTGACAGCTCTCAGCTGTCATAGTCGTGATATCTAAATCGGAACGGATGTGAGATGATGTGAGCGCTGTGAGCGATTATAGCTAATTCGGAAAGCGCCCATAGTTGGTTCGTAATGGTTCGTAAACATTTTGCTACTGTCAAATGTCAAAACAAATAATATTAGATTGTTTATTTATACCGCGATTTTCCTATTTTAAGACATCTTAAAACATAAGTTTTACCGCGAATAATATAATATGAACAATATAAAGACTGTATGTGCGTAAACGAGTTATTAACTTTGGTTGTCAGTGATTCTAACCTCTAAATGTTTTGTGTTATTCTATGGTTAATTGTGAATTAAATCGAAATCAAGTGAGTTATGTGATAGTGTCGTTTTTAAGCAGCGATGATAGTGATATTGTGACATGTCGGTGGGAACCGGAGCTGGCTGGAGGCGGTAAGTACGTAGAATTAAGATTTGGAATTGTTCATAACACTCCTTCCATCTATTCCTATTATAAAATATCAGTTTGGTATAATAGAGTATAAAATAACAATATTTACAATGATTCCAAGCTTTCGTGAAGGTTCACTGTACGAATAAACCTAGAAATATAAAAAAAAATTCTTTGGTTTGACACAGTTTACTTTTTGTTTAAAGGTGGAAGTTATTACCTGTTATTGGTTTAAAACATGTGTGTACATGTATATTTCACTACATGTATAGTTATTTTTTGGTCATAATTCTTGAATTTTGCAAGATTTTACAATATTTTTTTTAAATATGTTGTTTTCTTCCTTTCTTGCAATTTTTCGAACAGGATTTTGTATTAACATCGAGTTTAAAGGTAAGCAAGACAAGTATTTACGATTCAAAGAAACATTTATGTAAGCAATCAAGAATAACATGTTTAATTTAAGTAAGTATTATTTTCAATTAGAACTTTGAATTATTTAAAATTCTTAATGAATACATCGTTGATTTAGGTACTATATGTATGAATAAATAATTATATAATATACCAAGTATTTTGACTGAATATTTTATTTGGGGCAGTTCTAAATCCTTTTCCTATTCCATACCACCTCATCAATTATGTCACAACACTTTAAAAGGTACAGTTACATGCAACAAGATCTTAAATACAATCAATGCAATATTAAAACATGTTTTCTATGTGACTGTACAGTAACCTAACTATGATTGCACCAACCTGTTGCACATGAATGGAGCTGAAAAAAAAAATTGTTTGAAAGCCAACTTTGCAAGTGAGATGTTGTCCATATCTGTGCGCCTTTTACCATATTTATTTATTAAAACTTTATGCACAAGTAAAAGAAATACTGTACAAAGGCGGACTTAATGCCTCAGGCATTTCATATTGAAGATTTTTAAAAGAAATTCTAGTATCCATTCAACGATATTGCCGGTTATGTGACATAACCGGCAATATCGTACTTACCCCATTTTACGTGGGACTTAGACATAACTTATGTCTAAGTCCCACGTAAAATGGGGTAAGTCTATTGCCATAAACGCTACTTACATTATTATTTTCCTCGCACAAATCTTTCTTCTATTTACAGCAGATAAGGAGACATCTGAGGAAGAACTTACTAATGCTCAGAAAATGATTCCACAGTCTGGCAAAATTTTGTCAAAACTGGAGATAAGATATCAAATATGTGATGCAAAATGAAAATTTGGTCAAATGATGTTAAAATGCAAAGGTGGCCGGACTTCATCATTATCATCACATTTAGCAAAGAAACACAAAATAAACAAGCACTGCATAACCAATGTTTTCAATAATAATTTGTGACAATTTGTTTTTTTTTTTTTTTTTTTCCTCACTTCCTGAGACCTAAAACCATTGTTTTGATTTCTTTACTAAGGTAATTTAGTATTGAAAGCACTTACCTCTTGTCTGGGAGTTAGGCGTTTGACTATCCACCGTCCGTATGGCGCCGCGACTTGCGTAGGGACCGTATTACTACGCTTATATTTTTCTTATTCTTTTACTTTTTTTTTAATGCCGACGCGTCAACGGCCCTACCATAAGATCAGTAGCTTTGTATACGAAATTGAAAACTGATTAAAGGTACTAAACACGATTTTTTTTTTCCAGTTGTGGTTTTCTACCCTAATGAAAGAGGTGTGTATTAATTAAGCAGATTTTCTAATAATTTAATTGCAAAGCGACCACTAAGCTAATGGTGAAATTACACGGTTCAACCAAATTGATCCAATTAGATTTCTACTTAAAAAAAGAGTTGTTAACAAAAAACAAATGCCATGCGTTTGAAACATGATTGAGCTTTTGATTGGGATTTTAAAGGTCTAGCACACGTATCAAACCGGAAAGGGATCAGCAACCTATCCACTCGAGCCGTTTAGTATTCTTTGTATGAAACTCCCTACCGCAACGCACACTAATCGGAATCGTAACCTAATCGCCTCGCCACGGGACAACAAGCTCACGAATCGCGGTGCGGTGCGTTACGGTTACGGCTCGTCGTCCCTGCGCTTACGGCTGGTCGTCCCCGCGCTTACGTCTCTCCGTACTTGAGCTTACGTCTCTTCGTCCACCCTTGCCCCTCTCACCCCTCCGGCCTGCCTGCTGCACCATCAACCAGCGGTCGGCGAGCCGTAAGCGCGGCGTCGTCGTCGCCTAGCCGTAGCCAAGTCGACGTATCGGAGCTTCTGATCCGCTTTGGTTAAGTGCTTACGTTAGGTTGACGCCTGTTTGACGGCGACGCGAAAGGCGATACGGTGCCCATCCCTTTCCGATTTGATACGTGTGCTATGACCTTAAAGCAGCTTTCCTTTGATACATGACCTATCTTTATCGGACCAGAAACCTTTACATTTACATATTAATTTATTGTGCCATCGTCTTTTTTATTTCGTTTTTCTTTCAGTTCGACCAATATTCGTGAACTACCGTCACGGGATTGTAATGCTACTAGACGGCTACACCTACAGCAAGTCCACCAGACTGAACTGGTACTGTTCCCGAAGAGTTTCCTGCGGCTGCAAAGCGAAGGTTAAGCTGACGGCAGACGGGAAGTACGTTGAGAGGCTGGTGTATACCCACGACCATATCAGAGAAAACTATGTAGTATCGAACAGTGGGAACCTGATCAAGCTTAATTAGGGTTTAGGATAACCAGACTATAGACCTAACGCTTAACTGAGACTGTGCCTGAGTTAGCTGCGGGATGCGGAAACGGGGCGTGGCGTGGGTGGTTTCTTCTTTTCGAGTCGATGGCAAACGTAAAAATATTTTACTACGTTATTTTTAGTATAATGTGAAACCTGAATATAGTTTGTTCAGAATAAGTAACTGAATCGATTCCAATAATTTTAACTCCATGTTATATTTTGAGCCAAAAATATTTAAAAAAGGGTAAAAGTTGGACACCGAGCGACACTAAGTAGGTTATCCAATCTCCGCGCCGAACGGTTAGGTACCTAGGTACTATTATCAATGAGCGCAAGACGGCGCAGTGCGAGCGGCGCGGGTGAGCATGTTTTTGTACGGACAAACAGGTAACTTAACAAGGTTAACTTTGTGATTTTTCATGATACAGTTTTGAAATTTTGTACCTACATTGGATTCTTTACATAAAAATACTAGACACGTGTTTCGGGTTTCGCATATAATACTAAAAATAATGTTGTATAATATTAGATGAGTTGGGCGGTTGGGCCCAGTAGGTCACCACCTCAATTTTTTCAGTGGCGTTTTTTAGGTCCTGGGAAGTGCAGGTGTATGGAAACTTTGTACTCTCCAACATATGGATATGTTTTGGTCAGGAGCACCGCATTCGCACTTGGTGTCTGTTGGGCCAATAATCCCCCATTTCGCAAGATTATGCGTCCAGCGGCCTATCTGGGTCCGCAGTCGAGCTCAGTCCAGCTCACAGAGCTTGTCCAACTTTAACACCTCCCCGCATCGCGCAGCTATCTCAGGGACCCTCTCAGTTAAACGATAGGCCTTTAGCTTCTATTTTTTTGATGGAGGTGTACCTACATATTATTATAGTATGGCGTCAATTTAATTAGATGCTATTAGTCGGATTGACGATAAATTGATCATCGTGTAATGCGTATATTTGTTGTCAATCTCAAAACTGAGGTTGCATTGTTGATGTAGGTAACTGTCCGATTTGGCCTTTATTTTATTTATTTTGATTTTAATTTTAAATAAGTTCAATATTAAGCTTCTTGAAAAGAATAATGTGAACTGTAATCGACCGTGTTTGCATCGTCACGTCGATGGTATACTTAGTTTTTACTACTAGCAGCGCCCCGCGGTTTCATCCGCATAAGTGTCGATCCCGTGGCGGGATAAAAACTATCCTATGTCCTTTCCCGTGGCTCAAACTATCTCTATACCAAATTTTATCTAAATCGGTTCAGCGGTTTATGCGTGAAGAAGTGACAGACAGACAGACACACTTTCGCATTTATAATATTAGTATGGATTTACTAAGTATTTCGTTTAGTGTCCATGTTTGGCATTTTCAAAGCGACAGAAACCAGGGCTCGTAAACCGGTTGAAATTCTTAACCGGTTACGGTCATTGACCCCAATCCGAAATCGATTTAGGTTAAGGTTTGTACTTTACCGGTTTTTACCGGTTTATGCGGGCAACCGGTTTTTCATGAATTTTGGTTTTGATAGTGGAAATTAACTGGTTAAAACCAAGTTTTAACCCCCCCGGCCCCCGCCGCTCTCGCGAGCACGGTCTGGACGTTGCGATATCAAGAAATAATCAAAATTTTATTACGGAATTAACCGGTTAATTTGGGTGTCAAAACCGTTTGTGCTTAAGTAACCGGTAACCTTTATCATTTGGGTTTCATAAGAACAGTTCACTTGTTTAACCGGTTATTGAAGGAACGATATATTTACCGGTACTTAATCGAAATTAACCGCTCTTTTTAAACCGGTTCAGAGCCCTGCAGAAACAATGCAATCGCAAAATTGTGTCAAGTTTTGAGTTATTTACTAATAGGTACTTCTAAGGATCTTTAAGTTTAACGAGAATAAAGAATTTAAATTGTATCTTATTCATTTTTCTGATGATTCTAATATCATTTGTCCTACTTAACTTCAAGTCTATTTTTATAATGTACAGACGCCAGCACATCAAGCTACTACAATCTGTCAAATTTCTTTAATAGATTTTCAAGTTTATTGCTGAAGTATTATAAGGTTCAAAGTTTATTAGGAAAATTTTACAGTTTCGGGTAGCTTGATGTGCTTTCTTCAAGATCAAAGGAGTCAGCCTAACTAACTACTAAGTACTATTAGTTATTCTGTGACTTGAGTGCGAAATTCATACGTAGAAGTGGTAGGTACTCGCTGCAAGTGACAGGCAGCAAATCGTCCAAGCGAATTTATTTTCTGCGAGTAAATCACTGCGAGCAAACTCACTTCGTGTGCCCGAGGCTTAATAATCCTGTTATGGTTTGACTTAGCATGTTTGTGTGTAATATGACCGACGTAACTTGGCGAGGCTGGGGGTCTACTCCGAAGCGGTTAACCACTGTATCGGCCGAATGTTCGGTCATTTTCTACTACCTACCATTAATTTCCTATATTGACTATTGGTCCCGACCAAACTGTGCCAATCCGAACCTTTTTAGCACCCTTAACCCTTTTTTTTTTTAATTCGTAGTAGGACAACAATATTCGAATCAGAAAATGACCGAACATTCGGCCGATACAGTGGTTAACCGCTTCGGAGTAGACCCTCTGAACATAGGCACTAAGAACTTTCGCGCATGTTCTCTCACTCGCACTCGCCTCATGTCACCATTTGGTTCCTAAAAAATCTTACTGCGCAGCCTTCTGCGCAAAGTTCAGGCCCGCCAAGTTACGTCGCGTCGGTCGTATTGTATGTTTATTTGCAATTAGGTAATATTCGTCGCTTATTACGTTCATTTTTCAGAGTTTCAATACACATTCATACCAACCCATCGTGGCAGCAAAGGCAATCTTTTGTTACTGCTAAACGGCTACACGTACTCCCGAAAACATCAAAGAAATCTGTACTATTGTTCGAAAAAGCAATCAAGTAACAATTGTCAGGCTAAAGTGAAGCTGGCTGAAAGTGGCGTTATCGTGGGTGGCTACTACAACCACACGCATCCTCCTCTTGAGTACTACAAGACATCGTCTGGAGAATACGTCAAACTTGCAGAATAAAATACTACATTGGCCTGCAAAATTAGGTACTACACTTTTAAAATTTTTTTTTCTAAACTATAGAAGTTAGAGATTTAAAATAATAGTTTTATAGCAAATTTTATTAGCTTTCTTTGGAACTAGTAAACTATACAACATTAGTACCATTTTTAACTTTAAAAAAAAATTAAAAGAATAAAAATAGCAATTTTTTAGCTTAGTGTCAAAAAACTCAATTAACATTTAAGTATGTATTTAATAACTGGTATTGCCTCCTCGGGCTCTAACTACAGCTTCGAGCCGGTTTGGCATACTGAACACGAGGTTTCGGAGCCGATGTTGGGGAATATTCTCCCATTCTTCAATCAGGGCCTGTTTTAGTGCCCTGAGGGTGGTAGGTGGTGGTCTGCGGCTTCTGACTAGCCTCCCTAGCTCAAACCAGGCGTGCTCAAACGGGTTTAGATCAGGACTTGATGATACCAACCTCCTCAATATACTCTTGCACGATCTGAGCCGTGTGTGGCCGGGCATTATCATGCATCAGCATCGATCCATCACCCATATTTGCTAAATACGGCCCTGCATACTAGTTGAGAATCTCTTTGGCATATCTTTCCCCAGTCAGAGTGCCATTTTCTATGGCCACTAACTCTGTGCGACCTTCTGAAGATATGCCAGCCCATACATGTACACTGCCTCCACCGTACTGTACTCTTTCTGAGAAGCATTCTTGAAGGTATCGCTCACCAGGCCGCCTGTAGACTTTTCGCCTTCCATCAGAAGTGTAAAGTGAGAATCAAGAGACTAATCTGTGAACAAAGTTCTTGACCCCTCTTCTACATCTCACTGTATGTGTTCACGGGCGTATCGCAGTCTCGCTACTCGATGCTCTCTCTCGAGTTTGGGGCCACTCGCTCGCCTTCGGGGTTTCAGATTTGCTTCAGCAAGTCTTCTTCTCACTGTACTGTCACTAATGTAGTCCCTTCGGGTCTGAAGAAGCTGTTGCTGGACTGCAACTACATTAAGGTGGCGATTTCTCAACACAGTGGAAACAATATAACAACGGTCTTCTCGGGCACTAGTACACCAGGGTCTGCCATTACAAGGTCTCCTCAAATGGTTTCCAGGCTCTTCGTACCTTCGCTTCACCTTCTGGACCGTTCGTAACGTCACACCCACCATTCTTGCAGTACGACGCGTACTGATGCCTAGTTCCTGAAAAGTCATGATCCTAGCACATTCTTCAGGTGAAAGAGGCATGATAAATAAAATGTATGTGCAACTGTCTAACTTAGCTTTTGTAACAAGACGCATCGATCAAGAAAAAAATTTAAAACAAAAAAATGATTGGTAAAATTGTAATTCGAAAAGATTATTTTTGTTTTTAAAGCTCTTTTCTGCCATTTCTTAAAAGAAGTTTCTCGACTATGAAGTTTTTATATACAAAATTAAACTCTTTTTCGAGTCCTTTTAATTTCGAAAGTATATCTTGTGTAGTATTCCAATTTTAAATTAGTTTTGCAGGCCATTGTAATTGCCGGTTTCTGAGGTTCTTGTATCCTCTCTTCTTCCGAAAAATTCCAACAGCTTTTGTTACGACAAACTGTATTTCCATGGTTTATTGTTAAAGTACTTAACTTTCGAATTTTAATATGTAGAAGCTAGCGGTCTGTTGTCTATTACACTTAACATAATATGATATAATTATACTAAATAAATATCGATGTTTGGCCAAGTCCTAAAAAATCGTTTTTAAAATTATACAATAAAGATTTTATAAAATAAATTATATTTAACGTTGTTATTTTTGTCTGCTGATCCTCTATTCAACTTTAAGCAGCTGCACCCTAATTGCGTAACACACTATCGATCTCAATCTGAATCATTTTGAAAGATATTGTTAATCCATTGCTTCATATGTTCGAAAAAATTGTCTGCTCAACAACGTAAATAACGCAATGAATGTTGTTGAACTGTCAAAATAAAGCTATTGCTAATGATAGTGTGTTACGCAATTACCGCTCTGGTTTGTGTTACGTTATTTTTATTTTTCGGTAATTTTCTAGATTTGCGATACGAATTTATACCAACTAATCGAGGCAAAGGCAATCGTTTAATACTGCTGAACGGCTACACATACTCTCGAGGTCAACAAAGCAACCGCTACTATTGTTCAAAAAAGCAATCAAGTGTTAATTGCCGGGCTAAAGTGAAGCTGGGTGCTAATGGCGCTATAGTGGGTGGTGACTACAAGCACACGCATCCTCCTCCTAAGTTTTTTAAGACATCTTCTGGAGAATACGTTAAACTTTCAGAATAAAATACTAAAACCCAGTTTCTGAGGTCCTTACATCATCCTCTCCCCGACTCCGACTCCCAAGTCCCAACAGCTTTGTTCCTGACATTTTGACCAGGATCATGTCCTGCATCCATGGTAACAGGTTGTGTGTCGTTGTCTCTGCGACCGTGTATCATCATCTTAGCCGGAAGACGTCCACTGTTGGACGTAGGCCTCCCCCAAGCACTTTCACTTCGACCGGTTCTGTGCGATCGTGTACCGAATAAGAAAACAAAGTAGTTATTCGTATATTATCTGTTTGACCTTATTGTTCTTGTCATCTCTGCAACGAATTTTAATGCGATTTGCACCATCAGTTATATAATTTATTCCGGAATCTATAAAATATATGTTGCAGTCAAAACTCATAACCAGTCAAAAGTACTTTTAACTAGCAAAATCAGTCACTGGAAGCTCTCGACAATAGTACTTTTGACTGAAATTATAGTCAAAACTATTTTTGTCCAATGGAGCTGTTTAAAATTAGTTTTGACTGACTAATTTCGTTAAAAGTAGTTTTCACTGGTTCTTTCTGTCAAAATTCTTAAATAGTTAAGGTGGTTGACATAAATTACGTAAAAACGCACATATAAAGTTTTTTTTAAACAAAATATAATAAATACGAAAAGAAAGAACGTTTTTTAGGAAGAATTTTAGCGATAGAAGATAATATGAAAGATAGTCATTTCAATTTTAAGACAAAAGAGCAATTAGAAAAGTTTGCAATGGAAGTGGATAACGATAATAATGATAAAAAGAAAGAATTAACGTACATCTTCTTTGTATTAATTATCTAAAACTTAACCTAAACCTTCGTAATAAACGAATTTACGACATAAAGTATTTTATTATAATAAATAAAATAAAAACTTTTTACTTCAGACTTTTAAATACATACAATTTTAGTACAGTAAAACTTATAAAACTAGTGTTTGTAGTAAAACGGCGTTAGTAGTAAAAAAGTATTACATCCAAATAACTGGTTAAAAGTGATTTTGACTGATGCTGTATTGGTTAAAAGTAGGTAGTCTTGACTAATCACTTTAGCCAAAATCACTTGTAAATCACTATTAACTACTTAACGATTTTTAGACAAAACTACTTTTGACTAACGTCTTCATCATCGTCATCATCATCAGCCTATAGCAGTCCACTGCTGGACATAGGCCTCCCTTAATTTTGACTAACGTGTTTAGCCAAAATTACTTTTTCCTATTTTTTCAGTTAAAAGTACTTTGGACCGATTAAGACTTTTGGCTGTAACATATATAATATACGTTTTTCATTATTTCGGTCGTTTTTCAGATTTGCAATACGCATTTATACCAACTAATCGAGGCAAAGGAAATCATTTATTACTGCTAAACGGCTACACATACTCTCGACATCAACAAAGCAATCGCTACTATTGTTCAAAAAAGCAATCAAGTGTCAATTGCCGGTCTAAAGTGAAGCTGGGTGCTAATGGCGCTATAGTGGGTGGTGACTACAAGCACACGCATCCTCCTCCTAAGATTTTTAAGACATCCTCTGGAGAATTAGTTAAACTTTTAGATTAAAATACTAAAGCTCAGTTTCTGAGGTCCTACATCATCCTCTCCCCGATTCAGACTCCCAAGTCCCAACAGCTTTTGTTTCGGTAGACTGTATTTCAATGTTTTTTTCTTCTTATCCCATGGTTAATTTTTAATAGAATACACAATAAATGTTTAAAATATAAATGAATTATTTTATTTAAAAGCCTCGGTCACACGAGGCGAATACTCGCAAATACAATCGCCGCGTGCAAATTCGTTTGGTGTGATAAGCTACTCGCTGCGACATAAAATCGTTCGCCTCGAATGGAATTCGGCATGTTAAATTTTTTTCACCGTTAGCGCACTATTCGTCGATATCGCACCCGATAATTTGTAAAATGTTTTCATAATCGCTTAGTTTTTCTGCAGCTAATCCTTTTAAAAGAGGACAAGTTCTAAACTCGCTTCGTGTTATCGAGGTTTAATAGTCCAGCCGGTATATTCTGTAATAATCTCCGTGAAAACTTACGTAAAGTGAGCTGTCATTCCACTTGATTTTAGGGAATGACAGACTTAAAAAAAGGAGTTTCTTTATTCAACACCCTATTTGTAAGTTCGCGATTTTCTTAAAAAACTAATGAATCAGTTTGATAATTCTTTCACTAATGTAATCTACATACTTTCAGGAAGGTTTTAATATACAATATAAAACCACAGAGAGAGAGAGACACAGACAGAGACAGACACACACAGACATACAGAGTTATTATATGCTTTCTAAAACACACAGTGTTGCTAGGTGAAGAAGCTGATATAAATTTCCTTTTATATTGATATCTATGGTTAAAACTTAACGAATTGTCCATGGTTTTATACCTGTCTCTCTCTCTCACCAGCATGCGACCTTTTCTAATCAGGAAAAAGCTCTACAATCTTGCGTTGCCAGTCCTGGTTTTGTAGGTATTGAACTTAACGAAGAGTTTGTGCCATTTTAACAAGGGCAAAGATTATTTAGCTTCCACGGTACTGCTATTAGCAGGCTTACCAAATTCGTAAAAGTTATGCAAAAAATAACACACCCTCCAATACCAATAATAAACAATGACTTTCAAACCAAAACTTTCAAAGGGGGTTGTCTAAAGGACCATGCCCTTTTATGGCAACAACAGGGTCCTGGGAGCAAACAATTATATAATGAAATTAATAACAGGTGGCCGCATCCCATTCATGAAGAAACCTCCCCTTCAGTATCCAGACAACCATGTGTTAAAAAAAATTGCAACCAACATAACAAAGGACATGACGGACGTGATCCTCCACTTAAAACAAGAGAAAATACTAGAGACACCTCCTCAATCCTCAATCCAGGTTTTCTATGTCGAATGTTCCTAGTAAAAAAATCAGACGGAGGGCTACGTCCAACGACGATTTTGGCTACGTCCAATCTTCGACCTTAGAGGTCTCAACTCGTATGTGTCAGTGAAACATTTCCATTTAATTTCACAAACAGATGTAGCCAACTTCCTACAGACAAACGATTGGTTAGTGAAAATAGACATTCACCAGGCCTATTTTCATTTACCAATTGCAGATACACACAGGAGGTTCCTTCGAGTGATTTACAACAACGAAGTGCTACAATTGACAGCCTTGCCATTTGGCCTGTCATCGGCCCCAAAAATGTTTGCCTCATTAACAAATTGGATTGCGGAGATCCTACGAGCCCGAGGTTTCCGCATAATTGTGTATTTGGACGATTTTTTCCTGCTCAATCAGGATCGGACCATACTAGTTTCTCAGGTTCCGGAAACACTGAGAACGTTGAAAACTTTGGGATGGCACATAAATTCACTCGGCACAAGTCCTTTCTGGAGCCTTTTCGGGAGGTAGAATATCTTGGCTTGGTCTGGAACACTCAGCAAAACTGGGTTAAACTTCCTCCCAAGAAGATAAAACTAATAATTTCCAAAATATTGAGCAATGGAAACAGTTCTCTGCGAAAAGCTCAGAGTTTATTAGGTTTCTGAACTTTGCAAATTACGGTGTATCAGCGGGTCGACTGCGCTGTCGCAGAGCCTAACTCTTTCTAAAATTATTCGACCAAAACAGATTAAGAGAAAGAAAAAATCTTCCTCCACCCATTCAGCAAGACCTAAAATAGTGGTTAAAAGCTGTTGATTACAGCTCGACACCAATAGTCAAGACAAGTGTGACTCACTTCTTGACCACGGATGCTGCAGACTCAAGAGCGCACATTCATGTTCAGTCGGACAACAAGACCCTGGTCGCATACCTCAAAAACGAGGGGGGGGGGACACTCCCTAGAACTGCTAGGACACAACAGTTACATTTAACTCTCTCAGCCACTTACCTCCCGGGGAGTCTAAACGGAATTGCGGTTCGCCTATCAAGGGGTCGTAAAGTACCAGAGTGGCATCTTCTGCCCCACCCCAAGCCACAGAGGCTATATTCAAAGTGTGGGGTGTCCCAGACGTCGATCTGTTCGCGTCAAGAGACACGGCTATCGGACCAAAGTACGTAACATTGGATACCAGAGATTGCTCAGCAGTCTTCTGCGACGCATTCAGCCGAAAATGGGACTATCATCTAGGGTAGGCATTCCCCCCACCCAGTTTAATACCAAGAGTACTGGCTCATTTGAACAGTGCAAAAGGAATTTACATCCTAATAGCACCAGAGTGGACCAAATATTGGCTACCCGACTTGCGAGCAAGAGCCGTAGTAGAGCGACATCCGATAAAGAACCTGCGGAAGGTCCTAATAGATCGGACAACAGGCAATTGCCCTGCACAAGTGGACAAGTTGGCTCTTCTTGCCTGGAAAATTGGGGGCGGGCTAGTCAAGTTGCTCACTGGTCCATAGAGGAACAGAACTTGTTAAAAAATAGCTGGCGGACATATACTTACTTACTTTTATTCACACATAATACCTGTTTTGTTGGAATGCAAAACAGTCATATTGTTAGTAAAACTTGTTGAATGATATTGATTCAAATCAAAGACCATGGGGTGGGTCAATTTTTTTGCACGCAAGTGTATTTATATGTATAATTATATGTTTTTCATTATTTCGGTCGTTTTTCAGATTTGCAATACGTATTTATACCAACTAAACGAGGCAATGGACGTTTTTTACTGCTAAACGGCTACACATACTATCGAGATCAACAAAGCAATCGCTACTATTGTTCAAAAAAGCAATCAAGTGTCAATTGCCGGGCTAAAGTGAAGCTGGGTGCTAATGGCGCTATAGTGAGTGGTGACTACAAGCACGCACATCCTCCTCCTAAGTTTTATAAGACATCCTCTGGAGAATACATTAAAATTTCAGATTAAAATACTAAAGCGCAGTTTCTGAGGTCCTACATCATCCTCTCGCCGATTCAGACTTCCAAGTCCCAACAGCTTTTGTTTCGGCAGACTGTATTTCAATGTTTTTTTTTCTTCTTATGGTGTTTAAAGAATATTATTAATTAGAATTAATTAATTTTGTTCAGTGGCCATGGTTAACTTTTAATAGAATACACAATAAAGGTTTTAAATATAAATGAATTATTTTATTTTAAAGCCTCGGTCACACGAGGCGAATACTCGCTGCGAATGCAATCGCCGCGAGCAAATTCACTTGGTGTGACAAGCTACCCGCTGCGACAAAAAATCGCTTGCCTCGAATTGAATTCAGCATGTTCAATTTTAATTACCATTAGCGCATTATTCGTCGATATCGCACCCGATAATGTGTAAAATGTTTTCATAATCGCTTAGTTCTTCTGCAGCTAATCCTTTTAAAAGAGGACAAGTTCTAAACTCGCTTCGTGTTATCGAGGTTTAATAGTTCAGCCGGTATATTCTGTAATAATCTCCGTGAAAACTTACGTAAAGTGAGCTGTCATTCCACTTAATGCTAGGGATTGACACTGTTGACAGCTCACATCAAGCTCACTTCACTTGAGTTTTCACGTTTAGAATTTTACAGAATAGGTCAACTTTTGCACTATTACTTAAGTGCATATAAGTAATATTTGTTGTTTATTTCTTAAAATTTTCAGAGTTTCCATACAAATTTATACCAACCAATCGTGGCAATAGTTTGTTACTGCTAAACGGCTACACATATTCTCGAAAATGTCAAAGAAATCTGTACTATTGTTCGAAAAAGCAATCAAGTAACAATTGTCAGGCTAAAGTGAAGCTGGCTGAAAGTGGCGTTATAGTGGGTGGCTACTACAACCACACGCATCCGCCTCCTGAGTACTACAAGACTTCGTCTGGACAATACGTTAAACTTTCAGAATAAAATACTAGAGCCCGGTTTCTAAGGTCCTTACATCATCCTCTCCCCGACTCAGACTCCCAAGTTCTATACACGTTGTTTTGTTCTATACATTTTGACAGAATTTTTCTCAAACGAAGAGGAGAAGAAAAGAGCTTGTTGAAATAAATGCTTTGAGTTTGATTCAACAGGCTGTAACTACACGTTTTTTCTTCTTATCGTGTCGATAAAATGTTAATAATTTTAGAATTACTTACTCAGGTATTTATTTATTATAATTTTTTTATCGACGATCCATGGTATCAGATTGCACGTCATGTTCCTGCACCCATACTCAAGAAATCTCGATGTTTGGTCCGGTCATAAAAACCGTGCGTAACAGGGCTTTTTAAAATTATACAAATTAAATAATTAAAATTTGAAATATTAAATTGTATTTAACGTTGTGTTCTTTTTTTTTGTGATCCATCCTATTCACCTTACAGCAGCAGGTTTGTGTTACGTTTTAGGCTTAATTTAAAAAATAATTCTTTTGCTTATTTCGGTAATTTTCCGGAATTTGAAATACGTATTTATGCCAACGAATCGAAACAAAGGCAATCGTTTATTACTGCTCTGTGGCTACACATACTCTCGAGATAAACGAAGCAATCGCTACTATTGTTCAAAAAAGCAATCGAGTATCAATAATTGTCGGGCTATATTAATGAAGCTGGGTTCTAATAGCCCTATGGTGAGTGGTGACTACAAAGCACACGCATCCTCCTCCTCAGTTCTATAAGACATCTTCTGGAGAAAACGTTTGAAACTATCAGAATCCCTAATGTGTCAGCTGTATCAGAAACACTAGTGAGTATTCTATTACTTCATTTAAATAAATAGAAGTGTGTATCGCATTATGGAAGGATTTTCGCAAAATCATCCCTTTAAGAAGAAATGCGGTTGGTCTATTCTCTATAGAAACGCTCTCGCCTTTTTTCTTTCTGGTTAGTCACCATAAAGCAATGATTTTATACAGAATAATAAATATTTACTACTTCTATGTCCCTATGTTTTCCTTTTTGATAAATAAACCGCTGTCAACAGAGGCCTAGAGTACAAATTTGACAACTATTAATGAAAAAGAAAAACATAGGGACACAGTATATAGAGTGTTTGGAAGCTGGATGCAAAGCCATAGGGGGTGATAGTTGACACCATTTAGAGTATTTTAAGCCATACATGTCTTAGACGAAGTATGTTTTTTTATTTTTTCCCCACTTAAAGTTGGTACTTATGTTATTTTTGACTAAAAGTTTGCAGTTAAAAATAAAAAAAAAAACATACTTCGTCTAAGTAATTCATGGCTGGTAGCGTTTAAAATACAATTGTAGACTACAATTAAGAAATCTTTAGAAAAATCAGACCGATTTTTCTAAAGATTTCTTAATTGTAGTCTTGATATTACAACCTTACCTATTTGCATAAATGTGTCTTAACTTGATATACCATGATATATCATATATATGATATTATAACAATTTATCTCCTTTTACAGGACTTCAATATGAGTGGATTCCTACTCCAAAAGGCAAAAAATTATTACTTCTGAACGAATACACGTATTCACAAGGTCACTCCAGTAATAATTATCGGTGTTCGCGAAAAGATGCAGGATGTAAAGCTGCGGTGAAACTTGATCAGTACGGAAATGTGGAAACAGTCAAAGGTGTACACTCGCACGATCCGCCACGGTACATGAAAACGATATCTGGCGACTATATTAAAATTTAGCCATAAGTATGAAATCGTAGAATAAATTCTATCATTTAGGAATGTCTGCTTAAGAATTGGCAAAAAATATACTTACGTTGAGTCATGAATTAATACAAATCTACAATTCACTCAAGGACTGATGAACTCAAACTCAAACTCAAAGCATTTATTTCAATTAAACCATTTTACAGGCACTTTTGAATTGTCAAGAGTAGGTCAGTCAGAAAAATGTGAAGCTAGTTGCCCATTCCAAAGCGTAGGTACCTATGGAGAAGAACGGACAAGAAACTCCATGGACACTCTTTTTAAATTATATTTTACAAAAATATTAGTTACATCATTACTTTTGAATTTATAATTAAATAATGTGAGAACGATGTAATGATGATGCTCAAACTAAGTCGCTGGGTCTATCTAGAAGCAAGAAATATTGCTCGAGAATTCATTTTACAGGTATCAACACACATATCAAATTGGAAAGGAATCGTTACCGTATCAACTCGAGCATGTATGAACTCCCTCCCTACTGTAACGCACACTAATCGGAATCGTAACGTAATCGCCTCGCCTCTGCTACTATCTCACGAACCGTGGTTCGGTGCGTTACGGCTCGTCGTCGTCGTCCCCGCGCTTACTATTACGTCTCTTCGTCCACCCTTGCCCCTCTCATCCCTCCCGCGGCCTGCCTGCGGCACCATCAACCAGCGGTCGGCGAGCCATAAGCGCGGCGTCGCCTAGCCGTAGCCGACTCGACGTATCGGAGCTTCTGATCCGCTTTGGTTACGTGTTTACGTTAGGTTGACGCCTTTTGACGCCGAGGCGAAAGGCGATACGGTGACGATCCCTTTCCGAGTTGATATGTCTGCTATGAAGGAAGTTAGCACGAAGGACACATTTTAGAAAATTCATCGACTAAAGAGGTTAAATAGGGGATGAAAGTTTGTGTAGAAGTTCGTCATTTTTGCCGATCGAAAATCCAATCGCATGCACCCATACTTGTAAACAATAAACTCACAACTGTCAAAAAAGATAATGTTTCTTATGAAAACAATAAATAATTGGATATCATTCTTGTTGCATTATCCTTCATATCAGAGACATAATTATAATTTAACAACGTGTGCGCTTATTTTTTAAACTATGTTATCTACTAGACTTAAATTAATAATAGTTTAGGGGTCATGAAACCCTGATAAGAGCCAAACTTGGCCTTAGTTATTAATTTGTGTCTAAAATGAATACCTACTTAACACCAAGTTTGCCTAGAAAACTTGGAGTTTTAACTTTTCACATCCTTGCGAGATACAATAGTAATGTTTTTATGTCCGCACTTTTACAGGACTTGAATATGACTGGATTCCTACACCAAAGGGCAAAAATTTATTACTGCTGAACAAATATACGTATTCACAACACCATTCCAGTAATAGTTATAACTGTTCGAGAAAAATGAGGGGATGTAAAGCTGCTGTGAAACTTGATAAGTATGGAAATATCGTAAAAGTCAAAGGTGTACACTTGCACGAACCGCCCCGGTACGTGAGAACGGCTTCTGGACTCCATGTTAAAATATAACATTTAGATTATGAAATCATCAAAAAACATATCCTTTTGGAATCCCTAATTAGAAACGGCTGGAAAATATAATGTATGTTGAGTTGTGACTCGACTGCCGTCGAACATTATAAATCTGAGCCCAACAACAATACCCAAAAGATAATCTTATGTCTTTATAATTAATTAGCTTAGTTCCGTAGTTTCTGCCTACCCCTATGGGAAGATGGCGTGAGTTTATGCATAATCATGTATGTAATTAGCTAAGTGTTTACGGTTCAATAAATAATATTTAATTGGATATCATAATTGTTGTATTATACTGATATATTTAGAACTTTCCTTCTTACCAGAGACTTTAACAACGATAAGCGCAAATGCTTATCATTTTTACCCGACTACGGCAAAGCCAATAGAAAGGGAAATATCTTTTGACCAGTCTATGTCTGTCTGAATGTATGTATGTTTGTTTGTATTTATGCATGTTCCACCGTAGTGCCAAAAACTAATAATCCGCTTCTCAAGTAATCTGAGCGATTTAAGCCTTAATTATTACGACCAATTTTGTTCAGAAAGTCGATTGAAGTTTTAATTTTGAACATCCATGCGATGTAAAGGTGGGTATTCACGGTCACGCCATCGCGTCAAATGGCGTGATATACCTACAGCCAAATTTTGGTCGTGAATGTTAAAATCTATTGGCACGATGTAAAATTCTGGACTTCAAATCGCGCCAAAATCCATCCATTTGACATAAGTCGTTTGGAGCCACGCCGAATGACCTAACCGTGAATGCCCACCTTTAGTATGTTTGTATTTACCACATGTAAGTAATGCATTATTTTATAAGTAGGTAATATTTTTGTTTATGCATTTTTCAGGACTTCAATGTGAGTGGATTCCTACTCTAAAAGGCAAACAATTATTAATGCTGAACAAATATACGTATTCACAGCTCCGTTCCAGTAACACTTATCGCTGTTCGCGAAAAGATGCTGGATGTAAAGCTGTGGTGAAATTTGATAAGTATGGAAATGTCGAAACAGTCAAAGGTTTACACTCGCACGAACCGCCACGCTATATGAAAACGCCTTCTGGAGAATATATTAAAATTTAAGATTTGCCCATTATTATGAAATCATTGAAAAATTCTATGTTTTAAGAATTGAAAGGAACTGCTTATGAAATGGCAATAAATGTACGTTGAGCCATGACTTATCTTCTACTTTATAAAAATCTGGGGGCACGGTAGTTCCACCTCCAAAACGAGACAACAACCTTTTGTTTTACTTATTTTATTAATTCCTTGAAATAAGTTTTTATTGTCAAACGAGTATTTGATTTATGAAAAAAATATAAAATCTATGAATAGGATACTCTTTATTATGTACACCATATACATTACAGATAGAAATTTTACAAAGGGTGACACAATCATTAATAGAATGCAGTAAATAACGAGGGTTTTTTAAATAATTATATGTTTTTAGACAATAATTAATTTCATAAATAGCACTAAATGCTGAAATTCACGGTTGACGTTGCGTTACGCCATGTATGGCTGATGCGCTATCTTTGCGCTCTATCTCAAAAACAGTTAAATGTATTAAGGCAAACAAAAGCGAGATATTTATAAACACGACTATTGTGACCTTGAATATTTTAAGTCGCGGACACGAGATTTCCTTTCGAGACAACTTTTAGAATACCAAAGTAAAGGTTTTTTATAAATTTTTTATTATCTTTTCTTCCGAGTTTGACCCTTTACTATTTACATTTTTAGGTTTTACAAAGCCAGTAACTACAACAGAAATATCTCGAAGGTATGGAGAAAAAGTTAAACCTGAGCAGTTAAAGGCCCTGCTTGAAAAATTTGAAAAGAATAAAAATCTCATAAATTCACTCACTGACAGACAACGCAAAATTCAAATCGGTGGGTCTAGGCTAGGCGCAAGAAATTTTACTCATGCATTCCTTCTATAACGGAAGTTGGCGAACAGGAATGATTTTTGAAAATTCATCTACCATAGAGGTTCAATAGGGGATGAAAGTTTGTATAGAAATTCATATATTATATTTGCCTATGAGACATCCCATCGGGTGGGCCCGCTTCTATGAATAAATTTACAACTGTCAAAGATAATGTTTATAGTTAGCTAGGTGTTTAAAGTTTAATAAATAAAAATATATAATTGGACATCGTTCTTGTTGTATTGTACTGATATAATTAGGATTTTCCTTCTTTCCAGGGACTATTATAACGTGTGCGCTTATATTATTGTATATACATTAAACTTAAACTAGTACCTAATCGTCTATGGGTCATAGAACTCTGGTGCTGGTCATTGGTATTATTAAGCGTTGTCGACTATGGTGTTATAAGGATACAAATGAATAAGTAATTAAGGTCAATTTTCTCCAGAAACTCGATTAGACCCTTAACTTTTCACATCCATGCGAGATACAATGGTAATGTGTTTGTAATTGCGGGTTTTAAGTTATGCATTATTTTATGAGTACCTAAGTAATATTTTGTCTTTGCACTTTTACAGAACTTCAATATGAATGGATTCCTACTTCAAAGGGCAAAAGATTATTGCTGCTGAATAAATATACGTATTCGCAAAATCATTGCAGTAATAATTATCGCTGTTCGAGTAAAATGAAAGGATGTAAAGCTTCTGTGACACTTGCTAAGCAAGGAAATGTCGAAAAAGTCAAAGGTGTACACTCTCACGAACCGCCACGCTACATGAAAACGGCTTCTGGAGGTTATATTAAAATTTAAGAGTAAGGTTAATAATGAAATCATCAAAATCCTGCTCTCTTTTTTAAGAATCCCTACAAAAATAAAATGGCGGGAAATAAACATTGAGGTTGTGACTCGAAAATGATAAACTTACAACTGGCGTCGAAAATTATGAATAGCCCAACGGCTCAAATATACCTAAGGATAATGTTTTTTTTTAGAATTCATTAACTAATAGTTTAATATTTAATAAATAATATACAATTGGATAACATTTTTGTTGTATTTTACTAATTTATTTAACTTTTCTTTTTACCAGAGACTAAAGCGACGTGTGCGCTTATATTTTTTTTATGTTATACATTAGACTTAAATAAATTATCGTATATGGATCATGAAACGTTGTCGGCTATGGTGTATTTAGGACACCACAAACCAATAAATAAATAATTTTGGCCAATTTTTGTCCAGAAAACTCCATGGGAGATTTAACTTTTCACATCTATGCGAAGTACAGCGGTAGTGTACCTAAGTAATGTAATGCATTATTTTATAAGTAATATTTTTATTTCCGCACTTTTACAGGACTTCAATGTGATTGGATTCCTACTACAAAGGGCAACAATTTATTACTGCTTAACAAATATACGTATTCACATCATTCTGGTAATAATTATCGCTGTTCGCAAAAAAATGCTGGATGTAAAGCTGCGGTGAAACTTGATAGGGATGGAAATGTCGAAAAAGTCAATGGTGTACATTTGCATGAACCGCCACGCTACTTGAAAACAGCTTCTGGAGATTATATTAAAATTTAAGAGTAGGTAGGTAACCATCATAATGAAATCATCTAAATGTATACAGCTCTCTTTTAAGAATTCCTACTAAAACAACGTTTTTCTCTCACTCACAACTGTCGTCGAACATTATAAATCTTTGCCCGATAACAAAACTCAAAATATAAAGATAATGTATTTTTAGAATAAATTAGATAAGTGTTTAAGGTTTAATAAATAATATACAATAATTAATTATAACCAATTTTGTCCAGAAAACTCGATTGGAACCTTAAATTTTCACATCCATGCGAAATATAATGCTTATATGTTTGTAATTGCGGCATTTAAGTAATGCATTATTTTATAAGTAATCTTTTAACTTGCTCCCTTTTACAGGAGTTTATTGTGAGTGGATTCCTACACTAAAAGGCAAAAGTTTATTACTGCTGAACAAATATACATATTCGCAAGATCATTCCAGTAATCATTATCGCTGTTCGCAAAAAAATGCTGGATGTAAAGCTGTGGTGAAACTTGATCAGTATGGAAATGTCGAAAAAGTCAAAGGCGTACACTCGCACGAACCGCCACGGTACGTGAAAACGGCTTCTGGAGACTATATTAAAATTTAAGATTTAGCCATGATTATGAAATAGAAAACTGCTATATTAAAATTAAGAAACAACTACTGTCAAAGACCGTCTGTGCGAGACGTATAAACCTTAGCCCAACTATAAAACTCAAAGATTAAGATAAGGTGTTTTTACAAGTTTTTATTTAGTTTGACCTGTCCCGTTGTCTGTCTGTCGGTCTGTAATCATATCTTGTTTTTTAAATTACTTGGCTAGGTGTTTTAGGTTTAATAAATAATATGTATTGTAATTGAATATCATTTGTGTTGTATTATATTTAGAACTTTCCTCCTTAGGTACTAGAGGCTAAAGCAACGTGTGCGCTTATATTTTTTTTAATATTGCTCAGTGGTTAAGGCCAATGTGACTTTTTCAATTCGTATGTACTTTCTGACATCGGTGAAGGAAAACCTAGTGAGGAGACCTGGACATTATAGTCAACTAGCAGCGCCCCGCGGTTTCACCCGCATAAGTGTCGATCCAGTGGGATTTCGGGATAAAAACTATCCTATGTCGTTTCCCGGGACTCAAACTATCTCTATACCAAATTTCATCTAAATCCGTTAGCGGTTTAAGCGTGAAAAGGTCAAAGGACAGACAGACAGCCACACTTTCGCATTTATAATATCACTAACAGCGCCCCGCGGTTTCACCCGCATAAGTGTCGATTCCGTTCGATAGACACGTGGCGCCATCTATTACCATAATAACGTTATTGTTGGTACCCTATGTCCGTTTCTGTACACCTGACAACGTATATGCAAAATTTCCGGATGATCGGTTCAGTGGTTTAGGCGTGAAAAAGTAACAAGCTAACTTACTTTTGCATTTATAATATTAGTTAGGATATTATGGATAATTATACGTCTGTAATCGCCAACCCTTGAGCAAGCGTGGTCTTCTCTGTAAGAAGAGGCCTTTGCCCTGCAGTTAGACATTAATAAGCTGGTCTTATTATATATTATTATGTACCATCGAGGAAACGTATATCTATACACCGTAGGGGCTATTCTTGATTGTAGCGCGCGGCCGCTTTAGTAACGCTTGCTAACAGATCTGGTCATCGTGTACACGGGATTTTGTTTTCAAATTGGGCAGATGTAAATATCCTCGATAGTACTGTGAAGCTTGAGAGGCTTCACATTTAATAAAAGAGTTTATACGTTTTAACTCTATATTGTTTAAATAATCTTACTCAACATTAATATTATAAAAATTACTGCTTTTTATATTTAACCGTCATATTATATCTCTCTGACATAACGTCTTTACCTTTTTTATCTACACCCAATAAACAATATTAGTAGCCAGTGCTACTTTGAGGTTGGCATACATAACAAGCCTCTACATCAGCTACATCCCCATTGAATAAAAGTATTAGCATAGCTTCATCACTATGCAAGGCTTTTATTCACAAGATTAAAAAAAATTAGACGTCTTCCTACTTATTACTAGTCCTATAAGGAAAAAACTACCTAACGCCCGAAGTTAACACTGTGAGGTCCAGCTTTTTCTAAAAGCAGGGCTCAAGTCAGGACAAACGAAACATTTAACTAACACTTCCTCAAGTGCCAGGTAAGTCTACATTTAAGAGTGCTAAAATGCATCAATACAAACTAACGTTGTCATGCCTGAACCTCGTCATAACAAAACGAGCGAAAAAGATGCGACTTGGCCTACTTCGATAACAAATGATGTGAAAGTTCACATCGGCCTGGATGAGGCTTACCGTGTTAACTGAACTTAACTTCAGATCCTTTTACCCCATCGGACGGTATCAGCCAGAGGGAGCGAAAAGTTATGAGGCCAGTGTTCAAAAATCTAATAAGTGGCTGAACTCCATTATATTCAAAAGATACTCCGCGTTTATAATAACTATACCATTTACAAAAAACTGTGGGTGCTCCAACCCAAGCTGAACCAGTTGTGTCAACTCAACACACTTTGCAAAGGCTATGCCCCGTTAGCAAAGTTGGTTTCAACTTAAGCTGATCACTCCCCCCTCTAGAGAGTGACAACAGTTTTTATACAACCCTCTTCCTCCTATAACGCGCATTACTATTTTCTGGAGTTCACTCACACTAAACATGGCCTATGTAATTTAGAAAATGAAGACGAAGTTTTTCAATCCCTCAAGCCTCATGGAGCCGTGAGACCTTAGGCGATTGGCACACTGCCACGCACCACGCTGCATGTTGCGTGACTGCGTGTTGTAACGTTACTTGTAAGTATCTCCGTTTGTATAGAAAACACGCACAGTCCAACACACTGAAAACGCAACCACGCGCGTTCATGCGGATCACGCGCATACACGCGGAGAAACATGCACCCCCGCGCGTAGGTGCGGGGCGAGACGCAAGGTATGGCACACCGAATCCCGCAGTGCCGCGCGTGATTTTGACCACGACGACGACCACCACAGATAAATGAGAGCCGCCGTGCGTGAATCTACAAGACGCACCTACGCGCGTGAGTGCGCAAAAAACCCGCACGATGATGCAGATCTGCACTCCCGCAGGAACGCGCGTAGGTGCGTCGACACGCAACATGCAGCGTGGTGCGTGGCAGTGTGCCAATCGCCTTAAGCCTCACGCTCCCAGCTGCGTCCGAAGTATCTTCCCAGCATATGAAACACACATACAAACACATGTTAATTATATGTAACATATTATCAACTAAAATAATGTATCAACAATCATGATGAACATCCAATTGACATATTTATAATGACAAGACAAAATAAGTATCAATAAAAAAAAACAATAAACATCTTCATCAATTTCTAATAACATGAAAAGTTTTTACTCCTAATTTAAAAAGTTTTTATCTTTATCCTTCCATTTCCATTTAAAATATTTACTTTCTAGAAATAAAATATTCTTAAACAAATGATAATTATTTTTATCCGACTGCGTCAGAAGGAAGGTTATGTTTTTAGCAAATGTTTTTATGAATTTATAACTATTTATAAAACATTTTAAAATTGAACATTTTGTTCTAGCAATTCTACTACATTGGAAACCTTTCTTCTTGCGTACTTTTCTTATATTGATCGTTATACAACGAGATTTATTTTTATTAGACTTTGGGATAACTACGCGATGAATGTTTGGGAATGTTTTAATATCATCAACGACAGAATCATTACAGTAATCTTCTGTGAACGCATCTGTAGAAGAATTAAATGAGCTTTTAATTTTCACAGAAATGTCTTTCACCTCTACATCTTCATCACTGCTTGCAACCAATATTAAATCACCTTCAAGTAACCCAACTTCATTATTCATCTTAGTATTTTCAACTGACCGTACGAAGATTTGAGCATTATCCTTTACAGTTGAAAATTGGTCATTCTCCTTTGTTTCATAAACATTTAATGAAAAATTATTTTCATCAATTTGATCATCAACGATTTTATTTATTTTGGTTTCCTCATCATGATCATTTTGCTCATCCATAGGCTCTGAAACATAGCTACATACATTAACTATAACTGGAATGGACTGACCCGATTCCTCGTTCTCTTCCTCGTGTTCATTCTCGAACACTTCCATCAGCACCTCAGCCTCTGCGGGGCTGCAAACTTGGCTGCTGCGCTCGTCTTCATCTTCTTCAATATCTGCTTCTACACTGCACTCTTGGCTGCTGCGCTCGACTTCAACTTCTTCAACATCTGCTTCTACACTACATAACACAGAAGCATCATCATCAACATTTAAAACATTATTTTGTCCGCATTCTTCAGACGGAACCTTTAACATCTCCTCTTTCCTCGCTTTATAAAATGCTTCGTGACATCTGCACGGAAATGGATAATCTTCACGAAAGACATCGCATATCTCATCAAATGACATACCCTCGCGGTATATCATCTTATAATAAACCAGAGCTGCTTCTTGGAGATAAGCCTGCATTATCAATGCCCAATCACTTTCACGCCATCCATAATATGTGGCAATCGCTTTGTATTGTTCAAAAAATTTTTCCAGGCACATATTAGATCCTGAGAAAAGCGCATACATCTTGCTTTCTTTATAAAAATAATATTACAACCACTTAGCTTTTATTTTTCCGGCGACGATTCTGCGCCTGTTCTATACTCACTCCCCTTATTTTGGTTTGCAACTCGTTGGTGTGCGAGAGGTTGTCTCTCTGTTTTGCGACTTCTGCGCTATACTTCTGCTGCGCTATACTTTTTAAAAAATTCGCAGAAACAAAATTCCGTACGTGGTGGGCGTAGTTTTATTATTCTTTTTGCGACTCCACCACATGTGAAGCTTGAGAGGCTTCACATTTAATAAAAGAGTTTATACGTTTTAACTCTATATTGTTTAAATAATCTTACTCAACATTAATATTATAAAAATTACTGCTTTTTATATTTAACCGTCATATTATATCTCTCTGACATAACGTCTTTACCTTTTTTATCTACACCCAATAAACAATATTAGTAGCCAGTGCTACTTTGAGGTTGGCATACATAACAAGCCTCTACAGTACCTACTAAGACATAAACTTCTTTTGGAAACCGTTTGCTTTAATATCATTTAGCGTTTTCGGCTGTGGTGTTTTAAGGGCACAGATGATGAATAATTAAGACCAATTATGTCCAGATAATTCGATTGGAGGCTGAACTGTTCACATCACTGCGAAATACAATAATTACCAGTGTTAGCAATTGCGACATGAAATTTATTGAAGTGAAAACTTCTTAGGCGCATTGGGTATTTTTTGAGACGGGAAAAAACCATTGAACTCGCGCAACTGTTACCGTAAGCGACACCGCGCGTGTTTTGTTTATAAGACGATTAAAAAAATACCCGCTTCGGATGTGTTCGGCTGTCCTCGGGATGTACCTACTCGGTTTTAATGTATATCCTAAAATATGTCCAGAAGGCTTAAGGCTTAGGCTTTAGAGTGATGGCAAAGTATTCTGTGTTTGTGTTTTGTTTTCACTTCTGTCGGCACTCCCGGAGTGCCACTGTTTTTTTAATTATTTTATGAGTATGTAATATTTTTATCTCCGGATTTTTACAGGACTGGAATATGAGAAGATTCCCACTCCAATGGGCAAACATTTATTGATGCTGGACAAATTTACATATTCTCAGCACCGTTCAAGCAACACATATTACTGTTCGAGTAAAATGAAGGGATGTAAAGCCTCGGTGAAACTTGATAAGTTTGGAAAAATCGAAAAAGTCAAAGGTGTACACCTTCACGAATCGCCACGCTACTTGAAAACGGCTTCTGGAAATTATATTAAAATTTAAGAGTAACCATAATATTAATGAAATCGGCGAAATAAACACAGTTGGGTTAGTTACACCATTCATTTCTCAAGAGCGGCTGGACCGATTTTTATGATTTTTGATTTGTTGGATTTGTCTCCGCCCCAAATAGCAGAATAACTATTAAAAGTATTAAAACATGGGAAAAATTCTCGAAAAAAAAAAAATGAAACGTAATGAAGATAAGTAATTCATTTTCTCATACATTTTGTATGGAACTTTTTGATATCTCGAGAAGTTCATTTTTATCATAAGGGGATTACAGAACCTAAACGCAAAAACGCAAGTTTTAGAAGCAATAAAAGTATAAGATCGACTACAGTAAACAAAATCAGAAAAATATATGATAATCTTCAAGATATATGCTAGGTAGATAGTGTGTTGAAAACATAATACAACAAATTTTATACGATAGAAAAAAGTCATGAAGATACCTCTAAAAACTTTCTTTTTACAATAAAAACCATACACATACAATCATTGTGATTTTTTGTGAGATTGTTCTACAAGCAACATACTAAAGCACTAACTAGTGTTTTAATTGTTTAGTCCGAACAATATTTTTTTGTAAATAGATAATTGCTTCATGTTTTGCAATAAATTACCAGCGGTGTGTCATCGCGCTCCTCTTTCTTTTTTTTCTATGCAGTCCGACAGTGACCACGCTTTAGGTCATGTAAGAAGCCCTTTAATATTTTTTTTTATTGAATTCAGCATATGAGTTAATACAACATTTATTTATTTTGAGGCGGTACGAAGTTCGCCGACTCGGCTAGTCCCTTCCAAAAAAAATGGCAGAAAAATTTACGTTGTGACTCAAAAATACTAAACTCACAACTTCTGTCAAAACCGTTTGTGCGAAAACTACGAATCTTAGCCCAACAATAAAACTCAGAAGAAATGTATTTTGAAAGTAAGTATAGTAGGATTAATAAATAATAATTGGATATCATTATTGCCGTATTATTTACTGAGAATATTTAACCCGTGAGAAGGCGAGCGATGAGAAATTTGCTTACGCAAAAATTTAATGCATTTTTTTTTATGTTCCAATGGATTTTAATGTGATTTTTATCATAATTTAGAGCATTTTATTTAACTTAGAATTAGCACAGGAAACTAGATGTTTTGACTTGTCACTATGGCTCAAATCATACAGAGATGGCAGCGAAGCGGCGAGCAGTTTCAGTGTCATATAATTTTAAACTTTATATTTATTACTATTATACATAGTATCGCTTGAGAAACTTAAGTCGTCATGGTGTTCGCGGCGCCGCGGGCGGCCGCGCGACCTTTTCAAGTTCAATTGAGCAGTTAAAATATTTAATTTGAAATACTAACATATTATATTATAGGAAAAAATCCTAAAATGTTATTATTTTATTTTTTATATTGAAAAAGGCTTTGACGCTTCACCATAAACATTTTTGGAATTAGAGCCGATTTTTCAATCAGCAGAGAATATACTAAATACGGCGGTTTGACAGCTACAGACGCTACAGTAAATAAAATAGGTCAAACTGTCATAATTATTTACTCTTCAGACACAAGTACAATTATAATACAGCTCTTAAACTAGTCATCGTCTAAGATATAGATATCAAGTACTTACCATCGGACTCGTTTAAAATAATCATTAAATAATAATTAATTTTAAAAAAATGGGGTGTGGCTGTGTCTCATTAATAGTTCATCCCTAAATTTTGTTACTAACCCTAGTGTATAAGTTGTAGTATCTAAGGTATCTACTAACAAAAATGGTTCCTATGTTGTTCCAAAATAAAACAATTATTATTACTATTATTATGTGTCATGGACACGGCCGTGTGTTGTACGTGAATACGTTTACGTAACGAGGTTGATCCGCTCGACCGCATTCATTCTTTTACGTTCACGGCACTGCTTGAGTCGATCATATGGTGTTTTTACCGACTTTACAAAAAGGAGGAGGTACTATGTTCGGATGTTTGTATGTTTTTTTTTTTTTTTTTGTATGTTTGTTCATCGAATACGCCGCCAATTATCGACGGATTTTCAAAATTCTTTTTTTGTTCGAAAGTAGATAGTTCTGAGGTGGTCCCATTATCACCAAGTTAGGATCTGATGATGGAATCTTAGAGAAATCGAGGGCAACCCTCAAATTTTATAGGCTCACTTATTGTTTTTCGCATATTTTATGAAGTATCTTGTGTATTTGTGTATGGTTGTCACCATCTCAGGTAGCTGGGCTGATGATGGAAGGTACAACTCCTTAACAGTAAGAAGTTACTCGAACAGGCAAGGACTGTTTTAGTAAATTGTTTTGATGTTTGATAGGGCATTTGCCACATTTGGTCTCATGATCATCAAGTCATGATGCTGCAGTCAGGATAGTCTGCAGAGTACCTAACTCCTCGACAACTAACAGCAGATATATCGTGTTTAGGCTCATTGAAAAGGGCTCGATGTGTGGATAAACGTACTGTTACTGAGGAACACCGAAGACCTGATGCTGACGCCAGGAGCATCAGAAAAAGTACAAACCTTTAAATTACAGCACCGTAGTCGTGTTTGGGCTCATTTTAAACAGGACTAATTTTAAGTTCAATGCAATGTTGACATAAGTCTGGCCTGATGTTGCAGCCAGGATTATCAGCATCTAATCTAAAAACTAATAAAAGGAGAACTCCTCAACAATTAACGTCCCTGCATCGAGAAAAGGAATATTTTATAAAAAGGCGGTGGGCAAGTTGACTTTAGGCTATTGTAACTTAGATAAATTATAAATAGACCCACTAAAAAGCGAGAAATAAAAACTTTTTAACAAAAAAAAAACCGACTTCCAAAAAAAACACTACTAACTGAAAAAAAAAAACACTACAAACTGAAAAATAACTTTAATTTCGGAAGTCGGTGGCAAAAACTAAAATACTGATCCTAAGACACCGACTTCCGAAATTAAAGTTATTTTTCAGTTTGTAGTGTTTTTTTTTTTCAGTTAGTAGTGTTTTTTTTGGAAGTCGGTTTTTTATTGGTACCATTCGATTGGCCTTGAAAAGCCCTTTCCAACCGTATATTATACGATCTCTGTATTTTACTCTGGCTTTTTGACGCGTATAGGCCGACATTATATATTTTTGATATTATTTTTCTTTTTATTTTAATACATTATATTCACTGTCACTATTTTACACTAATGTTTTGTATACAATCGATATATTTTGATGAGGGCTGACGATTGAAACTTACGTAGCTTTTCCAAGTCAAAAGTTATACTAAGTAGAAATCTCAATACGCAGCAAAATTACCTCAAAATAGCGGCGCTTTCCCCTGCACCGCGTGCAATGCGTCACAGTCCTCACTTGGCATAATGAATTATTTGATCCTTTAGCTATCCAGGGGTGTAATTGAATTTAGGATGGAGATGATAGACATGAACACCAAACTGTATCCCCCGATTTTGCCATCATTGGTTTCTTTGACTTGCCTCCCACTATGGAACCAACTATAAAGACGTATTCACGTCAAAACGCCCCAGTTTAGGTTCAGGTTAAGATAACCAAATCTTGACCTGAAATCTTGATTGCAGCCTTTACTCTTCATACCCATGTGATATACAATTGTATTGTGTTTGTATTTGCAACATTGTTTTAATAATAATTTTTTATCTCTGCTCTTTTGCAGGCCTTGAATATGAGTGGATTCCTACCCCAAAGGGCAACCGTTTGTTAATGTTGAACAACTTTACGTATTCACAACATAATTTAAGCAACACCTATTACTGTTCGAGGAAACTGAAAGGATGTAGAGCCTCGGTGAAACTGGATAAGTCTGAAAATGTCGAAAAAGTCAAAGGTGTACACTTGCACGAACCGCCACGCTACTTGAAAACGGGTTCTGGAAACTATATTAAAATTTAAGAGTAGTAGAATATTGGCAAAAAACTGCTGTCTTTTAAGAATCGCTACTAAAAAAGATGGTAAACAAAACATACGTTGACTTATGACCGAAGATTTCAAATCGGAAATCTTTGGTTGTGACTCTGAAACAATAAACTCACTACTGCTGTCAGAGACCTCTGCTGAAGAGTCTGTGAAAATGTAAAAATCTTAGCCCAATAATAAAACTCAGAAGATATGTATTTTTGTAATTATTTTTATAAGGTTTAATTAATAGAAAATTGGATATTCATTGTCATTGTTTTGTTTACTGACCGCAGCCGTAAGGCACACAGCCTATATTTTAGTTTTATGGTAGTTTCGATTTGTTTAACCCTTTGAACGCCATTGTCACATATACGTGACAAGCAAGCGCGTGCCCTGTACGCCAGTCGTGTGTCGCCTATCCTATTACGAGTGACACAAATATGTGACTAAAAATGCGGTGCACTTTATCACGAAATAAACAATTAAATCATTACTTTTGTGTGTTTTTATTTGTATACCTTAAATATTTAAAATTGTGGCTTGGCGTGGAGGGCACGCGCGTGCGTTTATGCTCTGGCGTTCCAAAGGTTAAATGTGTTTCTTAAATACGGTACTGTGCCAAATAAACGTTTTTTCTTTGTTTCTGAGACAACAATTTGCTCACCAGAAACCACAACGCGTATCATTTCCATAAATAATGTAAGACAAAGTCACTTTTCGTGTCCATCTGTGTGATGGAAGGTTTATGTATTAATATTTATTATAATTTGTATTATTGTTTATGCATTAACATTTAGCACATACATTTTTCAATTAACAATTATCAAAATAAATATGGCGGTTTGACAGATATAGTATTGAAAATATATCAAACTGTCATATTTACTCTTCAGATAAAAGTTATTTGACTATTAAAAAACTACCTATTAATCGTCTAAGAGATAGATTAAACTTTAAAGTGTTACATGCTCTGTGAGATAGATATCGAATACCAAGTACTTACCATCGGACTCGTTTAAAATATTAATTATGACAATTCTTGACTTGAGCAATGGAGTGTTAATGACACTAATAACATAATAAAGAACGATCTTGACTTGAAATTTCGAATGGAGCCTTTACTCTTCATACCCATGCGAGATACAATTGTGTTTTTATTTGCAGCATTAAAGATAAGCATTATTTAATGAGTAATTTAGTATTTTTATCTCCGCACTTTTACAGGACTTGAATATGATTGGATTCCTACCCCAAAGGGCAACCGAATACTGATGCTGAAAAAATTTACATATTCGCAAACCTGTTTAGGCAACACCTATTACTGTTCGAGTAGAATGAAAGGATGTAAAGCCTCGGTGAAACTTGATAAGTCTGGAAATATCGAAAAAGTCAAAGGTGTACACTTGCACGAACCGCCACGCTACATGAAATCGGCTTCTGGCGAGTATTTTAAAATTTAAGAGGTCTACCAAATTAATGATATCGTTGGACGCGAGAAGCGCAGAACCGGTCGAAGTGGAGGTGCTTAGGAGATGCCTGTCCAGCAGTGGACGTCTTTCAGCTGAAATGATGATGATGAATGATATCGGCGAAAAAATGCCATCTTTTGATAATCCCTACAAAAAAAACCTTGCAGAAAAATAGATTGACTTGTGACTCAAAAATAATAAGGCGACTAAATAATCCGTGGATAATCTGTGTCCCAGCATTGGGAACGTTGTAGGCTTATTATACTAAATATTAAGCCCAACTATAAAACACTGAAGATAATTATGTATAAAAAAAATTGTATTAGGTTTAATAAAATAATTGGATATATATCATTCTTGTTGTATTATTTACTGAGATATTTAAAAGAACTTGCTGACCAGAAACAATGCGTATTTTTGTTAAATTGTACATTTAGGTTTCCTGTACCTAACGCGTAAAGTGGGGATTTTTTTTCTCGTCTACCCTATGGTGTATCGTTAGATAGGTCTTGTAAAAATATTGCGGGTTTGTTAAGCCATTTTTGAATTCACTTTTCCGTTTGTGAAATATTAAGCTCTGAAGTGCTATTTTTAAACTGCAGGCTTGAAAAATCTGGAAAAATTCAAGATGATAGTGCATTTCATGAACTTTAAAGGAAAACTATAGCGGTTCAGATAACTTTATTAGTTTAGCAGTAATAGTCGTTGAACTTGGGTGTTGGATAATTTTGTACCAAATACAAAATCCTTAGCATTAATCCTATATAGTGACTAAGATGAAGTAGTTGCTTGTTTATGACGGGTCTTTACTTGCATTAAAAAACAAAATATGAAATAAAAAAACCATAATAAATTATCATAATTTTCACAATACTGCCGCTAGATAGAATGATGGAATTACAATTTTGTGAATTGAATGGCAGCAATCGTACTTTATTTTTTAGCTTTACAAGGATGAAAGTGGTTCTTATTAGTTAATGTCTAATCTGTTTAAATAATTATCTTCGAAAATCAATATTTTGTTGTGTTTAGTATCGCTATTCGATAACAGATGGCGTTGTGCCGTGACGTCACTTTTGTAGATCGCGGTGTTAAGATTTTCTTGCAAGGTATGACCTCCGTGGTTACGTTATGTGTTAAAGTATTGTTTTACTCTGTACACCCTTGCATATATTGTTATTATAACCATTAACTCCTAATATCTTTACCATTACATAATTATATTCATTAAATCATTATATTCAGAATAAAGAACAAGAACAACACAATCGTAGTATATTGTGATAACGGGCTACTACGGAACCCTACACTGTGCGTGGCCCGACACGCACTGGGCCGGTTTTTTTTATTGAGAGTATCCATTCATATTTTTAGGAAATCAAAATGGGAATTATTTGGGGATTGATTGAATACATGCCATTATTTTATTAGTAATATTTTTATTATGTCTGCCCTTTTATACAGGCCTTGAATATGAGTGGATTCCTACACCAAAGGGCAACCGTTTGTTAATGATGAACAGTTTCACGTATTCACAACACAATTCGAGTAACAATTGCTACTGTTCGAGAAGATTAGCTGGATGTAAAGCCTCGGTGAAACTTGATAAGTCCGGAAATGTCGAGAAAGTCAAAGGTGTACACTCGCATGAGCCGCCACACTACGTAAAAACGGCTTCTGGAGACTATATTAAACTTTAGATTTAGTTGTATTAATAAAATCATGGAGTAATTGCGATCTTTGAAGAATTCCTATTAAACAAAATGGTAAAATTGTATATTTTGTATTGTCTTCTGGACGCTTTTAACACCGTTCTTCTACATCGCTATCACATATACAGGTTTACTTGTAATTCGACGTATATTCGTAAGGATCTGATGGGCCAAAATGCAACAAATTGAACCCCCCATAATGTATGGCCGAAAGTTATTTAGTTTTCGAGATATTTGAAATATGTTTGAAGCATTTTTAAAATGTAAGTTAGGTGTTAAGTATAAGTAACCTTTGGTTACAATGTTTTTTTTTTGTTTTATAAAAGATTTTTTATTTCGAGAAAATTGAATTTACTTAATTTCAATAAATAATTTGATGTCATTCTTGTTGTATTATTTCCTGATCATTGTGAACTATCTTGCGACTTGGACGGTTCATAAAAATATTCGAATGCTTAACCTTTCTAATGCATAAGAAGTTTTGACCTTAAATATCGTAGCCAAATATAAGTACCTATATGGTTAATTAAAAAAATAAATATGTGCATAGTAAAAATGCATTAAGTATAAATGCGAAAAATCGCTCCGGAGTTCTTACCCTTGGCGGTCTTCGATCGTGTCCTAACCAAAGTGATCGTCGCCTGAACACGCTACTTTTGTGTTCATTTTGCTGGATGTAACCGAACGCGTTGTCGCGCCGACATACGCCTTCCGGTTTTTCGAACAAATAAGTAACATATGAACGCGACGGTCGCGTATTCACGCGAGTGTGACTGCTCGCTTTGGTTAGGATACGGGGCTACCCTGAAGCTAAAAAGTCTTAACTTCTTTCGACCATAATACTTTCTACATCAATTCAAAATGTTATTACTTTCACAGGCTTTCAGTATAAGTTCATTCCCACTCAAAAGGGCAAAAATCTACTAATGTTGCACGACTATACATTTTCACAAGACCACTATAGTACTACCTACTACTGTTCGAAGAAAAGCACGGGATGCAGAGCTACCGTCAAACTGAACAAATCGGGGACCATCAGAGAGGCTAATACCGTGCATACTCATGAACCGCCAAGATACATGCAATTGGCGACCGGAGAGTACGTCAGAGTAGCTTAGAATTACAAAAATTATGTATTATGTAGAGATACTTTGCCTAACCCTGCGTCCTAACCAAAATCACCGCCCGACCGACTGAACGACCTTTGCGTTCATTTTGTTCTTCGAACTAAATGCGTGGTCGCTCTGGCAGACCTTCCAGTTTTCCGAACAAATAAATGACATTTAAACGCGTCGATCGCTTAATTACGCGACCAATCACTTGGGTTAGGACGCGGGGTAAGTGTATCAGCTCACGCTTATAATGGTGGTTATTTATGATCACTTTTTCAATATATTATATTTTTTTAATCTACAAAATGTTAATATGTCTACTTGATAGCTATTTTTAAGTGTTTATTATTTGAGGGTTTGGACGCTGATAGCCGAAATACAGGCTTTCGCCTAGATCGGCTACAGATGTCTAATTCATTTTTGTGACAAGAAATTATAGCCTGTATGATGTGTGTAAACAATTATTGAATAAACTTAAATTATTATTATTGCCTCTTAGGTGATGATTCAGTTGTAATCATTCCTTTTTACAATTACTGAACTGTGTTTATTGTTTAAATGAAGGTAACTTAAAATCGGGCTGTCGAGAGAATGTGTCCTTAACACCTGTCAGTTTCATACATACGCATACGTGTTTTACGAATTTGATCCTTATTAGTTACTAGAATTTTCACACTGACAGGTGTCAGGACTGTCAGGAATGCGCTCTCTCGATTCTCGGACTGTAATGAATTTTTTTTAAATGTAGGTACTACTAATTATGTTCAAGAAATATTTAATTTTGGATGTTGGTAATAATTTTTGAAAGGCTAAATTTTGGTAAGACAGTGAAAGCCAATCAATATTTGACAAGAATAGCTGGCCGAGAGCTGAAAGAATTATTACGTATCATGTTTTATTACACCTACGACTCCGTACTTAAAGTAATAAACTAGTATTAGGTAGTCCATTTTGCAAATTTTACCAAACTGTACCTAGAGTGCGCGCAAAATAAACTTTGCGCGCGGCCGAAATCGGAACTATTAGTTTGCCGCCATCTTGACGTTTAGTCAGGTTCATCAGGTATTCGTTTCCAAAGAAAAAGAAAATAATCTCCATCATTATGCCTAAATTGATTAAAAGTGCTGGCAGGGATATTATCTAAAAAGGTCAAACGTGCTTGTGAAGAAGAACGAGATAAAAACGGGCCTACGGTATCATTTTCCAAAGTTAGAAGTCGCGTTGCTTATTTGACAGCTAATTTTTAGGGCTGCCATTACAATAAAATTCCCCTTTATATTCGTACTATCGGTGCCTAGCGGTATTGGTTTTTGACTCAATGTATGTCTACATTTAGAAGAAATAGAAGACATTTTTTTTTAGATTAGGCTACTGGATATGTAAATGGAATAATTAATTTTACTGGCGACACATCGACTCTTCTGATGAAGACTGTAGCATGGATTCTGATGAAGATGTTCGAATGGAAGGCGTTAACCACTGCAGGATCATTGATTTACAAAATTTAAAATTACTACCTACTAAGTATTAAAATATTTGCAAGGCTCTCACGATTTTTTTTAAAAATATTATGTACAGACGCCAGCCAGCACATCAAGCTACTACAATCTGTCAAATTTCTTTAATAGATTTTCAACTTTATCGCTAAAGCATAAGGTTCAAAGTCGATTAGGAAAATTTGACAGTTTCGGGTAGCTTGATGTGCTTGGCGTCTGTATATACCAATAAGCTAATGGAAATAACTTAGTAATAACATTAATTTACCTAGCTAATACATTTCTACAATGAACTATAAGTTTGAGTATTGATAAATCACTTTTGATTAAATAAAGGGAAAAAGTTTAGTTAGGCTAGCAACATTCAGCATAAGCACGCCACCAGCCACGCGCAGACTTCTCTTGCGCGCACTGTAGAATAAGTCTTATCGTGAAAATAAATTTTGAAATTCTGACAGTTTTTCCATACTAGAACTGTCAGACGTCAATTTTATTCCATAGATAAAATAATTCTGACTTTGGTAAAATCAGCCCTAAATCTAGTAATTAGAATTTTAGTATAGTTAGCAATAATTTTACATAGTATTAAGTATGATAATGTAGGTAATAATTATGTTGTGACGAGTGGTGTCTATTGACCAATTCTCTACCTCATATTTTTTTTAAACTTATTTTTTTTTATTGATGGGATAGTAACGGAAGCATTGTATTTAGGTGACAAAGCACAATCGATTTCGTTATGGTATCTAATAACATTTGGTCTTCGGGCTTAGAGCCATTATTTTATGGCCAAGATTGTATTAATTTTCCTACCTACTGTCTGTGTACATCAAAAGTCTAATTATATGCTTCCGTATCAATTCTAAATTTTTTCTCTACTATTTGTGTAAGCGTAAAATAATTCAACAATAATAATGAAATGAGATGTATCCGAAATAGCTTTAATTTTTTATGCTTTTTAAATAATTTGTCTTACTAAATTTATTTGACAGTTTTTTTGTCTCATGTACTTTTATGAAAATCAGTGAAATAGATAGATAGGTAATAAAATGGTTTTAAATATTTTTATCTTTTCTTTTATAATCAAGTTAATTGTGTAGGCGGGTCGTGGTTTAAATTTGATCACGTCCGTATTTCCTGAAAGGTGGACAGATGCGTACCTTCACCTCTGTTCTGTGCTTGTTTGTTTGTTTTGGTGTATTTTACTTTAACCAGTCTTATTTTCTTTTACGTTTCAGCTCCTTTAAAATTCATAGAAACTTTGACAGGCGCCAAGCTATTGATGATGAACGGGTACACATTTTCGCGAAACAACCGACTAAGAAATTGCTTCTATTGCTCAAAAAAAGCGAGCAGCTGTAAAAGCAAGGTAAGATTTAGTAATGAAGGAATAATCGTTGAAATAATTGAGAAACATAATCATCCACCCCCAGTGTACCAGGTCGTTGAAGGGGGCCGATACGTTAAAGTGTCAAGGTAGGTTCTTTCCCGTTTTTAAAGTAATGAGACTTACTATATACCTACTGTGAAAAATTATTTAACATTTATGTGCGATCGGCGAGACATGTCATTATTATAATTAATAAAAATTAAATCATCTTACAATTGTCTTTTTTTTTCGAGGCTACGGTAGAGTTGAACCTTTTCAGGAATTATCTGGACGAGTTCCTATGTATGACAACGAAATTCTTCAGTTCACACTATAAGTACCTACATACAGGATTTTTTTTTAACCTGTGCGCAAAATTTAACCACGAATTCATTACAAGATTCTGAACGAATCATGTACCTACTGAAAAAATTCCAACCCAGGAGGAGATGGAATTTTTTGTTGATTATTAAAAAAAATTTACTCTGATAAACATTTTAACCGCGTAGGCGGCGTAGGTAGGTATAGCTCTTTTCATTGAAAGAGCTGATTATTTTTTGTGGTAACTACGAAAAATTTACTCTGATAAACATTTTAACCGCGTAGGCGGCGTAGGTATTGCTCTTTTCATTGAAAGAGCTGATTAGTTTTTGTGGTAACTACGAAAAATTTCTACCCCATGAAATGTATTCTACATCTCATGTGCTGAATTCATGATTACACTAGTTTGCGCACTGGTTAACGTTTTTTCCTGTATAGTACATATTACACTAATTACACTACGCTAAAACATTGGTAAAATAAAATGAGAGATTTAAAGCCATTGCTACTGTTAGTGTGTTTCGCAATTATCCCGCGGCTCAAGCCGAATCCGCGTCAGCTCTCCGTTATGGCGATAACCAGCCTTTAATATTTTTTTTATTTTTTATTTCATTACAGGTTGCTTGAAATACAAATTTATAGAAACGATGAAGGGACACAGGTTGTTGATAGTCAATGGGTTCACTTTTTGGCAAAACAACAGGTCTAAGCTTAATTTCTATTGTTCAAAAAAGTCGTATAGTTTTTGTAAAAGTAGTGTCCGTCTGAATGCCGTCGGAGAAATAGTTAAATTGAGAGAGGAACACAATCATCAACCACCTTTTTTTAAGAAACTGGTAAACGGGAAGTACGTGAAACTAAAGAGATAATGTTGCAAGGATGTAAAAATATACTGTTTTTTTTTTTAACAATTGACTTATTAAAAGGAGGTATTTTCTACAAAGGCGGCCTTATGCCATAGCCAGTAGGCACCCAAAGGTTGACTGGTAGATTTTTTATCACTCAATCTTTGGGTGATGCATACTCAAACAGTGGTACGTGTAATTAAATATATAAAATCAAATTGTTGTAAATTCTAGCTGAATCAGTCTATCATCATGTAAGTATATTTTTTCACTTCAATATTGTTTGCATTGTATAGTTTTAAATCGGTACCTAAAAAAACTTTTATAAAATAAAAGTATTGTTACAAATATTTGTTAATTTTATTAATATTTAATTTAATTTTAACGTAGGTAATTGCTCAACCGCTTTTGACAACAATCCCAGTATGTTTTTTTTTAATAAGTTTTATTTATTTAAGTCAGACACAGTGATCCATATTCATGTTAGTATGCTATACTTAGAAATGTATGTTCGTAACCAAAGATTAAAATTAAACTTCGCAATGTTATTGCAAATTTTAGTTTTAAAAGCTGTGATGTGACGGCCCACTGGTTAAGGCCTCGCCTCTAAAACACCAGGTGGTTGGTTATAATCCGGGCAAGTACCAATGTGACTTATTTAATTATGTACTTTCTGAACTTGACTTGGACATAACTAACATGGGTGAAGAAAAAACATAGTGAGGTAACCTGGACTTTATCTTCTATCTATACATATAAAATTCAAAGTCCTGACTGACTGATATATCAACGCACAGCCTAAACCGCTGGTCCTATAGACATGAAATTTGGAGGGTGTTTTCTTTGTGAAGAGTAGGTATCCACTAAGAAAGGGTTTTTCGAAATTCCACCCCTAAGAGGGTGAATGTACCCAGGATTTTGTAATATCTTGATTTAAAAGAGTGTCCATGGAGTTTCTTGCCCGTTCTTTTCCATAGAGATCTACGCTTTGGAATGGGCAACTAGCTTCAACTTTCTGACTAACTGACAGACTATTTAATTTTGACAATTCAAAATTGCCTGTACAAGGTTTAATTGAAATAAATGATTTGAGTTTGAAATGGGGGGAGGGTGAAATTTCACGCGGACGAAGTCGCGGGCGGAAGCTAGTAGTCGACATCGATCTGTTCGCTAATAAATTTGCCAATTTAATGGTTATGTGCCTACACTTTTCTGAGAATAATAGTATTTAATTGTTGTTATTAGTTTATGTTTTATGTTAGTACTTAAATATACTTTGATTTATGTAATTGGTTTGTTAAGCCGTGTAAATCAAATAAATAAATAAATAAAATAAGTCTGAAATCGTCAACCCGTCTTGAGCAAGCGTGGTGATCAATCAATGCTCGTGCCTTATCTGTATGAGAAGCGGCCTTTGCAGTGGGACAATTATACGCTGGTATTATCCTAACTAATATTATAAATGCGAAAGTAAGTTTGTTTGTTACCTTTTCACGCCTAAACCACTGAACCAATCATCCTGAAATTTTGCATATACGTTGTCAGGTGTACATAAACGGACATAGAGTACCTTTCCTCCCGAAAAAAAGTGCTGTTCCGGAGGAAAACAACAATAACTTTATTATGATAATACATGTTATACATGGCGCCACGTGTCTTGGAACGGGATCGACACTTATGCGGGTGAAATCGCGGGGCGCTGTTAGTTACCTATAGTTTTAAAAGGGTCAAAAGGGTGTTGATTGAATCGGTCATGTAAATCAGAAAAGATACTGTATGTATCAATGTTCAGCCATCTCTGATATTTTCTCTCATTTTTAATATTAAGTAGGAATGTACTAAAATAATAAATGTTTCTTTACTTTTTATAATAAACGTAAAATGTTAATAGGTACTCGTACATTTAGTTTTTCAATGGATAAACCTTTTTCCGACTTCAGTTGGCAAAAATTTAAGTTGTTGTGTTATTAGATTTTCTCAATATTTTACCAGACTGCGGTGAAGCCTAAAAAAATGGTAATGTTTCTAGGTAACTTAGATATTCAGGTTTTGACATAGGTATTTAGTATTTACTTAGAAAAACTGCATTTTTTTTTCGTTTTTAGAATGAGAAAACAAAGAAAGCCAGTTGTTGACATTAAGTTGGTAGGTACTTTGCAGTAAATATAAATTCATGTAAGTACTGTAACTGTAAATACACAAATTAAATTAAAAAGTTATTCTAGATGACATGGAGTCAAGATCCAGCTTGAGTGGAGCACAGGAAAAACAGACTAAAACTTGTGAAGATAAAGATAATACTACACACTCCGAAGTAAAAGAAAATAATGCACATAAAAGAGAGGAACACCCAGCGAGTATTAATAAACATTTGCCTGGAATAATTCCGAATAAATCTGGAGGAGCTAAAAGTAGATCGTGCCAAGTTTGCGGTGAATTTAGGAAGAAAGCAGTAAGCACTATTTTTACATGTGTCGAATGCCCTGGTTCACCTGCTATATGCCTTGCTTGTTTTCGTAGACGACACCGGTTTTAAAATATTAATTTAAAATTGTTCTTCTGGTAACAAAAACTGGAAAGAAAAAAATAAAGCATTAAAAATAACTTGTTGTTTTTTTGGATACTGCTGCGATACATACCTCGTCATCCACCTTTTCCACAGGTACCTGCAGTACATTGTCGGGGAACAAAATATCGAAGATAAAGGTCCATTTTCTAAATATACTTTATAGTAGAAAGGCGGAAAATCTTTTAACATAAAAAAACCTTCAGAGCGCAACACTTATTATTTTTTTACTACTTTCAGATATTTCAGACTACAAGTTTATACAGACGATACGCGGAAAAACCCTGTTAATGGTCAACGGATACACGTACACAGAAAACAATCGAGCCAAGAACACTTACTACTGTTCCAGAAAATATAAAAGCTGCAAGTCAAGCGTCAAATTAGATGACAACGGCAAGATGACAAGTATCAGAATGGAACACAATCACTCTCCGCCGATCTACCGTTCAACCAACAATGGACTCTATGTCAAATTCAGCACTGATCAGAGTCCTTCGTTGTATAGTTATAGTCGAACACCTTACCGCTTTTGAATACAACTTTAGGGGCTGATTTCACCAATGAAACTGAACGCAGCACACCTAAACTGAGTTCAAGATCTGGCAAGATCTGTCTCTCACAATGATGACACTGACAGCTCTTGAACGCGGTAGAAGCGCTGATCGCGTTTAGTTTCATTGGACAAATCCGCACTAGACTTAATTTAGTGCTGTCCATAGGTCCTTAGGGTGGTAAAGCAAATTTATGGCGGACTATACCAGACTGGCCTTGCGATAATTTTTATTCTAATTATACTAGTGATCCTAATTCTATAATAAAAAAAAACCTTTTTTATAACTTCCGTTATTAAATTCGTTGTAAAGTCGAAATAATAGCATGTGCTGTACTGCAACTTTGTACGCTCTTGGAATATAGTATAAGTATACTTACTACGTTTTCTTGGTAGCGCTGAAAAATAAATGACTGCAAAACGTAAACTGTAATAATTTACACCTCTCAAGATATGGTTTCCTGGTATAGCGGTGGCCGCTACATAATGCCCGTAATGACGGCCGTCATAAAAATTATGGCACCGCGGGGTTAAAACACACCAACTTACTTTCATAAATAACGTTTCAGTGACGTCATTCGCCGGTAAATTGCAGACGCTATGTGGCGGTCACCGCTCTTGTGCGAAACCGTTGCTTTAGATTCTATATCGTGTTAATGAAATTATACCTAAAATAAAATATCGAACATAATATTAAGTTCTAATGACCTCTATTTAAGTATCAATCATTTGACTCGTTTTCCTGTTTTTGATATTACATATTAATTATTATACTCTCATTATGTAATTTACTGTTATTTAGAAGAATATTGAAGGCAGTTATTTTTTTGATAGGCATTATCAATAATATCTTTAAACTAAAAATAATAATGTTTGTTTGTTTTTTTGTTTGAACGCGCTAATCTCTAGAACTGCCCCTGTCGGTCAGATTTTAAAATTAATTTTGCAATTGATAGCCCAATACTTGAGGAAGGCTATCTATAGGCTATAAACATCACGCTAGAAAAAATATAAAAGTTAGAAAGAACGCTAAGCGAAAACGCAGTGCGCGGGCCGTGCGATGCGATGGGTTGGGTCGGGAGAACAAGAAATTTCACGCAGACGAAGTCGTGTGTGTGAACTTGGCATATCAATTGCTAGAATCTCACAATAAAAAGGCAGTTCCAGTAGCATCCCCAATAGTTCTACAGTTCCTGATATTTTTTTTCAAAAGTTCTGTTCAACTTTCTGAAAAAAAAAATTTTCAGAATGAGATGCTAACTTCACACTACCCCGATCAGCATCTCAGCAGTTCTTGGTTGCTAGACCATAAATACGTAAGAAACTGCATAGTTCTATCGCCTGGAGCCAACACAGCAATAGTTCTGTCCCGAAAACAAAAAAAAAAATGAGATGCTAATTTTACGTTACAGCTATTAGAATCTCAATAGTTCTCGATAACTAGATCACAAATACTTGCAAAACTACTTGGAAGCAAAACAAAAATAGTTCTAGCGACAAAACTAAACAAATCCCCTAGCGAAAAACCGGAAAAAAAGTTTTTTTGAGATGCTACATCTTATGAGACAGTTCTGCATAGCATCTCAGCTGTTTTTGATGGCAACGCCTCAAATACGTGTGAAACTGCCGAGTTCTACAGTCTTAAGGCGAAACAGCAATAGTTCTAGCGAAAATCCGGAAAAAAAAAAGGTTTTTTTTTGAGATGCTACATCTTATGAGACAGTTCTCCATAGCATCTCAGCTGTTTTTGATAACAACGCCTCAAATACGTAGGAAACTGCTGAGTTCTACCACCTGAATGCGAAACAGCCATAGTTCTAGCCAAAAACCGGAAATAAAAAGTTATTTTTTGAGATGCTACATCTTATGAGACAGTTCTGCATAGCATCTCAGCTGTTTTTGATGGCAACACCTCAAATACGTGTGAAACTGCCGAGTTCTACAGTCTTAAGGCGACACAGCAATAGTTCTAGCGAAAATCCGGAAAAAAAGTTTTTTTTTGAGATGCTACATCTTATGAGACAGTTCTGCATAGCATCTCAGCTGTTTTTGATGGCAACGCCTCAAATACGTGTGAAACTGCCGAGTTCTACAGTCTTAAGGCGAAACAGCCATAGTTCTAGCCAAAAACCGGAAATAAAAAGTTATTTTTTGAGATGCTACATCTTATGAGACAGTTCTGCATAGCATCTCAGCTGTTTTTGATGGCAACGCCTCAAATACGTGTGAAACTGCCGAGTTCTACAGTCTTAAGGCGAAACAGCCATAGTTCTAGCCAAAAACCGGAAATAAAAAGTTATTTTTTGAGATGCTACATCTTATGAGACAGTTCTGCATAGCATCTCAGCTGTTTTTGATGGCAACGCCTCAAATACGTATGAAACTGCCGAGTTCTACAGTCTTAAGGCGAAACAGCCATAGTTCTAGCCAAAAACCGGAAATAAAAAGTTATTTTTTGAGATGCTACATCTTATGAGACAGTTCTGCATAGCATCTCAGCTGTTTTTAATGGCAACACCTCAAATACGTGTGAAACTGCCGAGTTCTACAGTCTTAAGGCGACACAGCAATAGTTCTAGCGAAAATCCGGAAAAAAAAAGTTTTTTTTTGAGATGCTACATCTTATGAGACAGTTCTGCATAGCATCTCAGCTGTTTTTGATGGCAACGCCTCAAATACGTGTGAAACTGCCGAGTTCTACAGTCTTAAGGCGAAACAGCAATAGTTCTAGCGAAAATCCGAAAAAAAAAGTTTTTTTTTGAGATGCTACATCTTATGAGACAGTTCTCCATAGCATCTCAGCTGTTTTTGATGGCAACGCCTCAAATACGTATGAAACTGCCGAGTTCTACAGTCTTAAGGCGAAACAGCAATAGTTCTAGCGAAAATCCGGAAAAAAAAAGTTTTTTTTTGAGATGCTACATTTTATGAGACAGTTCTGCATAGCATCTCAGCTGTTTTTGATAACAACGCGTCAAATACGTAGGAAACTGCTGAGTTCTACCACCTGAAGGCGAAACAGCCATAGTTCTAGCCAAAAACCGGAAATAAAAAGTTATTTTTTGAGATGCTACATCTTATGAGACAGTTCTGCATAGCATCTCAGCTGTTTTTGATGGCAACGCCTCAAATACGTGTGAAACTGCCGAGTTCTACAGTCTTAAGGCGAAACAGCAATAGTTCTAGCGAAAATCCGGAAAAAAAAAAGTTTTTTTTGAGATGCTACATCTTATGAGACAGTTCTGCATAGCATCTCAGCTGTTCTTGATGGCTACGCCACAAACACTTACAAAACTGCAGAGTTCTACCGTCTGAAGGCGAAAAGGCAAGAGTTCTAGCAAAAACCGGAAAGAAAGAGTTTTTTTTTGAGATGCTACATCTTATGAGACAGTTCTGCATAGCATCTCAGCTGTTTTTGATGGCATCGCCTCAAATACGTATGAAACTGCCGAGTTCTACAGTCTTAAGGCGAAACAGCAATAGTTCTAGCGAAGATCCGAAAAAAAAAAGTTTTTTTTTGAGATGCTACATCTTATGAGAGAGTTCTGCCTAGCATCTCAGCTGTTCTTGATGGCAACGCCTCAAATACGTATGAAACTGCAGAGTTCTACCGTCTGAAGGCGGTTTGCCGTAGTTCTACCGTCTGAAGGCGGTAGGCTACTTTGATTAGGGTTCCGCGCAAAAAATTAAAACCCTTATGAAGTCGTCTAATCTCCGAAACGGCTAGACCGATTTTGACGGGACTTTCACTGTCAGATAGCTGATATTATAAGCAGTAACTTAAGCTACTTGGACCGATTTTCATCAAACATAGCTAACAACATTCCCGACTCATTGAAATTTTTCGCTAGAACTCTTGCCTTTTCGCGTCCAGACGGTAGAACTCTGCAGTTTGATACGTATTTGTGGTGTAGCCATCAAGAACAGTTGAGATGCTATCCAGAACTGCCTCATAAGATGTAACATCTCAAAAAATTACGTATTTTTTCCAGTTTTTCGCTAGAACTATTGCTGTTAAGCCTTCAGGTGGTAGAACTCGGAGGCACGAGCATGGGAGGCTCAGAGAGCCCCTGCCGTGCCGGGGAGGTGGCTGCGAAGATAGGCAAGCGGCCAAGGTCTGGGGATAGCCAGGGACTGTCCTCAGACGGAGAGCAGGTACCACGCGCCTCAAAGAGATGTCAGCATCGAGGAGGGGCCCCATAGGGCCGAAGCCTGCCGGGTCAGCGGGATTGTCCGAAAGGGTTACCGCTGGCCCGGAACATAAAGGGCTAAGGAAGGAACACGGGTGGGTTTTAGTCAGTAAGAGTCTGACACTCCCTTCCGCTCCACCCAGAGCGGGAGGGGTCATTTGATGATTTCCCATCCGCAAAAAAAAAAAAAAAAAAAAAAGGTGGTAGAACTCAGCAGTTTCCTACGTATTTGAGGCGTTGTTATCAAAAACAGCTGAGATGCTAGGCAGAACTGTCTCATAAAATGTAGCATCTCAAAAAAAAACTTTTTTTTTCCGGATTTTCGCTAGAACTATGGCTGTTTCGCCTTCAGGTAGTAGAACTCAGCAGTTTCCTACGTATTTGAGGCGTTGTTATCAAAAACAACTGAGATGCTATGCAGAACTGTCTCATAAGATGTAGCATCTCAAAAAATAACGTTTTATTTCCGGTTTTTCGCTAGAACTATGGCTGTTTCGCCTTCAGGTAGTAGAACTCAGCAGTTTCCTACGTATTTGAGGCGTTGTTATCAAAAACAACTGAGATGCTATGCAGAACTGTCTCATAAGATGTAGCATCTCAAAAAAAAACTTTTTTTTTCCGATTTTTCGCTAGAACTCTTGCCTTTTCGCGTCCAGACGGTAGAACTCTGCAGTTTGATACGTATTTGTGGTGTAGCCATCAAGAACAGTTGAGATGCTATGCAGAACTGCCTCATAAGATGTAACATCTCAAAAAATTACGTATTTTTTCCAGTTTTTCGCTAGAACTATTGCTGTTAAGCCTTCAGGTGGTAGAACTCAGCAGTTTCCTACGTATTTGAGGCGTTGTTATCAAAAACAGCTGAGATGCTAGGCAGAACTGTCTCATAAAATGTAGCATCTCAAAAAAAAACTTTTTTTTTTCCGGATTTTCGCTAGAACTATTGCTGTTTCGCCTTAAGACTGTAGAACTCGGCAGTTTCATACGTATTTGTGGCGTTGCCATCAAAAACAGCTGAGATGCTATGCAGAACTGTCTCATAAGATGTAGCATCTCAAAAAAAAACTTTTTTTTTTCCGGATTTTCGCTAGAACTATTGCTGTGTCGCCTTAAGACTGTAGAACTCGGCAGTTTCACACGTATTTGAGGCGTTGCCATCAAAAACAGCTGAGATGCTATGCAGAACTGTCTCATAAAATGTAGCATCTCAAAAAAAAACTTTTTTTTTCCGGATTTTCGCCAGAACTATTGCTGTTTCGCCTTAAGACTGTAGAACTCGGCAGTTTCACACGTATTTGAGGCGTTGCCATCAAAAACAGCTGAGATGCTATGCAGAACTGTCTCATAAGATGTAGCATCTCAAAAAAAAAACTTTTTTTTTTCCGGATTTTCGCTAGAACTATTGCTGTTTCGCCTTAAGACTGTAGAACTCGGCAGTTTCATACGTATTTGAGGCGTTGCCATCAAAAACAGCTGAGATGCTATGCAGAACTGTCTCATAAGATGTAGCATCTCAAAAAAAAACTTTTTTTTTCCGATTTTTCGCTAGAACTCTTGCCTTTTCGCGTCCAGACGGTAGAACTCTGCAGTTTGATACGTATTTGTGGTGTAGCCATCAAGAACAGTTGAGATGCTATGCAGAACTGCCTCATAAGATGTAACATCTCAAAAAATTACGTATTTTTTCCAGTTTTTCGCTAGAACTATTGCTGTTAAGCCTTCAGGTGGTAGAACTCAGCAGTTTCCTACGTATTTGAGGCGTTGTTATCAAAAACAGCTGAGATGCTAGGCAGAACTGTCTCATAAAATGTAGCATCTCAAAAAAAAACTTTTTTTTTTCCGGATTTTCGCTAGAACTATTGCTGTTTCGCCTTAAGACTGTAGAACTCGGCAGTTTCATACGTATTTGTGGCGTTGCCATCAAAAACAGCTGAGATGCTATGCAGAACTGTCTCATAAGATGTAGCATCTCAAAAAAAAACTTTTTTTTTTCCGGATTTTCGCTAGAACTATTGCTGTGTCGCCTTAAGACTGTAGAACTCGGCAGTTTCACACGTATTTGAGGCGTTGCCATCAAAAACAGCTGAGATGCTATGCAGAACTGTCTCATAAGATGTAGCATCTCAAAAAAAAACTTTTTTTTTTCGGATCTTCGCTAGAACTATTGCTGTTTCGCCTTAAGACTGTAGAACTCGGCAGTTTCATACGTATTTGAGGCGTTGCCATCAAAAACAGCTGAGATGCTATGCAGAACTGTCTCATAAGATGTAGCATCTCAAAAAAAAACTTTTTTTTTTCGGATCTTCGCTAGAACTATTGCTGTTTCGCCTTAAGACTGTAGAACTCGGCAGTTTCCTACGTATTTGAGGCGTTGTTATCAAAAACAGCTGAGATGCTATGCAGAACTGTCTCATATGATGTAGCATCTCAAAAAAAACTTTTTTTCCGGTTTTTCGCTAGGTGATTTGTTACGTTTTGTCGCTAGAACTATTTTTGTGTTGCTTCCAAGTAGTTTTGCAAGTATTTGTGATCTAGTTATCGAGAACTATTGAGATTCTTATAGCTGTAACGTAAAATTAGCATCTAATTTTTTTTTTTTGTTTTCGGGACAGAACTATTGCTGTGTTGGCTCCAGGCGATAGAACTATGCAGTTTCTTACGTATTTATGGTCTAGCAACCAAGAACTGCTGAGATGCTGATCGGAGTAGTGTGAAGTTAGCATCTCATTCTGAATTTTTTTTTTCTCAGAAAGTTGAACAGAACTTTTGAAAAAAAATATCAGGAACTGTAGAACTATTGGGGATGCTACTGGAACTGCCTTTTTATTGTGAGATTCTAGCAATTGATATGCCAAGTTCACACACACGACGAAGTCGCGGGCAGAAGCTAGTAATTTACAAAATAATAGGCTCGCCCCCTGTTAGATGGAACTTAAACACATCTGGCGAAATGGAGGTGTACTATAGGTACACCTCTGCCTTTCCCTTCATGGAATACAGGCGAGATGTTACGTTATATTATAAAATAATTATAAATAATAATATATACATATGTATTATTATCTCTAGTTGTTCTCGTCTAGCTAACGGCAAAAACTTGCACAGGTATAACCAAGTGGCCAGGATTATTCAACAGCAACTTGCTTTGAAATATAAACTTGTGGATTCTGAGGTACAGACGGCAGCACATCAAGCTACCCGAAACTGTAAAATTTTCTCAATCAACATTGAACCTTATGCTTTAGCGATACAGTTGAAAATCTATTAACCTTTTGAACGCCAGAGCATAAACGCACGTGCGTAGGTACCCTCCACGCCAAGCCACAATTTTAAATATTTATGGTATACAAATAAAAACACAAAAGTAATGATTTAATTGTTTGTTTCGTGATAAAGTGAACCGCATTTTTTGTCACATTTGTGTCGCTCGTAATAGGATAGGCGACACACAACTGGCGTACAGGGCACGCGCTTGCTTGTGACGTATATGTGACAATGGCCATAACTATTCAGTAATCTGTGCAATGGCGTTCAAAGGGTTGAAGAAATTTGACAGATTGTAGTAGCTTGATGTGCTGGCGTCTGTACCTACCGTATTACAAGTATGTGCCCGACCCAGTTCTTGAAAATGACATTGTCACGTTGTACTGGGATCGGTCTATCATTACTGACAGGACTATTGTCGCCAATAAGCCTGATATAGTGGTGAATTGGTGATAGATCGATTAGCGCGCCGCACAATGATTGTCGATGTTACCATTCCACATGACGGGAACCTCGTGAAAGCTGAGAAAGAGAAACAAATTACATATCTCGACTTAGCACACGAGGTTGTTGACATGTGGAATGTGAGCTCGGCTATCATTGTGCCGATTGTCGTATCGGCCAATGGTCTTATAGCCGAAAGCCTCGATCAACATCTATCGAGGCTCTCGTTAGGCGGTTGGATCAAGGGCCTGATTCAGAAGGCAGTACTCCTCGATACGGCTCGCATTGTGAGGAGGTTCCGGTCTCTGGAGCCCTAACCACCGGTGCTCCCGACATCGGCGCACAACTATTTTTTTTATATTTTAAAATGTTTTTATACTTATTTTTATATTTTAAGAAATATTTAAAAATGTTATTAAATAAGATAACAGAATAAATACTATTATTATAATAATTATAAATAATATTGTTATTTATTATAATTTTATTGGTATCAGTTGTTTATAATTTTAAGGGCTTAATATCATTGATATGTTAGATGTTAGGTAACTATACAGATGCAAGAATATAAGAATTATTGTGCATTAAATATAGTTTTTTTATGTTAAGAAAATATACTGGCATCTTCTGGGCACGCTCGTTCCATCATAGACCTCATCTATCGCTTACCATCAGGCGTGATCGGGGTCAAGAGCGGGCCCATTTAGTAATAAAAAAAAAAAAAAAAAAAAAAAAATACTTTGGTACAATACTTTCACACAATCAAATATGGGATAAGTTTATTATGTGTGACTTGTGTGAGGTTAGGGCAGTGATGGGTTTATATGACTTTTTCTTCACGACTCGACTGATCGATTGGCCGTGCACTCGCATAAGCTAAGAACAAATGTAACTTGTACAAAAGTACGCTAGTAACTTGCATACTGATTACTGACGTAAAACAACGTGTGTGTTTATTCAGGACAGCCATGCCAATCAATCTGCTATGACAGCCCGCCATAACTTGACAGTGACAGTTGACAGAAACAATATGAACTTTCCACATACACATGGGTGCCGCAGTGATGTCATAATGGTATTGACATCACAGCGTGTAAACTGTAACTTCTGATTGCTAACATAGATCACCAATCAGGGGCATGCAACCTACATGCATCCTTTCGTGCAAGTTACTGTCATGTGTATTCCTGGCTTTAAAGATAGAGCTCTTGCCTCGATGCGAGAAGCCCGATAGATATTTTTTGATTGTATAAGTATTACTATTGTACAAGTTGGTTAAACAAACAAATTAAAAAAAAAAATCGAGTCTGCTTTGTTGAGCTGAAGATGCACCCCCCTGAAATTGAACTTGCTGGCGCTCATGGGTGTTACTGACAGAAATGGTGATCTAAAAAGGCGAACTTTCTACATTTATAAACAGTCCTACTGTAGGGATTTATTCCGGTCTGATCCCCTGAACCCCCCCCCGTCCACCCTCCTCGATCCCCTGCAAGTTCGTCTTCTGTTTTAATCTCTGCCTTATCCACATTATGTAAGTTTACTACTTTGTTTTTTAGTACATTATGTCCATTGTTTAACCAGTTATAATATCTACTAATATGATGAGCTATGATGTTTAATTATGTAGCTAAAAGCATTTTATAATGATTTTAATCTTAGTTAAAATATATTGCATATTAATATTACATTGTTTTTTATTTAATTTTCGGTAGTTGGTTTACCTGGGTTTGTTGCGTTTTTTGTGCACGCGTTTTCTTTTCACGCTAAGGACTTGACGTTAGCGTGTTGTACGCGATGAGCATCGTCAGCCTATACAAGTCCCTACAGGTCTCTTGAATCGCACGCCATTGAATCTATCCTTAGCTGTCAGCTCAAGTAGGAATTGACACTATTGACAGCTCACTCCACGCTCACTTCACCTAAGTTTTCACGGTGAGATTTTTACAGAACAGCACCGCAGTATTACGAAACGACGCGCGCTTTACTTGTGGTAAGCAAGTGTACAAACATGTAGTGAATGTGTGTGTAAGCGCAGGAGCTCTCTGTACCGTCCGGGACACTGGCGAAGTCGGAAGTGTGTGTGTTTGGGTGTATGTTGTGTGCTGACGCTACTCGTCATCACACACACAGTCATGTACAGTCAACAAAACAGATAAGTATGCAGGATCTTCGGATGTCCTCGAATTAAATTAAATTTTATTAATAAAAAACGAACAGCTCATTTATCAAATTAAATTTCAGTCGACAACATCCATCGGTTTCTTACTAAACTTCAATTAAGTATATCCGACGATCCTGCATACTTACCTATATCTTTTTTGACTATACCTCTACTTAAAAAAATACTGTGCCTAAACTGGATTACATTAATTCATGCCATAACGAGTAGCTGTTTGTCTTTGAAAATCCTTAAAAGTGGTCTTTTACAGAATCCAGACTGATATCAACAAAACGGGGGCATGCAAATATGAGTATGCATGTGTTAAAAAGTTAACACATGCATGTCATGTTAACGTTTGCATGGTGTAAACTTATAAAAAAATATATTTATAGAAATAATATCTGATCGCAAACACTTAGTTCTGGTTCTGGTAAATGTGAAATATGGGAAGGTATCTTCGTCGATGACAACTCACAATAATGACCCATCGAGAAAAGTAATAATTTTTAGCTTACACATTGATAAAAAGTACATATAGGCAGATGATGATTTCATCAAGGGTACCGTTCGTCATCGTAAATGTATGTATAGATTAGATGTAAATGATGTAATGTAGTATACAATACAATAAGATATCAAGTACACGAACTTTTGTCCCCTCAGCCGTCACGCAAGCAGACTCAGTTCGGCGGCCATTGTTTTACTATTGTGACAGTTGAAAACATTTTTAGCAAAGCTCAAAAACACCACTTGTAATTTAATCCGATATAAATTACTTTTCCAGAGACATACAAAATGATTCCAACGAACAGGGGCAAGTATTTGCTGATGTATCGAGGATACACCTTCTCACAGCAGCATCGGACTTTAAACTACTACTGTTCCAAGAAAGATGCTGGATGCAAGGCTCGGATCAAACTGGACAAGAACGGGAAGATACTGCCGTCTTCGCTTCCCATACACGGCCATCAACCACCAAAGTACATGGTCTTGTCGAAAGGAGAATATATTAAATTGTCTTAGGCGTAAATTATACACGGACGGCGGCGTAAGGTGAAGGCGCGGCGCAGGCATGATGCCGCTTTAAAACGTTTTCATACAAAATGTACGAAGGCGACGTGTCGTGAATTACATTTTGTATGCTTGATATACTGGCGTCTTTACCTAAATAATCACACACAAATGACACAAATCATAAAATTTCATGTCATTGACGCGGATAAAATACATCAAAGCGTAAAAGAGGGAAGAATGAACCTGTAGCAGTAATATTTTATCACGTCAGTTTTCTACAGTCCAATCATTTTTTTTAACTATCCTACGTAGTGACTATTTAAATATCTTGTTTCAAATTGAATTAAAATGTCGAGTAGAAAGTGTCTAACAAAGTTCTGATCGTTATTCTACGTTTGTGGACAGTTTATATTTAAAAAAAAGTCCCATTATAGATTCGTCCAAAAAATATTTTGGATTTCCTGTTGCGAACCAAGATAAAAAAGTGGTTGTGTTTTGTGAAAGCTGTAGAAAGTTTTACTCTAGTCGTCATCAGGAGATAACGTGTACATTTTTGACGTTACCCATAGGTACCCCGTTTATGTAAAATAAAATATTTTGATTTTGACCTTGTTGTTTTATGACGTACCTACAAGTGACTCAAAACGGTGAAGGAAAACATCGTAAGGAAACCGGCATGTCCTAGAACCAAACATTCGAAGACTTGTGACATCTACCAACCGGCACTGGGCCCTGCATGGTGGATTACAGCCCACTAAGACGACCCGCAGACCCAATGTTTTTTACCACACTAATAAAATTATAAACCTTGAAGTAGAAATGATAATTATGACTGAAATTCAGTGAATCATGCTCCACTAGCTGGAGTGCCCTAAGTCCCCGTTCAATTGTACCTTGGATGTCTTCAAGAATGCCACTGATGGCGCGATCAACGTGGTCACCTCATCATCATCATCATTTCAGCCGAAAGACGTCTACTGTTGGACATAGGTCTCCCCCAAGCACCTCCACTTAGACCGGTTCTATGCTTCTAGCATCCAACGGGTTCCTGCGGCCTTCACAAGGTCGTCGGACCACCTTGTCACCACGTGGTCACCTACTGGGCTCAAACAATATAAAATATCGAAGAAGAGTACCATCGACAATAAAAGAAGAAGTGAATCATCTAATGTGACCTAATACGATTCGATTTAGCTGCTTTATGATGCTTCATCCAAATTGGATGGCCGAGTTGAACTGCCAAATGCAACACTTTATTTTAACACTAGCTTCTCGTAGTCTATGACACTCAGGGATAATGGAGCTTCTCATTAGTGAAAGAATTTTCGAGATCGAATCGGTAGTTCCGAAGATTACCCCCTACAACCTCACAAACCTTACCTCTGTATTTATAATATTAGTATAGATAACTAATCAAAACTACTAGTAATTCAATGCATTGGCAATTTTATTAAAAAAAGAAAAAACTCCCAGCTCTTTCAAAAATAAGGAGGCTACTATTTTTTTTCTATGAATTTTGACACAATATTTTTACCACAGATTACAAATATGAATTCGTGAAGTCACAAAAGGGTAATGATTTGATTCTCATCGATGGTTACACCTTTACAAAGACATCTCGAGATGGTAGAACTTGGGTTTGCTCCACGAAGAGACCGGGATGCAAAGCGCGACTCAAGTTGGATCACACACAAAACATCATCAGCCTGAATAACGAACATCCCCATCCACGTAGAAAACATTGTACTGTCAATGGAGTGTTCGTTCGTTGTTAATTGAAATTAACGGATAAATGACATCTAAATATTCATAAGGAATTCGAAAAATAAATATGTAGATATAAAAATGTTTTTTTTTACCCCTTTATTCATAAACGTTGCTTAAAGTTAAGTAGTGATTAACCATACATTTTCGACGTTCGTAACTTTACAATAGTCACCTGTCATGGTAAAAAAAAATTCAAAACCGAATCCAATACGTCACGATCTAGTTATAAGTGATAGGTACTAATCCCAGCATTTATTTGTATGTACAGATTACAAATATAAATTCACAAGATCACAAAAGGGCAAGCAGTTGATTCTCATCGGAGGGTACACCTTCTCAAAAATCAAAGGTCGTTTATGGTACTGTTCTACGGGGGCTAAAAACTGCAAAGCGAAACTCAAGATGGATGATGATCAAAAAATTATCAGCCTTACTAACGAGCATACGCATCCACCTAAAACATATTATTATGTTAATGGGGAATATGTTGTTGTGTAAATGTAGGTAGGTACATAGTACATAGGTAGATACTTATTTTTTTTTTATTCTAGATATTATTTGTGTAGTAAATATAATTTATTTGAAGAATAATAACACTAAATAATCTCTCGTCTGATTTAATAATGTCTTTCATTTTTTTTCCGAAAAGGAGAATGACCAAAATTCGTACCAAAAAGTCTCATGCATCAATATCAAAATATTGTGTGATTTATTGTATAGTGATTTTATTTTTGAACAGGAAATTTAATTTAAAGTAAAAAAGCGTTGATATTGTTTTATTCCCTTTACGTGACGTTCCGTTTCAAATGATACGATATGACCTTGAATTTTGAAAGTGCTATGATGTCTTTAAAAAAACTTGTAAAAAATTATATTTTGTCGATTCTACATTAATTAAAAATAACTAGAATAGAATAGGCTGTTTTTAGAGTAATAATGGCCGTTCGTTCGTGTCAAACAAAATAAAGTAGGTACCTACCTAGTTTTTAGGTTATTTAATTTTTTTTGAAAATCTCCGAAACCCGGGTTTTATTTACAAAAAGAACTTTTGTAGGAGTTAATATGATAAGTGTAATCTATAAAAAACAAAGTTTGACTTTGATGCAGCATGGTACGGGATTCCATACATAAATGAGCATTGTCCTTTTACTTTTCGTAACGTTCTCAATGATGGAATGAGAATGGGCTAGCTATTACCACTTCAAATATCTAGGTTATTTATTGATACAGATTTAAAATATGAATTCACGAAGTCACAAAAGGACAAGCGGTTGATTCTTAACCGGTACACCTTTACAAACACCTGTTTTACGTAGAATTTGATGTGCAGAGTCAAATTGGACAGCTATGGTGAAGTCATCTGCCTTAATAACAAACACCCTCATCCATCCAAAATATTGTGTTAATAACAGGAAACAAGTTCTTGTAAAAAAAAACAGATATTAATTTGTGTTGTGTTATCTATATATATAAATAAAAAGAAAAGTCCTGACTGACTGATTGACTGACTCATCAACGCCCAGCCCAAACCCTTGGACCTAGAAAGCTGAAATTTTGCACAGAGGTTCCCTTTATAATGTAGACAAGGAATAAGGAAGGATTTTTCGAAATTCAACCCCTAAGAGGGTGAATGCGGGGAGGATGAAATTTCACGCGGACGAAGTCGCGGGCAAAAGCTAGTTATTAATAGTTATGTAAAATAAAAGCATTTCAAAAGCTCTATTGTTAATAATTTCCCTCAGATTTTGTTTCGGTATAAATTCAGATCAAAGTTTTTTTTTTAATCTTTACTACTAATCTAAACATCTTTTTGATTGATAGATTACAAATATGAAATCGTTACATCAAGAAGGGGCAAGGGGTTGATTCTCATCGGAGGGTATACCTTTACAAAAAACCGGACAGGACGTATTTGGCTCTGTTCTTTGAGGTATCCAGGCTGCAGAGCGAAACTCATGATGGATGACGATCAAAACATCATCAGCCTTTATAATGAACATCCACATCCACCAAAAAAATATTGTGTTGTAGATGGGAAACATTATCTTGTGTAAATAAAATGTACTTTTATTACTTGTGTTAAAATTTTTAAATTTAATTTGTGATAAAATTTTAATATAATTAAGGAAAAAGAAATAATTATCTTATATAATTATATTCTGCTCAAATTTTTTATAGAACCGATTCACGTCGGCAAAAATATGTAATTTGAGTGTAAACATTACGAATATATTTACTAAACGAACATTTATTTATCCGCACAGATTAAAAATACGAGTTATCGAGGTCGCAAAAGGGTAATATTTTGATTCTCATCGGAGGCTACACATTTACAAAGACAATTTGTCTGCTCGTTTTGGGGGGCTGTCTTGTATCTTTTGACGTTCGAAAAGTGCTGATTTTCAGCCTAGTTTGAATACTTTGAATAAATAACTTTTGATTTTGCTCAACATCGTTAGTAACTAATTGAAATGTTGTTGAGCTGTCCAAATGAAAAGCAATCTTATTTTGTGTGTTACCCAGTTGGCCATACTAAAAATCCTTATTTTTTCCGCGCAGATGGCACATATGAGATCGTAAAGTCACAAAAGGGCAAGCAGTTGATTCTCGTCGGAGGACACACCTTCTCACAGGTCAGTCTAGGGTCTTATTCGTCCACTTGGGTCTGCTCTACGAAGAATCCGAAGTGCAAGGCGAAACTCAAGATGGATCTAGAACAAAATATCATCAGCATTTATAACGAACACCCTCACCCTCCAAGATATTGTAAAATAGGTGGTAAGAATGTTCTTATGTAAATTATATTGTACCGAGATATTAATTGATGTAGTAAATCTAATGTAATAAATAGTTTAGCTAAAACAAAGTGATTCTTTCTGTTTGTGTGTTACCTTTCTTCTTCTAAACTACACAATGGATTTTGAAGCAGATTTCGCAATCACTTAAAAAATGAATTCCTTAAGAGAATTGAAACAGTAAATTTTGAGGCCTGGGTAAATCTCGCTGAAAATTTTCAGAACCGTATCGTATTCGTAACGACTTAACTTTGATTAAAAGGTTACATGCTCTGTGACTTTGATGTAAAAATTTAAATTATTACCACAATAAAAAAAAATCTGTTATTTATTCGCACAGATCACGAATATACGTTCGTAAAGTCACAAAAAGGTAAGCAGTTGATTCTCGTCGGAGGATACACCTTCTCTAGGAAATGTCAAACTTCGTCTACTTGGGACTGTTCTACGAGGAATCCGAAGTGCAAAGCGAAACTCAAGGTGGATCGAGATCAAAATATCATCAGCCTGTATAACGAACATCCTCACCCGTCAAGATATTGTAAGATTGATGGAATGAATTATCGTGTGTAAATCAAATAAATAAGGAATTTGAAAAATTCAAAGATTGACAAAAAAATAAGAACAAAGAATTACGGATGCCAGGGTAAAAATTCTCGATCAAATTTTACACTATACAAATATGTACATATGTTTGTTACTCGCACCGATTACGAATATGAGATCGTAAAGTCACAAAAGGGCTAGCAGTTGATTCTCGTCGGAGGACACACCTTCTCAAAAGTCGATCAAGGGTCTTGTTCGTCCACTTGGATCTGCTCTACGAAGAATTCGAAGTGCAAGGCGAAACTCAAGATGGATTTAGAACAAAATATCGTCAGCATTATAAATGCTGACGATATTTTGTTGGGCGAACACCCCCACGAGTATATTATTGTAAAATAGGTGGAAAGGATGTTCTTATGTAAATTGTATGTTATTAAGTTATTAAATGATGTAGTAAATGTAAGTATACCTAAAACGAAGTGGCTTTTTGTGTTTGTGAGTATGTTTCCCCAATTCTTCTAAACTCTAAAATGAATTTTGAAGCGGTTTTCGCCATTACTTCAAAAAAATAATTCCGTAAGTGGAAAGAGAGTAGGGAGGCCTTTGCCCTGCAGTGGGACACCACAGGCTAATAATAATAATACCAACACCTGAGGAGGCTCTCGTTGGGCAGCTGGATCAAGGGCTTGATCCAGAAAGCGGTACTTCTGGACACGGCCCGAATAGTTAGGAGGTTCCTCTCTCTGGAGCCCTGACCGCCGGTAGCTTGGACCCTGTTCCCGATACCGGTGGGCTACTATTTTTTATATTTTTAAATGTTTTTATATTTCTTTATACTAATATTTAAAAATATAATTTATAAGAATTTATTTGAATAAAGGAGATAATAATAAGAAGAGGTTAAAGACTGTATTTTAAGGTCTAGGAAAAAAATTCCCAGAAAATTAGAACCGAATCCTATTCGTACCGACCTACCATATTCGTAAAAAATATTAAAAAATCTGTTATTAATTCACACAGGTTACGAATATGAGTTTGTAAATTCACAAAAGGGTAAGCAGTTGATTCTTGTCGGAGGATACACCTTCTCAAAGAAAGGTCCAGCTTCGTCTACTTGGGTCTGTTCTACGAAGAATCCGAAGTGCAAGGCGAAACTTAAGGTGGATCGAGATCACAATATCATCAGCCTGTATAACGAACATCCTCACCCGTCCAAATATTGTAAGATTGATGGAATTAATTATCGTGTGTAAATCAAATAAATAAGGAATTTCAAAAATACAAAGGCTGAAAAAATAAAAATTATGGAAGCCAGGGTAAAAATTCTCTATCAATTTATTTCTCGGAATCGGATCCGATTCGTAAACATCTAGTTTTTGAGTAAAACTTTATCACAATTATTTATGTTTGTTACTCGCACTGATTACGGATATGAGATCATAAATTCGGGGTCTTATTCGTCCAATGGGGTCTGTTCTACAAAGAATCCGAACTGCAAGGCGAAACTCGGGATCTAGAACAAAGTAACGTCAATATTTATAACGATCACCCTCACCAACCACGATATTGTACAATATAGGTGGGAAGAAAGTTATGTAAATTGTGTGTACCTTGTTATTAAATGATATAATAAATTTAATGTAATAAATAGTATACCTAAAAAGAAGTGACTTTTTGTATTTGTGTGTTTCCTAGTTCTTCTAAAATGTAAAGTGAATTTTGAAGCGGTTTTCGCCATCACTTAGAAAATGAATTCCGTAAGAGGATTACACTGGAACTGGTACACCTATAGAAATACACTGTCTCGACAGTGTATTTTAAGGTATGGGAAAAATTCTCGCAGAAAAAATCAGAAACGAATCCTATTCGTATCGACCTAACATTCGTAAAAATTCTTAATCTGTTATTAATTTACACAGATTACAAAAATGTGTTCGTACCCTAATTGTCGCAATTTAAAAAATGTGTTATTTTTTCGCACAGGTTACGAATATGAATTTGTAAAGTCACAAATGGGCAAGCAGTTGATTCTGGTCGGAGGATACACCTTCTCAAGGAAAGGTCAAACATCACCTATTTGGGTCTGTTCTACGAGGAATCCGAAGTGCAAGGCGAAACTGAAGGTGGATCGAGATCAAAATATCATCAGCCTGTATAACGAACATCCTCACCCGTCAAGATATTGTAAGATTGATGGAATTAATTATCGTCTGTAAACAAAATAAATCAGGATTTTGAAAAATACAAAGATTGAAAAAACAAAGAATCGCGGATGCCGGGGTAAAAATTCTCGATCCAAATCTTCTGTAAATTTGAGTAAATTTATATCATAATAAAAAAATATAAATGTTTGATACTTGCAATGATGACTATGAGATCGTAAAGTCACAAAAGGGCAAGCAGTTGATTCTCGTCGGTGGATACACCTTCTAAAAGGTCACCTTCTCGTAGGTCAGTTTTACGAAGAATCCGAAGTGCAAGGCGTCACGATAGATCTAGAACAAAATATTGTCAACATTTATAACAAATGCAACGCCTATCGTACATAGGCGAGAAGAATGTGGAATGTTGTCTTATGTAAATTGTAGGTATGTACCTTGTTATTAAAATGATGTTGTAAATGTAATGTAATAAATGGTATACAATAAAACTAAGAGGCTTTTCGTGTTTGTGAGTGTGTCTCCTTTGTGGTTCTAAACTACAGAACAAATTTTAAAGCGGTGTTCGCCATCATTTAGAAAATGAATTCCGTAAAAGGATTGAAACAGTGAATTTGGAGGTCTGGGTAAAAATTCTCGCAGGAAAAATTCAGCACCGAATCCTATTCGTCACAACCTAACTTTGATGTTAAAATTGTTATTGCCACGATTTAAAAAATCTGTTATTTATTCGCACAGGTAACGAATATGAGTTTGTAAAGTCACGAAAGGATAAGCAGTTGATTCACCTCCCACGAGGTGGACCGACGACCTTGTGAAGGCCGCAGGAACCCGTTGGATGCGAGAAGCACAGAACCGGTCGAAGTGGAAGTGCTTGGGGGAGGCAGTCGACGTCTTTCGGCTGAAATGATGATGATGATACGAGTTTTGAAAATTGAAGTGAGAATTTTTGCTAACCCATTTTAAATCGTTATAAATCTTTAATGCTCTTTCAAAATTAAATATGATATTTGCGAAGGTGTAACCAAACCAAGTGGACGAACTTCGTCCACTTGAAGTTGCTCTACGAGTAATGCGAACTGCAAGGCGAAACTCAAGGTGGATGGAGATCAAAACATAATCAGTACCTATGTATAAGGAACATCCTCATCCGTTAAGATATTGTAAGATTGATGAAATGAATTTTCTTATGTAAACAAATACACAAAAGTATTTAATCATGTAGTAACCCTAATATAAATAAAACTATTAATTTTAAAAAGTGAATTTGTTAAGTCAGAGTAAAAATTCTCGATCGAAATATTTTGACCTTATACAGGGTTATTGGTAAAACATTAACAACTTCTTAAGAGGTCATTGTACTCATCATTATGAACTACTTTTGTTATAGGACCAAACCTGAAATCGCGAAAAAAAATCAGCTGTTCCCTACATTTATGTTCGTATACTCGTCAAAATGTAGAGAACAGCTGATTTTTTTCGCGATTTCAGGTTTGATCCCATAGTAAAGTTCATAATGATGAGTACAATGACCTCTTAAGAGGTTGTTAAATGTTTTACCAATAACCCTGTATAAGCGAGTTTTGTGTAAAAATGGCTATATCACAAAAATAAAAAATATGTTTTTCATTCGCACAGATTTAAAATATGAGTTTGTAAAATCTCAAATGGGCAAGCAGTTGATTCTCGTCGGAGGATACACCTTCTCAAAGAACACTTCGCTTACTTGGATCTGTTCTACGAGAAATCCGAGGTGCAAGGCAAAACTCAAGCTAGATCGAGATCATAATATCGTCAACCTGTATAACGAACATCCTCACCCTGCAAGATATTGTAAGATAGGTGGTAAAAATGTTCGTATGTAAATCAAATAAATAAGAAATTTCAAAAATACAAGTATATACGTATGCCAGGGTAAAATTTCTCGATCTAAAGTTTTTCGGTACCCGATCTGATTTATAACCTTCCACAACTTAAAAGAGATTTGTATCAGCGATGCTATTCTGTAAAAATCTCACCGTGAAAACTTAGGTGAAGTGAGCGTGGAGTGAGCTGTCAATAGTGTCAATTCCTAGCAAAAAGAAACTCACTTCACCTAAGTTTTCACGGTGAAATTTTTACAGAATCGACCGGCAGCACCCTAATTGCGTAACACACTTTCAATCACAATCTGAATCATTTTGAATGATATTGCTAATCATGGTGCTTTATACAGTGTGAGTCTTCATAATGTGCACATATTGAAATGAGGGAAACTAAGCTTAATTTTATCGACGGAAAGAATATTTAAAAAAATCTAAAAAGAATAAAAAAAAATATTTTCGCTGCTGTGACCCCTGTGTAAACAATCGCCCCTCAATTGAGAATTACGGTTTTTTTTTTACAAAAATCTGATATTTTTTCATAAATTTTTACAATCATTGTAAAATTACTCAATAAAAGCCCCGATTACCTACCATTTTTTATTACTTTAAATTATTCTCTATCGTATCAGATTTCTAAACGTAAAAATACCATGTTTATAACTCAATCACAACATTTCCTATCAACTGTTAAAGAAAGGCCTTGCAATCGTCATACTTTAGCAGGTAAAGTTCCTTTTAAATATTTTTTTATTTTTTCAAATATTTTTTCCGTCGATAAAATTAAGCTATGTTTCCCTCATTTCGATATGTGCACATTATGAAGACTCACACTGTATAATCGAAAACTTTGCCTGCTCAACAACGTAATATAACACAGTGAATTTTGTTGAACTGTTAAAATGAAAGCCACTGCTACTGATGTGTTACGCAATTACGCCGTATATATATTAAACTGTATCACAGTTAAAAAAATAAGTACATATGTTTATTATTCGCACAGATTACGAATATGAGTTTGTAAAGTCACAAAAGGGCAAGCAGTTGATTCTCATCGGAGGATACACCTTCGGGAAGGCCGTTCAAAGGTCTTATTCGTCCACTTGGGTCTGTTCTACGAAGAATTCGAAGTGCAAGGCGAAACTCAAGATGGATCTAGAAGAAAATATCGTCAGCATTTATAACGTACATCCTCACCCAGCAAGATATTGTAAGATCGGGGGTATTAATATTCGAATATGAATTCAAAATTACAATGTTAGGAAATTAGATCTATGTAATTATAATTCTGTTTCGTCAAAGTTGATGATTGCGTCACGTGGTCAACTTTCAACGTTAATATCTCGGATAAAGTCGGTAAAAAGTGATACTTTACGGGGTTTGGTTTTACTATGTTTTCCGTTTACATTGATGTCAGTTATCTATTTATATATAGGTCTCATGCGTGGCTGCCATTTTCAAAATGGCGCGACAGTATACCTACTGTACAGCATACCTGCTCGGATCTTCAAAGCCCTTTACAAAAAAAATAGGATTGATTCTAGTCGCCTCTTCCAAAGGGTAGTTTCGTATGGAGAAGAGTGGGCAAGAAACTCCACCGTTAAGGTCGCAGCACACTTGTAACCCGACGCCATCCCACGCTTACTTATTGACCAAATGACGAAAATAGCTCAACGAGATGAAAAAAGTGGCCAATGAGTAAGCTTCATTGATGTCGCGTAACGTGGTGTGTTATTATAAGTGTGTTTCCGCCTTCAGTGTCTCCCAGATTATGTTATGTATAAGGTGTTAAAAAATTAACCCGATAAACTTTAAGAGCTTTAGACCATCGAACTGAATAACTTTCACTATGGAACAAACTATGAAATCACGAAAAAAATCTGCTGTTTCATACATTTTGGTCAAGTAGGTATTATAAAAAATCTGCTGTTTAATACAAAAGTTCAATACGTAGGTACTTGACCATAATGTATGAAACAGCAGATTTGTTTTCGTGATTTCAGAGTTGGTCCCATAGTGAAAGTTGTTCAGTTCGATGGTCTAAAGCACCTCTTAGAGTTTGTCGGGTAAATTTTTTAACACTTTGTGTAGAATATTATTTAGAATATGTTTAATTTTGAAGTATGTTTATGGATACATACAAGATAAAGTTAAGTTAAAGTAGCGGCTAAGACTTGAAATAAAATCTGTTACAGAATTATCTCTTTTTTATTATCTAATTTCTTAATAATTATTGTTATTCTATAGACTAGCTTTTGCCTGTTAATACAGGTTATAAAATACTGTGTGCCAATTTTCATAAAAATCCGCTCAGCCGTTTTTGCATCGATCCAGACAAACGGACAAAAGATCTTAAAACTATATTTTCGTCATCAGACTAGTTCCTACATCTCGTAGTAAATTCGTGATAGAAACACCCAATACCTAACACTTTGTGGGAATCGAACCTAGGACCTGCCTAGCAGTAGAACTTGCCACCACTAGACCAAAGAGGCAGTCTTTATGTAATAATATATCACAGTTAAAGAAATTAAGTACATAAATGTTTATCATTCGCACAGATTACGAATATGAGTTTGTAAAGTCACAAATGGGCAAGCAGTTGATTCTCGTCGGAGGACACACCTTCTCACAGGTCAGTCTAGGGTCTTATTCGTCCACTTGGGTCTGCTCTACGAAGAATCCGAAGTGCAAGGCGAAACTCAAGATGGATCTAGACCAAAATATCGTCAGCATTTACAACGAACATCCTCACCCACCAAGATATTGTAAGATAGGTGGAAAGAATGTTCGTATATAAATTCAAAATTACGATATTAAAATTAAAATCTGTCTCATATAGGGTCTTAGCATTATGCTGAGCGATGGCCGTTTTGCGTAGATGTGACGCAAACTTTCTCCCAAATTGTTATTTTGTTTGTGCTTTTATTTTTATGCGTCATGTTTGCCGCAAATAAACGTATTTTCTTTCTTTCTATTTGACCTAATTACAATAGGCTATTTGACAATGTAAAAAATAAGGTCATAATTATTGACACTCGTATAGATTATCGCTTTTAAAATCGATTTGCATTAATTTTACTACAAAACAATGTATTATATTTATAAAAAAAATCCCGAAAAAACTTCATCTTTTTAAATCTGGCGCCACGTAATCGAAAACGGTCTGGATTGGCTGAACTTAAGATGACGTCATGATTTAGTAAATTTCTGTCTATCGTTGACAGAACAGATGACTTTTGTCTAGTATCTCGACCGTTTCAACGTTTGTTTACGTGAATCGTGACGTCTCGACGCCATATTGTTAAAGATAGCGTTTTGGCGGCTTATTTAAACAATACATTTTTATTTACTATTTTTTTAAAGAAATACATTATGCAATTTGAAGTAATAGGTTTTTGTGGGTTCGTTAGACACCATTAAAGAATCTGAGATGTTTATCAGAAACCAGTCAAATAGCCTATTCTGGTCAATTATTTCTTCACCACTGCTCTCAAAACGATGAAGGAAAACATCGTGAGGAAACCGGCATGTCCTAGAACCAAAAATTTTAAGACATGTGACATTTACCAACCCGCATTGGGCCCGCGTGGTGGGTTACGGCCCTCTCACCGAGAAAAGGCCTTTTTCCCAGCATTGGGAACATTATAGGCTGGTTATGTACAATTCTAGTTCATCAGTGTCCCTCGCAAAACTATTAAGTAGTATGTTATTTAAGAATATTTTTAATAATTAAGTATATTTATAGACGAGATAATATAATAAAAATAACAATAGGCTTAAGACTTACAAATAAAATCTATTACAGAATTATCTGGCTTTAAAAAATGCCTCCTATACTTATACCTTTAACTCTGCCGGCCAACTCTATTCATTAGTTGTGATCGGATATTCAAAACAAAATTCGGTCTAGCGAGTCATACGAGTATTAGGGCATATGCTAGGAAATAATTTCAAAGGGTCGCCGTTATCTAAATCGATAATGAGGACTATATTTGATCCGACCACCGTTTTGGGCTTCAGTCTCTGGGTCTTTTGCCCTCATCTTTAATGCCTGCATGTCTTCTAGTAACACGACAATGCAAAGCTGTGGCGCATACAATATTGCAGCTCGGTTTAGGCAGAAGTCTTATGAAATATGTAGAAATAAACAATAATATTTTTATTTTACAGAGTATCAGATAGTGAAATCGCAACGAGGAAGAGATTTGATACTTTTTCAAGGATACACATTTGCCAGAGCCACTCCCTCCAGGTGGACCTGTTCAACGCATTATCCGGATTGCAAAGCTACTCTAAGACTGTATAAGGACGGCAGAATCCGTGACGTCACGGAGCATATACATCCAGTCAGGAAATATGTTATAACAAGTCAAGGACAATATGTTAGGCTTTAAGAGAAGTTATTAGAAATAACATTGGAATTTTGTTGCGAAAAAATTTTGTAAAGGGAGAAAAGAAACAGAATTAGTTTGATATGTCTCAGAAACACGTGCATACAAAAAGATCAGAATATTAAAAGATTAGAAGATATTATAATTACGAGCACAGAACAGAAATAGTCGGCAGCTGCACGTCGTGACTGTGACAAGAAGGCTTCCGCTCAGCCGACCGGCGATTGGTTGCGCAACCAACCATACATTCGTTGACATCGCAACCATGGTTGCACCACCATGGTGTCCCAGCATAATATAGCTCTAATAGTCAAAGTTTAGGTCCAGCGGCCAGCCCCAGCGCCCAGCGGCGGCAGCGTATAGCGGATTGAAAGAAGATGTAGTGACAAAAACTAAAAAGAGAATTCTTAGGTAGTTTGGTGGCTAAAAGGCGACTAAGGAAAGGCATTTACTTGGCAGATGTAAGTGGAAACGCCCTAGGAGGACGTATACTGACGTTATTGGTGAAGTTCTTTAGAAAGGTCGGTGCGTACTCGCGACTAGATGTATGAATGTGAACGAAGCAAAAGGAGTACCTATGTCAGGATCGTGGCAAGTGGCATTCTGTAGTTTCTGCATACTCCCATGGGAAAAGGGCGCGAGTTTGTGTATGTAACCCAGCAGTTGGTGTATGTAGGGCGGCATTCGTTGAGTAGACGACCTTGTGTTCCTACCTACAAAGTTGTGAGATCATTCTTGCTACGGAATTAGAAGTAGTTGTTATACGTGAGTTTATGCTAGTCCGAACATCCAACAAATCTTTCTCCTGTGGTAGGTAAGTTGACATTCTAGGTCAGGTACTGCAGACGCCAGTACATCAAGCGACCCGAAACTGTAAAATTTTCCCAATCAACTTTGAACCTTATGTATATAGCGATAAAGTTGAAAATCTATTAAAGAAATTTGACAGATTGTAGTAGCTTGATGTGCTGGCGTCTGTACATTAACATGTCACGAGGTAAATTTATTATTTATTTATTTATTTTTATATTTAGGCACATTACCCATAATTTTGTTAGTACCTATTACTATTTGGTAAAGCGTCATTCCTGTATATATAAACATAAAGTATTGGTATATTTTGATGATTGCATATCATGTAATACATATAATATATATATTTTTAGAATACCTAGTTATTTATCGGCGTTTTGTTTAGCTTTGTTTTATTATTATGTAGTTAAATTATAATATTGTTGTAAATAAACTTTTTCTTAACTATTCTTCAATAAGTTATAAGACCAGTGAAAAGAGAAATAACAATTACTTAAAATAATTTTTAAGGGGTACCTATATACCTACAAGTACAAGTCTTTTCTAATGTAAAATCTGTATACTTATTAGGGTTATTTCTATTTGTAATGTAATGAAACAAAACGTTATTTTTTTAAGAATACACTCTAAAACACTTCAATATGTTTTATTCGCCTGCTCTTAAGCTGGTTTTACGTATTCCACTTAACTATATTTAAATGCGTAAACAGAGTAATCTATAGACTCATGGTATCCGTGTCACCGAAAGGGACAAAAAAATCCGGCAATCTTCATCATACTATCATTTTTACAGCTTATTACACTGCACCTTACCATTTCCACAGTTGCGCAAATGTACTATTATTGAATTATGCACGAAAAAGGTCTTATTTTCCGTTTAATCGCGGTGTATTATTTTATTATTCCTTCATAAACGTCAAACTTGTTGTGCACATTAATGTGCTTAGACGACACGCAGTAAGGGACACAAATATTCTTACTCTGTCTCTTTTCTTTGCTAGTGACGTTAATATATTTCTCTTTTTCTTGTGCGAATGAAAAATAAGATATGCAGCAGTCTATAGTTTACTCTGTCTACGTCTAAATGACATCAGACAATATTTGAATCATCTGACGTTTGGGAAACTTAAAGCCGATATCAGACGCTTCACTCAGTAAAGGTTCATTTTGTTTCATTCCACGTTCACACAACACCGACAACATGACATAATTATTTAGGAATGAACGTTCATCTTTTCATTTCATTTTTCGATCATTCGGTAAGCGAGTGAAAGATGCCGCCGAGTGCCTAAGGAATAAATTTTTAAGAATCGATTCATTTTGTAGTGAAGAGTTCGAGTAAAAGATAAATAAAAGGCGAAAATTCTGACATCAGCTTGAGTTTCAGATGAGGTAATAAAATACAAAATAAAAACAATTGAACTCTTATTGTCGTAGATTATATGGGTTACGAACTAGTGACGTCACGTCGAGGGAACTGCCAAATTCGGGTCGGCGGTTACACGTTTTCCAGGAAGTACAGAAACCACTGGGCTTGTTCTACGAGAAGACCTGATTGTAAGGCTAGACTGACGCTCAACATCCAAGGACAAATCACTAGAATTTACAATTACCACACTCATCCTCAGTTATGTCCGTAGTTGATGACAAGATGACATACTCGGAAAAGAGGTAATTCTCTGTATAAACTATGGGTGAAGGTTCAGGTTTATTTTCTTTCTATAAGATTCTATTAGCCCAGTCTTGTAATTCGAACGGTATAGGGAACCTAGGAATGCGAAAAAGCTGAATCATACGTATTAGAAAAAGAGTTATGTGTAAAAACATGTAATCGCGATTATTGAGCTTGAAAATAGTAAGAAACGTGATAATACAGGATGCCAGGGACTTTGACGCAAAACCTGTTACCATGGATTCATTAGGTACATACGAACGCCCCTGCATTGAAATTTTTCGTCGGTAAAAAAAAAATGCTGTTCAGTACATAACGTAGGCATTGCTCTTTTGTAGGAAACAGCTGCTAAACAATAACACCCGCACAGGTCGATCGATCAGGTTAAGCTACGCTTGCCGCGGTTGGTCTGTGGATGGGTGACCATCTTTACATACCGTGACCCCTCCGTGCTTCGCAAAAGCACGTCAAGCCGTTGGTCCCGGCTGTCATTCGTGGAACTTTGACAGTCGTTACGGGTAGTCAGAAGCCCGAAAGTCTGACAACCAGTCTTACCAAGGGGTATTGTATTACCCAGTAACAGGGTTGTGGAGGTCAGATAGGCAGTCGCTCCATGTAAAATACTGGTATTCAGCTGCATCCGGTTAGACTGGAAGCCGACCCTAACATAGTTGGGAAAAGGCTAGGCAGATGATAAGCTGATTTTTTTATTAACCGACGATAAGTTTCTACGCTAGGGCGTCTAGGATTATTTGCTGAATTCATGGTTATACATACCTATGTAACTTTTAAGTCGGTGTAGAAGATCATCAACTTACTATTTTTCTCATTCCGAGGTTGTATGCTTACTTGATTGGGCTACCTAGGGTTAATTTTAGAAATAGTAATTCCATTCTATCTTTTTGTCTTGCAGGTGTTCAGTATAAATGGTTTCTATCTTAGAAAGGGAAGAATCTCATTCTAGTTGAGGGATATATATGTTCAAAAGAACTAGCACATATGTATAAGCTTGAAGTTGTTCTTCTGGAAACCCCTACTGCAAAGTGAAATTAAGACTTTGCCTGACTGGTAACATTGAAACTGTTAGTAATAATAATCACCGTAATTTACTTAGGGAAATAAATTTTAAATGTTGACAATAATGATTATTGTTGCAAATTTATTAATGTAATGTGTTATACGGTTTAAAATATCATTTATTTCTCAAAGATTTACATAATCACTTAATGAGAAACAAAGTTTTAACATGCAGGTAATTGTTAAATAAAATAGACCAGAGCGCTCGTCGTGCAGTTAGGAAGTAGATACATAATTAGTTACTTTAATAAATTTGGCAAGTGGGTACATCATAATAAGTTACTCGAACGCGCGCGTCGTTGTAAACATCGAGCGCGCTAGTCTTATCAGCACTGTTGTAAAGCACCGTGCACACTATACAATACCAGATAATTTATACTTTATTTATTTATGTTGAAGCTGTCGAAGATGTGTTTTTTTAACATTTTTTTAAAATATAAGTTAGTTTTAGCTTCTTTAATGTTTTTTGGTAATGAATTATATAGTTGTACTCCTTCGTATTTAATATTTTTCTTTCCGTGATTTGTTCTAGGTTTGTGTAATAGTACTAAGTCATTTGCCCGACGTGATGATCGTGTTTGCACTTCATTGTTCCTTTTATATGTAATTTCTGTGTGTATTTCTTTTGTTAGGATTTTTCTTATTAATATGCAGGTGTTATATTGATAGGTTTTGATGATGTTAAAAAGCTTGGTGTCGTTATAGATTTTGTTTGTAGGTGTTAAATAGGGATATTGAAAAAGGGATTTAATAATTTTATTTTGGGCGATTTGAAGTTTGTGCAAATTTGTTTTTGTTGTCGATCCCCAGACCTCAATTAGGTATTCAATGTGCGGCTTCACTAATGAGTTGTACACAGTATACTTAATGTTTGATGGTAGACATCTAGCTATTCCGCGTAACGCTCCTGTAAGACTTGATAACTTAGAACAAATCCTTTTAATGTGTGGTTGCCATGTCAAGTGACTGTCAAGTGTAAGGCCCAGATACTTCTCTGTGTTTACTTTATTAAGGACCTCTCCATTTATTGACAAAGATTTGTGATTGTGAATTTTTTTGTTTTTGGTCGAGAATATTATATAGTTCGTTTTGGATGCATTTATTGTCAACAGATTGTCCAAGAACCACCTCTCTAAAATAACTAGGTCATCCTGCGCGTCTTGTATAATTGTCTCTATGGAGTTGCCGAAGTAAAACAGACAAGTGTCATCAGCATAGAGCGTTATATGTCCTTTTAATCCTAATTTGTGTATATTGTTGATGTAGATAAGGAACAAAAGGGGTCCGAGTATTGATCCTTGAGGCACACCACATTTTATCAAGTTGGAGCTACTGATATTATCTCCTATTTTAACAACTTGTAAACGGTTCTCAAGGTAAGACTCGAACATTCTGAAAAAACTTCCTGTTATTTTGATAGATGCTAATTTTTGTAAAAGAAGATTATGACTGACGGTATCAAAAGCCTTTTTTAAGTCTATAAAGACTCCCAGAGCAATTTGCTTTTGATCAATTTTAGTCCTTAGTTTCGTGATCAAATCAGTTGCAGCAGCTAGTGCATTTGCCTTTGGTCTGAAACCATATTGCCGTTCAAAAAGAAAACCGAAGGATTCCAGATAATCCATAAGTCTAGAGTGAATTAATTTTTCCAATATTTTTGAGAACACTGGTAATACCGAAATGGGTCTGTAGTTTCCCGGGTCTGATTTGGAACCTGACTTAAAAATGGGAGTTACTTTCGCGATTTTAAGTGTTTCTGGAAAATAGCCTTCGAGTAAACATTTATTCATGCATTTCACTAAACATGGTAGTATTAGTATTTTTATATGTTTAATTGCTTTGACACTGATGCCGTCAATGCCAGCGCTGGTGTTTGATTTTAGGCTATCAATAATTTTTTCGATTTCTTTTACGTTTGTTGGTGACATCTGTGAGAGACCCTGAGCATTAGTATGTAGTGAAGTTGTGTTAATGTTAGTATTATGGTGTTTTGGAGGGATTTTGTTTGCCAGGAGAATACCTATACCGGCAAAGTAAGTGTTGAAGTGTTCACAGATTTCTTTGTCTTCCGTGATGAGGCCTGAGGGGGTTTGTAATTTAGGAGGAATACAACAATCTTTTATTTTGTTTTTAGACAGATTATTTATAAGTTTCCACATCTTCAACGGCTTACCTTTACACTCTTCAAATGATTTCCTGAAGTATTTATTTTTAACAGTTTGCATATGCGAGAACACTCTGTTCCTTTCACTTTTAAATTTCTCTTCATACTCCAAGTTGTTCGGATTATTTTTGTGTTGTTTCCACAATATGTTCCTGGCGTTTATTTTATCCATTATGTCTTTGGTGATCCATTCAGTTTTGGGTGGGTTCAAAATCTTAATATTCGTAGTTTGATTCTTGCTGATTGCCGATTTTATTGCCTCTTCTAGCTTTCTGAAATCTTCTCCCACTATAGCATAGTCAATATCTTCTATAGTTTTATACAGTTTTGCGAATGAAAGTGTTTTTATTTGTATCTTTTTAATTGGTTCAGGTTTGTACTGTTTGACTTCTAGAAACATCTGTTTGTGATCTGACATGCTCGATTCAATTATTACTAGGTGAAAATCATGGCCCCGTAGATTTGTAGAAACATGGTCCAAAATAGTACGTGTAGTCGATGTTTCACGAGTACAGTGCCTTGCATCAATTTTATTTAATAGTGTATAGCCATTTTCCGAGAGTGTATCTTTATATTCCATGGTGTTTCGATCTGAGCCAAGTAGATTAAAATTAAAATCGCCAAATAGTATGGTCCTTTTCTTGTTTTGTAGTTCATTTGTTAGCGTGTCGAGGAACTTATTTGTGTTAGTCCTTTCCGGTTTATATATTCCACATATATCTAAAGAAAATTTTTGAAGGTGAACCCAGAGAAAGTGGTTATCGTCTTCCAACTTCTGGCTTATAAACTCGTGTTTCATGTTATTTTTAATAAAAATAGATACACCACCTCCCCTGCTGTTAGTTCTGAAGTTGTAATAATGTGTGTAATTTGGCAGTTGTAATCTCTGTGCTTCTGCGTCTGATTTAATCCAAGTTTCGACCAGTATCACCACATGAACATCTTGTATTGATGTTAGTATACACCTCAGCTCGTCTATCTTTCCGGGTTTGACTAAACTTCGTATGTTTGAATAAAAACACTTCAGGGAATTTTTTGTTGTACATAGGCTATCGTATTTATTGGTGATTGTATATGTTATGTCTTTATTTTTATTTGTTGGTTGGTCTATCACTTGCTGGCTCAGTTTTTTGTAATTTTTTTAATTATTTTTGGAGTGCCATTTATGTACTTTATTGTAAGATCCTTTTCACCATTCTCTGTGCGTTGATGTAGTTCTTGTTTAAGGTCTTTAATGAATTTCCGTTGAAAAGGAGTTTGATCTGAGAATATTTTGTATGGCTCAAGACTCATTTTTGCTTTTTTTCGGAGAATTGTTGCTGCCAAATCTGAGGATGGAAGAAAAATCTTGATGTGCCGGATTGCTTCGGGTTTGTAATTACCAAGGCGACGTATCATATTTGGTTCCGGGCAGTCAGGGTGTATCAACTTTAGAATTTTAGTAACTTCGCGAGTATCAGAATTGATTCTGTTTTCTTTTCCTAATTCAGTAGCTTCCGGTATTCCCACGATGATTATGTTTCTGCTTCTTGACTGCCTTTCCTGAAATTCAACAACCGCCTCTTCACAGGTAATAGTATTTTCTGGATTTTGTGGTGGAGGAGTTGCCTTTATATTTTCAAGTTCGGTTTCCAAAGCAGAGATCTTGGTGTTTGTTGCAGTATTGGAAATTTTCAACTCGGCTATCTCTGTTTTAATCTTATTTTGTTCTGTTGCCAGATTTTTAATCTCGTTTCTAATTGATGATACGTCATCAGAAATGTTTTCCATTATCTGTTTTTGATTTTCAATAAATCCGTTCAAAGTTGACATTATCTCTTTGCGAAAATTGTCGAGGTCTTCCTTAAGATCATCTAGTTCAGGGTTCTTTCGTTTGCGAAACGTCACTCTCTGCGGTTATAAACTTATAACGTAATAAAGTATTGTTCTTTTAAACGAGCCTGTAATTGTCCCACCGCAAAAGGCCTTTTTCATACGGCGAAGGAACAAATATTCAGCTCATGTATGTATCACTTGAACATATAGTGAAGAAACCATAGAGAGTGCACAGTGTAGTACATTTTGTAAAATAAACAGATGCAGTTAATAGAGTTAATCTCTGTGAACATACATGTAAAATTGTGCACGTATGTGTACGTGTTATACGTGTTTGTATGTAACAAGGAGCCTTCCCGGTATAGAAGGAAATTCCTAGACACTAGATTCCTTTAATAAATTTTGCCTAGTGTTGTTGGGGTACTTGTGTATGAAAATGATTATCATTAATTATTTATAGCCGTTTGTGTCTCTCTGCAGGGCAAAAGCCTCCCTTCCCTCCTTTCTCTTATTCCTATCTACTGATGTTTGTGGTCAATCCTTATGCAAAAAGTTGAGACAGTCCCGCTATCTCCTCCTGTGCCTGCCGCGTTGCCGTTTGCTGTGTTTGACACCCACTGTGTGGATATTTTAGTGGTTAACAGTATGAACTTAATACATAATATACGCTTCTGCCTCTTAGCGAGTCGATCGATACCATCTATTGAGTCAGTCCAAAACGTAGCTACGGGTTTAAACGTAATCAGGAGCGTCCAGTAGTTCCACTGGAATCTTATATGAATCTCCACCAGAGACAACAGTCTTCGAACCCAGGTTAGTCATTGGAGATCCTGTCTCCAATGCCTAACCTGGGTTCGAAGTCTGTTTAGGACTTCTAAGTTAGCCAAGGCGACTCTTACTTCAGCGGTGGTATTCTCTAGAAATCTTACCGTGAAAACTTAGGTGAAGTGAGCGTAGCGAGCTGTCAATAGTGTCAATTCCTAGCAAAAACAAACTCACTTCACCTAAGTTTTCACGGTGAGATTTTTACAGAATCGACCGGCTGGTGGGAGATTTTCAGCAGGTCAGACGAATTATAGACTGATAATGTATGTGAGGCGGGGGGGCTACTTTGAATTAGCCTTTGTGCATAGAGAAGAGTTGAATAGAAAATAAAAATTTAATAAAATATTTTACAGGTACTTACTAAATATTTTAATATAAAAAATCTGCATATTATTAATATTATTTTTTATGGTTTATAAAGTTAATTTTACATATAAATTTTGTTAATTTGTTATGTTAATTTTATCAGTTGTTTCAGGTCCTCACTATGATTGGGTGAGATCACGAAAACGCAAGGATCTAATTCTAGTGGGGGGTCACACGTTTAGTAAAACAGGTGTATACTCTTGGACCTGTTCCACTAGACATCCTAATTGTAAAGCTAAACTGACTCTACACCAAAATGGCGGTATTACTAAAATAAACAATGAACATTCCCATCCACCTAGGAAGTACATTAAAACTAAAGATGGGCAATATGTACTTTTGTAATCTACAACATTATTTTTAGTATTTGCGAAACCCGAAACACGTGTCTAGTATTTTTATGTAAATAATCTATGTACAAAATTTCAAAACCGTATCATGAAAAATCACAAAGTTATAAGCTTGTTAAGTTACCTGTTTGTCCGTACAAAAACATGCTCACCCGCGCCACTCGCGCCGCGCCGTGTTGCGCTCATTGATAATAGTACTAGGTACCTAACCGTTCGGCGCGGAGATTGGATAACCTACTTAGTGTCGCTCGGTGTCCAACTTTTAACCTTTTTTAAATATTTTTGGCACAAAATATAACATGGGGTAAAAATTATTGGAATCGATTCTGTTCCTTATTCTGAACAAACTATATTCTTTCGCATATACTAAAAATAACGTTGTATAGTAGTACAGTCAACAGCAAAAGTAGATGATCAAAATCAGAAATTCAATACAAATTAACGGAGTTCGCGTCAGAACTGTGTGGCAGAGCTGTTGCTGTTGTTGTTGTTGAGCTGTGTGCACAGACTGTGTGGCTGTGTGGCAGAGTTCTGACGCGAACTCCGTTCATTAGTATTGAATTTCTGATTTTGATCATCTACTTTTGCTGTTGACTGTACTAGTAGGTATAGAGTTTGTTTGTTTGAACGCGCTAATCTCTGAAACTACCAGTCGGATTTCAATTTTTTTTTTGCATTTGATAGCCCAATTCCTCAGAAAGGCTATAGGCTACTTAGCACCAAAGTAGGATTTTGAGGAGCTGAGCAAAAAGACAAAAAGTCATTGAGAACGCTAAGCGAAAACGAAGTAGTCGCGCGGGCTGGCGATGCGAAGCGACTAGGTGGGTCTGGGGAACAAGAAACACGCGGACGAAGACGCGGGTAGAAGCTAGTTTATTGAATGATATTTTACTATAGTAATTTTAGATCAAAATCGTCAAAATCTTTTTTTTCTCTTTTTGAAGTTATAGGATGATGCAGATGAGAACTAAAAAAACAGCTTAAATACTTTGGCAAAGTGCACGTTACGCATAACAGACTAAGGGCGAATTTCACCAATGAAACTGAACGCGTTCACCACTGCAGCAAATCTAAACCACATTCAAGAGCTGTCAGTGTCAAAATTGTTGTAGAATATGGACACTGACAGGTCTTGAACGCGGTTTAGAAGTGCTGATCGCGTTCAGTTTCTATGGTGTAATCCGCTCTAAAGGATGGTATTGATTTCGAAACTACTGAACTTTCGCAAATTTATAGGTTTAATTGTAAAATATTCGTGTAATTTGCAAATCATTATAGTGGTGCAAGTCGGATCTAATATATTTTTGAATATAAATAAAGACATACGAAATGGTTTTGTGTTTCAATGACATTAGAAGTACGAAAAGATTCCAACTTAAACTAATGAACATAATTACTTCGTTCACTTGTTTTCCGGTTCATTGTCATTATCAAATGATTCATTCCAAGTTCCATTTCGTTTTTATAAAAGTTGATAATCTATACATGTATACAGTCAGGACTTTGAATTTATATTCAAAGTCCTGACTGACTGATATATCAACGCACAGTCTAAACCGCTGGTACTAGATACATGAAATTTGGAGGGTATATTCTTTGTGAAGAGTGGGTACCCACTAAGAAAGGGTTTTTGGATATTCCATCCCTAAGAGGGTGGATGGGGGGAGGGTGAAATTTCACGCAGACGAAGTCGCAGGCTAAAGCTAGTCTTATATACAGCGTGACTTGTAATTTTACGTATTCTTTCCAGGACCTGATAGTGTGACCCATTTGCAACAATTATCCCTTAAGGCGAGGCGAAAATTCACGGAATTCGAGAATACCCTATTTTCATGTATTTTTGAAAGTTTCCCAGATTTTGTCACTAAATATCACTTTTCTCTAAACTCTCTTGCAAATGGGTCACACTATCCGGCCCCGGAATTAATAAATTACAAGTTACCCTGTATCTTTGTAACTGTCACCTCCATTAGTTATTATTTTAGGTAAGTAGTTGCTTTGTGTTTTCCCTCTCTTTTCGACAAATTACTATTACATGTTACATATATTATAAATACATATAAATTACTATTACATATTATTCGACAAGCATATTTGACACAAATTCTTGAATCGTCTTTCCTTATGAAAACTTATCTACATTCTGTATCAGTGACATGATCCTTAAATAGGTTATTCATAAGTCTATTATAGCACATAGCAAGTGCATGACTCACAGGCTTTTAAGCTTCAATCCGCTCAGCAGTTATCTGTTCTTGTTCCTAATAATTGACCGCTCCCTCCCATATATATTTTTTTTTTGGATGGGAAATCATCAAATGACCCCTGACTAAAACCCACCCGTGTTCCTTCCTTAGCCCTTTATGTTTCGGGGCAGCGGTAAACAGGTTAGAAGTTATTTGAAAGTACGTAGTTATTTGTTTACAATAGAGCTCTATTTCTCACTTCACGTTATTAGGGGATTAATAACGTGAAGTGAGAAATAGAGCTCTCTTTCTCACACACTTTATTAGCGTTAAAACGAGAAGGATATATGAAATCTGAAAGAGATTTTAAACGAGTGTCAAGTTTTTATGAATCTAGAGTTTTTCTCCTTTCGCTTAATACCTGAACTTTGCTTTCAGGTTTAAGTTATGAAATAACAAAATCCCAAAGAGGAAAGGACTTACTTCTAGTCAACGGGTTTACGTACACAAAGATGAGTTTGAACTATTGGGGATGTTCTTCCAACAAGTCAGAATGCAGAGCTAAAATCAAGAGAAGCTCCTCCGGTGTCTTGGAATTTGTCAACAACGAACATTGCCATCCACCGCGCCAGTTTTTCAAAAACAATAATGGCCACATTGTATTACAAAAGCGAAGTAAATTTAGACGATAGCCGTTCATCGACTAGGCTGGAGAAGGTTTCCACTTTGAACAGTTGGAATATCAACATTTCTCATGGAGCGTCTGCTAGTGCTGAGTTCCAATACCTTTAATGGGAAATACTGCCAGTGTATTCTGTAACCTTAGAGCAGTGGTGGCCAAATGGTAACGGCCGCGACTTACGAGTTGTAGGTCGTAGGTTCGAACCTAGACAGGCGCTTTACTTTGTGTAAATTATTTCATCACCATTGCTCTCAAAACGGTGAAGGAAAACATCGTGAGGAAACCGGCATGTCCTAGAACCAAAAATTCGAAGACATGTGACATCTGCCAACCCGCACTGGGCCCGCGTGGTGGATTACGGCCCGCTTCCTCTCACCGAGAGGAGGCCTGTGTCCCAGCAGTGGGAACATTATAGGCTGATTATGTATTCTGTAACCACCATTCAAACTTAGGTTAGGTGAGTTTTAAGTGAGCAGTCATTGCTACCTTATGATAGCTCACTTTAAGCTCACTTCACCTAACTTTGAAAATATCTCACCGTGAAAACTTAGGTGAAGTGAGGTCATCAGGTGGCAATGACAGCTCACTTTAGGCTCACTTCACTTAAATTACTTAGGTGAAATAGCTGTCATTCCAGCTGATGCCAGTGTTGACAGGTTACTTCACCTATGTGTCGCGTGGAGATTGGTAAAGAATCGTTTGTCTGATATTGATAAGTTAGGTCAGGGCCAATTCTCGTAATTTAGAACGTCCAAAATGTAGTCGCAGTCTCATCTCGGCGACAAAAAAATGTCAAAAAAACATGTCAAAATGTAGGGAAATTAGGTAGGTATTTTTGACAGATTGTGGCTGATATCAGACTGTGAACTTTTTTAAAATTACGAGAATTGCCCCTCAGTTGTAAGACTTGGGCTGGCTATCTGTACCATCATAGTTAAGCATGTGTCACCCGGGACTGACAGCAAGGTAACAAAGGGTCTCGACTGAAAATGCAACATAGCTGAATTTTGGAGACCAATTTTATCGCGTACCAACCACAAGATAAAATTGGTCAAGCCAAAAGAAGCAATCCTTACCTAAATATTTAATTATTATATTAAAGTTACATCTACTTATTTATTTATTTAAATTATATGTAGTAAGTAAAGCGTATGCTGTGGTATTTTAATATTTTTTGTAATTAATAGATTTTGATCTCAATAAAAAGTTTTCTCTAAATAATCTAGTCAGTAAAAAAATCCTTGTGTAATGAAATATCCTCAAGTAGTTCCTCATCCTCTGTCTTTTCCATGTTTACAGTGAACGCTGCCCTACCAATTTGTTTGTTGAAATAAATCTGATACATAATTTTTCTCATTTTATTTGTACCTGGACATGATTACAAAGTTAAGCATACAAGATGTGCTCTCTGGCTCGCTATAATATCAATCTACCCAGTCTTTTCCCAACTATGTTGGGGTCAGCTTCCAGTGTAACGATGCAGTTGCATACCAGTATTTTACATGAAGCGATTGCCTATCTGACCTCCACAACCCAGTTACTGGGTAACACGACACCCCTTGGTAAGACTGGTTGTCAGACTATCGGGCTTCTGACGACTTGTAACGACTGTTGAAGCTCCAAGAATGACAGCCGGGACCAACGGCTTAACGTGCCGGCTCGCATTCTAGATTACAGAAGACCTTAATAATAAGTTCCCTAACTAATACGAGTTCTACTTTCAGCTAGAGGCTATGAAATTACCAAATCACAGAGGGGGAAGAACCTGATTCTCATTGACGGATACACGTATGCCCAAGTGAGTTCTCACGGTTGGGGCTGCTCAACCCATAAGCCACGATGTAGGGCTAAGCTAAGAATTGATCCTGATGCTGGCCATCTCGCATACGTCATCAACGAACACTACCATCCACCTAGGCAGTTTTCAAAAAATAATACTGGGGAAGTCGTTATGAAAAGTAGGAAAAAAGAAAGTTTGTGTTATTGGTAGGGGACCAAAAGATATGTATTTCATTAGATAGTTAATGCATTTAACTTGTTATTTAATATGTTATCAAGATTTGAAGGCCAATTCCCGTGAAAAACGTTCAAAATCTAGTCGCAATCTCATCTCAGCGACAATCATTGTCAAAGACTTGTCAAAAATGTTGAATAATTAGAGGTATTTTTGATAGATTGACACTGTGATCAGACTGGTAACGTTCTTAAAATGGCGAGAATTGCCCATCTGTTTAAATGTACTTAATGTTACTAAAACAGTATTATCTACTTGTACTTGATAGATCATGTAAGTTTTTTGAAGGTTTAGGCTGGCCACAAACGTTGTAAAGTAGCTTGCGCTATCTATTTTTTGCTGATGCAATCACACTTGATTTGTAATTGCATAGGTAGGCCCAACCGTACGGTCATCTATGCAATAGGGATGATGACTTTTTTAAATTTTAAATTGAAAAAAAAATTTTTGCAAATAGTGCAAACAATACTATAAAAAGTTATAAACGTTTTAAAATAACTGCTAGACAAAGAGGGCACTATCACAAAAGTGACTTCACGCACGACTATTTAACTTCATACATTGTCTGTGACGCGCGACAAGGACAGGAATAATCCCCTCCAAAAACTTTTGAAGTACCCGTGGCTTCTCCATATTACCATAGATTTTACAGATTTTTTCGATTATCTCATTTAACTATGCCTAATTCTTTGAAATTACATTATTTCTTCGAAAATTTCTAATATTCGTCATTATCCCTATTTCAAATCGACCGAAATGTTGCTCAAGTTCATTTCCTCGAGAAATTTCAGCTGCTAATGTGACAAAATCTATGGCACAGACGTCCAAAGGGATGCAATACCCATCACTAGAAACTAGGATTGACGCCGAGCAATTGTTTCGTGTGCAGAGGCAAGATAGTTCCTCACGCGATAGTAGCCAATATGCGGCCAGCCCTACGCATTAATTATTGTCGTCAGCTTAATGTAAGTATAGTTAAATGTATTGTTAATCGCAAAGGTGAAAAGAGGAGGAGGTGAGGTGTGGGTGGTGGTGGTGGTGGTGGTGAGGTGGATTTAGTGATAAAATGCTATGCTATAAGTACTTAGTGGACTTGTTTTAGCTAAAATTAAATAAAATGTAGATAAAAGTAAAAGTGGTAGGGTATATATATTAAATTTATACTATTAGTAGGTTTTTGCGTAACTTTATATTTTAAAATATTTATACCTCAATTTTTCACAATAGCACCTGCCACTGTTTGTCTCTGCATCACCCAAAGGATCACTGGTAAAAAATGCCTGTGGCATTAAGTCCACTTCTGTACATTTGTGTGCTTAAAGTATTAAATAAATAAAGTGAGAATTAACGAAAATGTTTTATTTTAAAAGTCTCATGAAAACGTAATAAGAAGAGTACAAATAAAATGATAAAACTACAGAAGTTGCAAAAAGAATCAACGATCATAATAAGATGCTACAGATAAAGCTTAATGTTACCGACATATGATTCGATGAGAAATTTTCTCGTCTAATCATATATCTGTAAGATAAACAGTAATTATTCTAGAGAATAACTTGAAAACTAAAACCCAATAATCATTTACAGGATTTAACTATGAAGTGATAACGTCACAAAGAGGAAAGGACCTCATTTTGATAGACGGTTACACATTCACAAAACTGCGGCTGAAATACTGGATATGCTCCTCTAGAGCCCACGACTGCAAGGCGAAACTCCGGCTCAACTCTGAAGGATACATCTTACACTGCTACAACGTCCACAGCCATCCGCCTAGAGAGATCGTTCAAACGAACAATGGGAAACATATTCGAGCACCGCTAAGACGAAATGTATACAATTTGTAATAAGAGTAGAGGAAGATCAATGAAATAACAGATGGATTGTGTGAAAGATGATGATGATGAAAATGAGATGACGGCTGATAGAGATGTATGGAAGAAAAATATATATAACACGATACCCCAATGAATTCGAGTGGTGGCCCCGTGGTAATGGCCGCGAATTACGGGTTGTAGGTCGTGGGTTTAAACCCAAGCAGACACTTTGTGTAAATTATTTCATCACCACTGCTCTCAAAACGGTGAAGGAAAACGTCGAGAGGAAACCGGCATGTTCTAAAACCAACCGGCACGGGGCTCGCGTGGTGGGTTACGGGCCATTGCCTCTCACCGAGTGGAGGTCTAAAGCCCAGCAGGTGGGAACATTATAGGCTGATTCCATACCCAAATGAATTCGAGGCAGGAGGATGATGATGATGGAAGAGTTGACTTTGCATAGTTTGTAAAATATCTAGTTTGTAAATATTGAAGTATCGGTTGATATTTGAGAGAGCTGCTAAATTACCACAAGTTTTTTATTTATTTTTCGTCTTTGAGTAGGTTACCTATCAACAAATTATCATGGAAAAGTGATTGAAGCATCTTGAGGTTTTGATTTTGCCGACATTAAGAGTAACACAAAGATCTTTATTAACGCTTTCCTAACTTGCGCTGAGGTAACATGGTCATCTTTGCAATAGGTAATATGAATTAATGATAGAATACTAATAAATTATGATTATATTGCACTAAAATAATGCTATTAGTTTTCTTAACACACCTTTATAATAAAAACCTACAAACGAAATCAAGCAAGCCTGCAGTGGTTCAAGCCTCCATAATGATGATGTCCGAAGACTTATTGAAAAGAGAAAGCATCGGCTGACGCAGCAGAATATCAGACCTGAAGCAACTTCTCGAGCACAGTGGAGTTGCAAATCACGAATTAACAATTTCTTTACACATATCTACACTAACAAATCGAAGAAAACACAATAGGTACTGTAACATATGTCAAAAGATCCCTAATGAACATTCGCATCAAAAATAGCAGTGCCCTATTTAATTTTGTATTAATTTGACAGGCTCCGTCGAGCAACCAGACTCCTATAGAACCATTAAATCACAAAGAGGTAAAGATCTCATCGTTTACGGAGATTATACATTTGCCAAGACTTCGACAAGTAAATTTTCTTGGGTATGCTCAACCCGGGCACGGGAATGCAGAGCGAGGATCAAATTGGATGTATATGGGAACATTATCAGCGTCAATAATGAACATACTCATCCTCCAAACATGATACTAAAAGATGGAGAGTACACGAGGATGTTTAGATTAAGAAATTAGTTCCGTTTATGTTTAGCTCATCATCATCACCCCTATCTTAATTTATTTGAGGTTGGTCTTCTTCTTTCACACGTTTCTATCTACTGTCATCTCGGACTTCATCTTTATAGCCATATATCAGCGTTCACGCTATCTTTCCGTCATTTTCTTGGTCTTCTTCCTAGCCAACATTGATTTGACTCAATACTTTTCTCGCAATGTGTCACACACATACTTTAGCCTTATTTCTGATTGTGAAGCTACGCCTATTTAAATGTAAATTAGTTATAAAAAAAAATGTGTAAATATGTATCATAAATAAAAATTCTTTAAACATGTTTCAATATCTTTTGCTATGTGTTCTTTCTGATGTCACCAATAGTACCTATTTGTCTGGATTTCCTTCAATTGGCTGTAAGATTTTGAGCGTATTTTAAGTATTCATGCATATGTGAACAAAAATATTCATATTAACTATCATTTTTATACTCTTATAATATCCAAGTCATTTTCTTTGACAGAAAATTCCACCTTACCAAGTGAACCCTATTTGTTTATTAAATCACAAAGGGGTAAAGATCTCATCATGCTCGGAAAGTATACGTACGCCAGTCATAAGAAGTCAGTGACAAGCAGTACGTGGCGATGCTCAACGAGGTCGGGAGGCTGCACAGCGATGATCAAGTTGGACATACTAGGGGATCTTATCAGCGCTACTAAACATACTCATCCTCCAAATGTGAGAGTAAGGGGGAAGAAAGGAAGAGGGAAGCCACGGAAATCAGACGAAGAAGATGAAGAAGAAAATCGGTAGGTGCTCAAAGGACAATGCCGATTTTAGCATGGAAGATGGCGTCTTTCTGTTTTCTCGCGGCCATCAACCAAATCTTGTTTATCTTCTACAGAATAGTGTAACAAACGAAACTTATTTGACAAGCCAAGACAAGGAATTAATTGGCAAGCCCGTTTTAAAACTAAGACACACTGCGTTTTAAAATATTAATTTTTATTATATTAATTAGGGAGACTGCCCCGTTCAACCAACTGCAGCACTGTGTATGTGATGCAGGGTTCGATTTCCAGGTTGGGCAAATTGTTATTGAGTTTTTTCATTAGAAGTTTCTCTGTAGCAGCCCGGAGTCTGGATTTGTGCCTGGATGATGGCAATAGGTTATTTACATGGGACTTATACATAACTGGGGAAATATGAGTAATCCTTCGGGGATTAAAGGCGTGATCTTATGTTATTTTATAATCCTTAGCAGTTATCTTTTTTTCAATTAAATATTACGTATTGAAATAAAAAATCTTCTCATTTCATTCTCTTTTCCTGCGGTGGTTTGCTTCCTTAGAAAGGGTCCGTTGCTCATCTAAAAAATAAATAGAATAGATGATTGTTTAATGCTGCGAGGAGGCCTACTTCTATGTTCTATGTTATCAGGTTTGGTTTCCGCATCTAGTCCTTCAAGTGGAGTATTGTACGTGGGCCATGGCGGCCGCAGTTGGTCAGACCTACTTAAGGTCTAATTAACTATTCGAACAAAACGTAAAGCTATAAATTGCACCGTTTCTTTGAATCCCGAAATGTTTGTTCTAAAATACCATAATAGAACAAGTAATCTATTGCCTTATCTTCAATATATTTACTTCTGAAACCTCGGCTTAATAATAATTTTATTTCGGCAGAATATTCCACCCAGCATTCGACACTACCTTATCCGATGATTAAATCCCAAAGAGGCAGGGATCTCATTCTGGTTGACAATTATACGTACGGAAGAGTGACGCCAAACAGCCTCCTCTGGGTGTGCTCATCAAAACTTCGAGGTTGTAAAGCAAGGCTCAGACTGGACGAATCTGGGAACATTACTGAAATCATTAACGACCACTCTCATCCACCTAGAAAGTACATGAAATTAAAAAATGGACAGTACATAAGGGTCTAGTTTTGGTATGCCATACGCAATATTTATGTAGGCGAGCGTAGTGTGGGACGCCCCTCAGCTAGATGGACCGACGACCTCAAAAAGGTTGCTGGGACAACCTGGATGCGGAAGGCGGAGGACAGGGTGTTGTGGCGTAGCATAGGAGAGGCCTATGTCCAGCAGTGGACTGAATAATTATATGTATGGGTGTCGGGATTTGATTTTATATTAACTCGATTCAATTTAGTTGCTTTATCCCAATTGATATAATAAAGTAATGGCTCCCGCAGACAGGCGCGACTTGTCGCACGACATGACGCATTGCGGCTCTCTTTTCATAGCGGATATATATCAGAATCGCGTCGCCGTGTCGCGTCACGCCTGTCTGCGGAGCCTTAAACCGTACACGGTTAATGTATCATAAATGTAAAATAACGAAACGGAACGAAAACGAAAAGGTGAAAAGGTGAGGTGAGGTGAGGGTTTCGTTTTATGTGGCGAGAAAGAAGCTAAAGTATTTTTCATAAATTACACATGGCACAAAAAAATACATAATTATGATATTTCCTAAATAAAGTTTTAAATATTATATTTTTTTGTTTTACTCACATGCTGATTTTAGCGTCAGGCACTTTAAATACAGAAAACGATAAGACCACCCATCGTGTCGCCCTATGTAAAGGCTGCCGCAGACAGGCGTGACGCAACTCTAGTAGAACTATGTCTATGAAAACTTCATTGAAATTGTACTACCAGAATCGCGTCGCATTGCGCCTGTCTGCGGGAGCCTTAAAATTTCTTCATTCATATCTTGAATCTATGTATATGGTACATAACAAAGAGTATTCTATTCCATTGTCCATTGTGGGGGGCTTATGGCTAAGTAATAACAGCCGCATGGGTCTATCGATCAGGTTAAACTACGCTTGCCGCGGTTGGTTCGTGGATGAATGACCATCTTCACATACCCCTCCGTGCCTCGGAAAGCACGTTAAGTCGTTGGTCCTGGCTGTCATTCGTGCATCTTTGACAGTCGTTACGGGTAATCAAACAAATAAAAGGTTTTTTACCTGTTTCCATGTTTTTTGTTTGACAAGGAGACCATAAGATTTTGACGTTTCGTTTTACGAAAAAATGTGGACAATTAACGTAGGTACTTTTAAAGATATCAATTGCGTAAGCTGAAATGAACAGGATTAATAAAAAAAAAAATAAGTGGATTTTAAATTGTATTTGTCGTTTTATTTTACAGTCGATGTGAGGTTCATAAACTTGAGCGAGACTAAAAGATTGCTGATGGCCGAAAATTACACGTTCTCCCAGGCTACGGCGAAGCACTGGTATTGCTCCAAGAAGCAAAAAGGCTGCAAAGCAAGAGTCTACGTGACACCTGAAACAAATCAAGTGGTTTTCATAGATAATGAACACAATCATAGTCCGCCGGTTTATAAGAAGATAAACGAATACTATGTGAAAATTAGTGGTTGAATTTTGTACGGTCTCCTCGCCACGCCGTAATTTTTAGGGTTCCATACCCAAAGGGTAAAAACAGGACCCTATTACTAAGACTCCACTGTCCGTCTGTCTGTCTGTCTGTCACCAGGCTGTATCTCATGAACCGTGAGCTAGACAGTTGAAATTTTCACAGATGACGTATTTCTATTGCCGCTATAACAACAAATAATAAAAATAAAATAAAGTAAAAATTTAAAGGGGTATAAAGGAAACGTTTTTTTCGGCGTTTTATTTTGTGGTACGGAACCCTTACTATACGACTGTGTCGCCTGAAAATAAATGTAATTATTTATTTATAAAAAAAAAACATATTTTAAAGAGACAACATTTGATTTTTGTATGTTTGTTTGTTACGCTTTCACGCTAAAACGGCTGAACGGATTTGGATGAAATTTGGCACATGGGTAGACCGTGATTTGGACACTATACTTTTTATCCAGATATAAGCCGCGGGGCGCAGACATGTGGTTTATTATATACTTAGATATAAGACTGTAGATAAGCCTCCTGAAGAATAAATAAGCTGACTTGATTTATATTATAAAATAAAGTCGTACCTACTCGATATTACTTTTATTTGGCTTAAATGAGCTTTTGTCAAGCTATTGAGGAATCCCGTTCATCAGATAGGTAAATAGCCTACTTCATCAAAAATGAATTCCTTTTTGCAGATAAGCCGAAGTTTATACACTTCGGCAATAAGAAATTGCTGGTAGTCAACGGATACACTTTCGCTCAGTACTCGCCGCAGTCCTTTTATTGTTCCAAAGCGGATATGGGGTGCAAAGCCTGTATTATCCTGAAAGGTAACAATTCCAAAATTATGTCGTTCAAAAATTACCACAACCACCAACGGCCTGTAGTCATTACTTGTGGAAAATATTCATGATATAATATTCTCCAGACCGAATTTCACAAGGGTTCCAAACATGTTTTGGAATCGGTAGTCTTTTTAGGGTTCCGTACCCAAAGGGTAAAAACGGGACCCTATTACTAAGACTTCGCGTTTTTGCCCTGTGGTACGGAACCCTTCGTGTGCGAGTCCGACTCGCACTTGGCCAGTTTTTTCAATACATGCTGCGTACATAAAACATGTAGGTAGATGAGAGGTGTGGGTATGCAGGTGTGTGTATATACACCTACTGCTCGTAGTTCCGTCCAAACGCAAATTTGGCGATACCTTTATAATATTAAACATTACGTTATGAATGCTGTAAATTTTTCAAATAAATGTTAATTCCTATGCAAAATGTAGTTTTAATTCATCCAAAGGTTGTCTTTAAAAGATCGCAGTTTTCGAGATCCATAGCATAATCAGCCTATAACGTTCCCACTGCTGGGACACAGACCTCCTCACTGTGAAATTGCGGACGCTATGTGCCGTTCACCGCAGTTTTAGGAAACCCTTGCAAGTAGGTAAGGTAAGGTCCTCTCGATGAGAGGGAGGTGGCTTATAATCCACCACGCGGGCCCGGTGCGGGATGGTAGATGTCAGGTGTCTTCGATTTTCTGGTTCTGGGACAGGCCGCTTTTTTCACGTTTTCCTTCACCGGTTTGAGAGCACTACCTACCTATATAAAGAACCTCCCTGGGTTCGACCCTACTACACGTAAGCCCGTTACCACTGCTTATTATTTTATTATAGTTTTCTGTTTTCCGACGAATTTAGGACTCCATTGATGGGTTCCAGTTGAGTTTGAAAATCATGAGTTAGATAGACAGTCGAACAGTTCATAGGTGCAGACGCCAGCACATCGAGACACTACAATCTGTCAAATTTCTTTATTAGATTTTCAACGTTATCGCTAAAGTATAAGGTTCAAAGTTGATTGGGAAAATTTGACATTTTCGGGCAGCTTGATCCTGGCGTCTGTACATTCAACCGCAAATCAGTGGTAGCACAGCACTAGCATTTCTGAAATTACCTTTACTGCTGAAAGTCGGAGGCTCTGTCAATGTCAAATTTTTACCGCCGCTGATAATGCTGTACTTACTAAGTCGCTGTACTTCGATTTTATTTTTAAAAAAACAGTGGCACTCCGGGAGTGCCAACAGAAGTGAAAACAAAACACAAACAGAATACTTTACCATCACTCACTGACATATCGGATATATTATGTATATTAAAACCGAGTACCTACATCGCGAGGACAGCCGAACACATCCAAAGCGGGTATTTTTTTTAATCGTCTTATAAACAAAACACGCGCGGTGTCGCTTACGGTAACAGTGGCGCGGGTTCAATAATTTTTTCCCATCTCAAAAAATGTCCGACGCGCCTAAAGAAGTTTTCACTTAAAAAAAAAGCTTACCTAAGAGCATAATTAATTTATATTTACAGGTAAAGCGACGTTTATAAATCTGCAAGGCAATAAGAGATTGTTGATGGTCAACGGTTACACTTTTGGTCAATACTCACCGCGGTACTATTATTGTTCAAAAAAAGGTAAGGGGTGCAAAGCCAGCGTTATTCTGAACCGTGATGAATCTCAGATTGTGACGGTCAAGAACGAACATAACCACGATCCGCCTGTTTATGGAGAAGTAGAAAAAGGTGTTTATATTAAATTTAGCGGATGAAGACCTCTTTATTATTTTTTATTTTTTTTTATTACTAAATGGGCCCGCTCTTGACCTCGATCACGCCTGATGGTAAGCGATAGATGAGGTCTATGATGGAACGAGCGTGCCCAGAAGATGGGCGTTCACTTTTGCTTTGAATAAATTATTTAAATAATATTATTTTTTATTTGATGTGTAGCAGTAGGTTTTCTCAATTTTTTTTAAATTAATCTAGTTGGGGTTGGGATTAATACAGGGTGTGAGGGACGGGACATCGAAGCGTAAACTGTAACCATGAAGACAGCACATGATTGTAGACCCCTTGCGTAGAATTTTTTCGTGGGCTATAAAAAAAACTGCTGTTTTTTTTACAAAAGTGTAATACCGACGACGCGGTCAAAATGTATGGAACAGTATTTTTTTTTTAATAACCGACCACAATTTTAACGTAGATGGTCCAGAATCCTGTATTGAATCCATGGTAACAGGATGCGCGTTGATGTCTCCCTGCCACCCTGATGATTTTTTTCCGGTTCCAAATTTTTACAGAGTCCTACCCATGACTATGAACAACTTTCACCATGGGACCAACTCTGAAATCACAAAAAAAAAAATCTGCTGTTTCATACATTTTGGTCAAGTAGGTAAACTTTTGTATGAAAAAGCTGTTTTTTTTCGTGATTTCAGAGTTGATCCCATAGTGAAAGTTGTTCATATTCATGGTAGAAGACCCTGTAAAAATTTGGAACCTGAAAAAAAATACATCCTGTATAGATTGGGATGTTACTGTTACTAACTCTATGTACCTACTTACTTTGTTTGAAAAAAAAAACATATTTATTCTATTCTATAGCGCTGTAAAATATTATAAATAAATGTAAGTTATTGAAAATGTAGTTTTTCATCGTATTTATATTGTTACCTTATTAACACCAACGCATGTCCCGTGGAAATAAACGGTCCGTAATTAGTCTTCTTTTTCGTCGTACCAGTGAAAAAACGGACATGCAAGAGGGCTCAGGAGCTGTTGACTCGTCAAAGAAAGAAAGAAAAATGCGTTTATTTTCATTACAGCAAAATAAATACAGCTTAAAAAAAAACAGAATACAAAGATTGTAATGCCAAAAGAGCATCAGCTCAGCATAATGTCAGACAACACAAAGGGTACCACCAAAACGGGCGAAACGCAACTGAATGCCAAAAAACCTACGGTAATTATAACAAAATACAATTTATTAAATTTCTGTCTGTCTGTTTGTTCTGGCTAATATCAGAAATAGCTGGACCGATTTTGACGGGACTTTCGCTGGCAGATAGCTGATGTTACAAGGAGTAACTAAGGCTACTTTTATTTTAGAAAAAGAATTAGGGCTCCGCGCAAAAAAAAATCCCTGATATCTATTATGCTCGCGAACGAATTCTCGGGCACAGCAAATGACACTTGTAAAAGTTATTACCCTATAGTGAACCTGAAAAGCAATGACCTATAGAGGTATGAGGAACAGGGTTCATTCATACTCTATAGAAAAAGGAGGATCCTCCGACCGGACGGGTGTTGTGTCTGGCGGGCAACTGCCCGATGATTTATGTCGGGCCGTTGTATCTATGCTAGATGCGCGGTAAACTCTGCTTGCGAGATGCAGGATTTTGCGTGACGTCAGTATGACGTGTTATTTTCATTCGGCGTTGTAGATACCGCCATAAACTAATATTCTTTTGTTTCAGGTTATGCGAAGTTTATAACTATACCGGGCAACAAACAGTTATTAATGTACAACAATTACACCTTTGGTCAGTCCAAACCGCGGTATTATTATTGTTCAAAAAAAGCTAAGGGGTGCAAAGCTAGCGTTATCCTGAACCGTGATGAATCTCGGATTATGATGATCAAAAATGAACATGACCATGAACCCCCTGTATATGAACAAGTAGAACATGGTATCTATGTTAAATATTGGGGATGAAGACCATTTGAAAAAAAAAATTGTTTTAGATTATTTTGAGTGGTGGTGTGTGGAAGTAAGTAGGTAGGTTTTCGGATAAACGGGTCATGTATGACCCTGTTTTAATCAGATATGTGTTTCACGTGTTCCTTTAGGGCCGAAGCCTGCCGGGTCAGCGGGATTGTCCGAAAGGATTACCGCCTGGCCCGGAACATAAAGGGCTAAGGAAGGAACACGGGTGGGTTTTAGTCAGTAAGAGTCTGATACTCCCTTCCGCTCCACCCAGAGCGGGAGGGGTCATTTGATGATTTCCGATCAGCAAAAAAAAAAAACCGGGAAAGAGCGAGTCGGACTCGCGCACCGAGGGTTCCGTACCATCATGTTTTTTTTTTAATTTTCACCGGCGAGCTACTTACTAGATCTCGTTCAAACCAATTTTAATTTTCGGTGGAAGTTTACGTGATAATGTACATCATATATTTTTTTTAGTTTTATCATTCTCTTATTTTAGAAGTTACAGAGGGGGAACACACTTTTTACCACTTTGGAAGCGTCTCTCGCGCAAACTTTTCAGTTTCGAAAAAAATGATTTCAGAAACCTCAATATCATTTTTGAAGACCTATCCATAGATACCTACCCCACACGTACGGGTATGATGAAAAAAAAATTTTTGAGTTTCAGTTTTAAGTATAGGGAACCCCCCTAATTTATTGTTTTTTTCTATTTTTTTGTGAAAATCTTAATGCGGTTCACAGAATACATCTACTTACCAAGTTTCAACAGTGTAGCTTTTATAGTTTCGGAAAAAAGTGACTGTGACATACGGACGGACAGACAGACAGACATGACGAATCCATTAGGGTTCCGTTTTTTGCCATTTGGCAACGGAACCCTAAAAAAACTACCCTGTTTTAATCAGATATGTTTTATGAACATAAAGTCGGGATCTGGATATAGCGCTGTAATTATTAATAAAATAGTAATCAAAATGTCGTTTTTCATTGTATTTCAATCCAAACGAAACACATATTTTGAAACATGAAGCACGGTAATGTTATCATTATCGTAGGTACCTGGATGACATTTTGCAAACGGTTTATAGTTTAAATGAAAAACAATTATTTTTTTCGAAAATATTTTAATCTATCCTGTAACAAGTTATTCACCTGCTAATGATGCACGCTTTTAAAAAATAAACGAGCCTTTAAAAACTTTTGTGACTTAATGATGAAACCTTTAAAAAAGAAGTGCCTCTTTTTAACTTTCTTCTCTTGAAGAATATAATAAACCTAATGTACGGTCAGCAACAAAAATCGATTAACACTTCCGTTTTTTCAATCTCAGTTATTGAGCAAAATATTTTTTCAAAATTGGAGCAGAAGTACAATGCAATTTTGAACAAATATTTTATTCCATAACTGAGATTAAAAGAACTGAAGTGTTAATATTTTGCTCAATAACTGAGATAAAAAAAAACTGAAGTGTTAATCGATTTTTGTTGCTGACTGTACCTACATTAAAAGCAATAACCAAATATTGCTCTTGGACCAATCATACACTTCTACTGAAAAAATACTAAGCATAACCAAATAAACTCACCTCACACTGCACCAACACAAAAACACGTATTACACACATCCTTACACTTACGCACACCCCACACACACAGCCTCTCACCCCCCGACACACACACACCCCAACACAGGCGCACAAACGGAAATCAAACCAAGTTTTACTTTTTACTTTGTAATTCAGAATTCTATTGTTTTTAATTTTCACTTAATTAGTTATTTTGTACCTATGTAATGGTGCCCAAGACACAGGCCGTGCCTAGTTTGGGACCAACGATACCTCCAAATGTAACTTCTAATTAAGAAATAAACGATTTATTTATTTATTTAATATTTTTCATTTCAGATCAAGCGAAGTTTATAGACGTAGGGGGCAACAAGAAGTTATTAATGGTGAACAATTTTACGTTTTCTCAGTACAAAACACGCTACTATTATTGTTCGAAAAAATTAAAGGGGTGTAAAGCCAAAATTGTACTGAGCCAAGATCTATCTGAAATTGTGTTGATAGAAAATCAACACGACCATGAACCTCCCGTGTATAGACGAACAGGAAATGGACTGTATGTAAAACTATAAAAGAAGAATGAGTTTTATAATTTAACTAGCTGCGTCCCGCGGTTTCACTTACATAAGTTTCGATCCCGTGGAATATCGGAATAAAAAGTAGCCTATAGGTTAATCCAGGGTATCAGCTACCTCCTTATAAAATTATATCAAAATTGGTCCAGTCGTTTGAGCCTAAACATATAAATACACCCCCACACACTCACAAACTTTCGCCTTTATAATATTAGTGTGACTAGCTTCTGCCAGCGTCTTCGTCCGCATGAAATTTCTTGTTCCCCGACCCACCCCGTCGCATCGCATCGCCTGCTCGCACAACTTCGTATTCGCTTACCGTTCTTTCTTACTTTTTTTTTTTCACTCAGCTCCTAAGAGTCCAAATAGCCTTCCTCAAAGATTGGGCTATCCTATCACACTAATATTATAAAGGCGAAAGCTTGTGAGTGTGTTTGTTACTTCTTCATGCACAAACGGCTGAACGGATTTGGATGAAATTTGGCACACAGATAGTTTATAACCAGGATTAACACATAGGCTACTTTTTATCCCGATATTCCGACCGGATCGACATTTATGCGGGGGAAACCACGGGGCGCAGCTAGATGTAAAAAGAACTTTTCATATCCGATTGGTAGTTTCAGAGCTTAGCGCGTTCAAACAAACAAACTCTTCGTCTTCAGCTTTAATACTTGTATAGATGCATTGCCTATGTATGTCCTTTCCCAGGCCTCAAACTATCTCTATACCAAATTTCATCTAAATCGGTTCAGCGGTTTAAGCGTGAAGATGTAACAGACAGACACACTTTCGCATTTATAATTTATTAAGTATGGATTGTGCATTATCTGTTTAACCTTTTGACCGCCACATGACAGTCATGTATAGATGACAAACCAAAATGTGCCCAAGTCCCAGCACGCCACGGTTCGACCACATGACAGGCTTTGACGCCGAGGGCACGTTTTTTATTTTTTTACGTGTGGCCATTGACTTATAATTAATATTACTAGCGTGTGGCGGTCAAAAGGTTAAGGATGTTGTAATGTATACCTAATTATTAAAATTGGCTTTGTAATGTGTTTGGATATTAAAAGATTTTATTGCTATGTGTAATGTGGTTATTTATTCTTTCTTTCTTTATTAATCTACATGCCCTGCGCCCATAGGATGACCCATCGGCAAAATGATGAACTTAAATCCCTATTTAACCCAGGGGATGAATTTTCGAAAAACCTTCCTTAGTGCTCACTTTCATTATTTATAGTTTTGAAGAAAATATCATGCTTCTGGAAACAGAGCGCCTTAAGCTGAAGTACCTACTCGTATAATATTGAATACATTTATTTTTAGACAACTTTATTTAAACATTTTAAAACAATCATCCATACGTTTGAGTCGAGTAGGTCTTGAAGTGTTGTATGGGATAGTAGATATTTTTTTCACGATTATGATATTCGCCTTATGGAGAAAGTAGTTCAGTTTGATGGTCTATCTATACCATACCCTTACTTACATATGACCAACATTTCTGACACACGCTGTTCAACAGAAACTAAAACAGTTATAATTTCCAACAGATTTATAAAAGTAATATTCATTGCAGGTCAAGCGAAGTTTATAAAGTTATTGAACAACACAACGCTATTAATGTATAACAAATTTACGTTTTCCCAAAAAAGACCACGCTACTACTGTTGTTCGAAAAAGGATAAAGGGTGTAAAGCAAGGATAGGGTTGAACGAAGATAGATCAGAAATAGTGATGATTGAAGATGAACATGACCATACTCCTCCACAGTTACAACGATTACAAGATGGCCGTTATATTAGACTATAAATGAATTAGAAAGACTGAAGCTGTGGCGAGACAGTGCTTCCTTACCCAAACTATCCGTTCTCCTGCTGACGATCTCCCACCAGACAGCGGGGTAATTGTGTAACACACTATCAGTAGCAATGGGTTTCATTTTGACAATTCAACAACATTCATTGCGTTATTTACGTTGTTTAGCAGACACATTTTTCAAACATATGGAGCAATGGATTAGAAATATGCTTCAAATTGAGAGTAATAGTGTGTTACGCAATTAAGGTGCTGGACATGAGTTGCCCTGGCTAACCTGGAAGTCTCAAATTCAAAAACTAATTCGAACGAAGATTCATATAGGGTTAGAACATTGTTCTTATAACTAAGTGTTAGTAAACAACACGATACGATGGCACGTGTAACTGAGAGCAGTGAATCATATACGGACAGTCCACTCTGTCAGCAATCATTTTCAGAACCCTGTTGGAGCTGGTCGTGACTCGAGCCACCATCGATGCTGCGCGTTTGCGCATTATTGTGGAAAAACAGTCTACACGCGCCACCCGCAAACATCCCTGACGCACTGTAACGCCATGGAACACCCATCAGTTTTCTGAATGCATTATTAAATTGGACACGAAGGGCTCCATACGACGCTCACGAATATCTCTCCCACAAGCACACGTTTAAAAATAGACTTCGGACCCAGGTTGGCCAAGGCAAGGGAAACTTGTTCCAGGTGGAGATTTATAGACGACTCCGCCTTGAAGTGTAAATGTGGTGCTGTTCCACAAACGATGGGATACTTATTATCGTGCCCTGCGTGTCCTGTCGTCTGCACGTTACAGGAACTGATGGACGCAAGTGATGGCGCCAACACGTAGCCCAATTCTGGGCCGAGTCCATTTAGATTTCCATAGACACGCTAAGAAGATAAAAGAATTAGGCATTAACTACTTAAGGACGTTTGTTCGAAAAAGGGTAAGGGTTGTAAAGCAAAAACAGTGCTGAGCCAAGACAGATCTAAAATGGTAACCATTGAAAATGAACATTCCCATGCTCCTCCAGTAGTTAAACGATTACAAGGTGGACGTTATATTAAACTATAAATTAGTAACTAAATTATTTAGGATTACGTGTTGGATGTTAAAATTTTATACAAGATGTAATTGAAATAACTAAAAATATGTGTGTTCTGAATGAGTACTATAAGTAGATCAAGTATCCAAAATAATGATATATTTAGGAATTGTGATGTGTTGAGTGTAAAATGTTGTTGTGGTTATGTTGCAGCCAACTGGTTAAATTAGTCGTTTAATTAACGGCCTGGCCTTTGGCAGTAGTGCTCGCCTCGCTTCGCTCTATCGGCTCGCACGCGGTTGGTCACAGTTCTAACCTAACCTAACCCATTTTGCCGGGGTGCCCTGGCTTAGTTACTGCGACCAATTCGGCTCGCGCGTGATTGGTTACAGTTCCAATCTAAACTATAATTGAATATCATTCAGCCCGTTAGTTAAACGGCCGCCGTTTTGTTAAAAGGCTAGGTGGTTAACGAAACGGCTAATTAAACCAGTTAGCTGCGACAGTTATACGAGGTGTAATTAGAATGGGAAACTCAAAACTTAAGACACCCCAACTACTTTTTGTTCTAACAAATTGATTTAAACGAATTATTTATAATATCACCCCTCTACTCCCCGATGGGTTAGGCAGAGACGCATATGAGTACACCCAACTTTCTTCAATATAGGCGATCCTAAACGTCCTCTTACGAGTAACTTCAAGCATTGTTTATAATTTATTAAGTTCTGAATGTTGAGCGTACCTTTATAATAATAAAATCGAATAAAGTCGTGATGTACCTAACGCTGTTTTTTTGCACTTTATGTAAAACCATACCATACATACTTTATAAAACTAATGATCACAGATTAATATAAATATTAATGACGTAATATTTTATTATTGCGGGTAAACTATAATTTATCAAAGGTTGTTGACCTACAGAGATGAGAAATCAATGATTTATAGAGAGATGACAACATGAGCTTGCCAGAGAATCATTAAATTTATTAATAAAGTTTAATAAGTTTTTTTTACTGTATTTTAATACAATCAAAGTACCTAGCCTTTTCCCAACTGTGTTGGGGTCGGCTTCCAGTCTTACTGGATGCAGCTGAATACCAGTATTTTACACGGAGCGACGGCCTATCTGACCTCCACAACCCAGTTTCTGGGTAATATGATGATAACCCTGGATAAGTCTGGTTGTCAGACTTTCGAGCTTCTGACGACCCGTTACAATAGTCAAAGATCCACGAATGACAGCCGGGACCAACGGCTTAACGTGCTTTCCGAGGCACGGGCCCCGTCTTGATAATTATGTAAAGATGGACATCCAACCACAGACCAACGGCAAGCGTTATTGCATAGCCACTAGACTGAATTTTAATACATGTTAATGAATTATTTCTACCATTTTATAAAAAAACTTAAATATTTCATTATTGCAGGTCAAGCGAAGTTTATTACTTTATTGAACAACTCAACGTTATTAATGCTCAACAATTACACGTTTGCCCAAAAAGTTCCACGTTACTACTATTGTTCGCGAATTTCAAAGGGATGTAAAGCAAAAATTGTGCTGAACAAAGATAGCACTGAAATGATGACGATTGAAAATGATCACAACCATGATCCTCCAGTGTATAAACAATTAGAAAATGGACGTTACATTAAACTTTAAGTACCTTAATAAATTATTTAAGATTGTAATGTGATGTTAAAAGTTGCTATACAAGATGACATCTTGTTATTATTTTAGTTATTTCAATTACATCTTGAAGATGTAATTGAAATAACTAAAATGAAAATATGTGTATTTTGAATGATGGATATATTGTATGTAACAGAGTGTAACGTAAGTTTGTGTAAGCCATGAGCTTGTCAATTTTTTAAGTATTAATCAAATATAATGAAGTAGTGATGTGCAGCGGTTAGTTTGTCCTGGATTTTACACCTCTCTTCCCTCACTCTTATAGTCCGACGGGACGGCAATCAGATACGACCAGAGAGAGACCAGGCGCAGGACTGTGTTTACGCACACCCTTTTGCACTATGATATGTCATGATATTTATGTGTTCATTCATCATTTTAAGGAAAAGCAATGACGTAATATTTCATTATTGCAGGTCAAGCGAAGTTTATTACTTTAATGAACAACAAAAAGTTATTAATGTACAAAAATTACACGTTTTCTAAAAAAAAAGCACGCTACTACTATTGTTCGCAAATATTAAAGGGGTGTAAAGCAAAAATCGTGCTGAGCCAAGATAGATCAGAAATGACGATTCAAAATGAACATGACCATGTTGCTCCGGTGTATAGACAATTACAAAATGGATGTTACATTAAACTAAGTTAATTAATTATTTAAGATTGTGATGTGATGTTAAAAGTTGCGTACAAGATGTAATTGAAACAAACCAAAATCTCGGACACCCCAACAAAATATTATTGTATTTTTTTTATACACGTACTTACATATTATTATTTATTATTTTAAGTCTTGTTGGCTAATATTATGTAAATATTGTATGTTCACAAAAATATATCAAATATAAAAGATGTATATAATTCTAAGTTTTAATGAATTCATATGGCATGTAATTAAGTATACAGCGTGTTTTAAAAATGTGTGGTCATATTAAAGAGGGTGGTGTCTGTACCACAGTAGTACACTTAAATGGTTTGCCATTTCTCCTCATCATCATTTAAATTATCAGCTGTCCCATACATTTACACTACATTTCCACACTCCAATGTTCCACTGCTGAGCAAAGGCTTCCCCCAAATCCTTCCAAACATCCTTTTCTACAACCACCTCGATCCCACTCTTACGGTGGGCGTCTAGGTCGTGTCGCCACCTCATCCTGGGCCGGCCTCGACGGCACCGTCCACCCTCGGCACCCACCGTAAGGAGACTGTTCCCCAGCGGTCACTGCGCATGCGGCTGTGGTGACTAGCCCAATCCCATTTTAGCTTGGCAGCCTTCTTGCCTACGTCTAAGATCCCCGTTATGGAGCGCACCTATTAAACTGCTTGTTCTCCACAGGCAAAGTGAAGTTCATACAAATATCAGAAAACAAGAGACTGTTGATGGCAGAAGGGTTTACCTTCGCTCAGACCACACCACGACATTGGTACTGCTCCAAGATACGCAAGGGATGTAAAGCAAGAATCTTCTTGAATAGGGATGAAACAGAAGTTGTTTTCTTCAACAACATCCATGAACATGAACCACCAGTGTATAGGAAATTTAATAATGGATATTATGTCAAAATTAGTGGATATAGTCAGCTCAAGTTAGCTTCAAACATAGAGGTAAGGTTACATTAATTCGCATAAAGCTGAAAATTAGTATAAATGTTGGGAACACCATTACAAATAAATTTTCAAAAGTCCCCATCGATCCGACGACGTGTGCAAAAAAAAAAATTGAAGGTTGTAAAAATCGATTTTTTCGGAGATACAGCGATGCAAAAAGTTGTGTTCTCCATAATATGTATGTATAAACGTTAGAAAAACCGTTAACAAAAACGGGGAAACCACGTTAAAAAACGCGCCAAGTAGGTATACTATCTTACCGGAAGGCACGGAAACGTGTGCAATGTGGATATTATGAAGAACACAACTCTTTGAGTTTTTTTTTTTGTATTAGGCTTTTTTAGAGGTTGTTGCATTTTTTAACACGCTGATAAGTCGCCCTGAATGTGTTTGTTTGTTCTAAAATGTGATTGTAATGGATATATGAGTGTTTTAAATTGTGGTGAAGGATTATGTTGTTCTTCTTTGTGTGGCATCTGCCAAGAATGAAATTTTTTAAAAATTGGAACAAAATGTTTGAAATATTACTTACTCCTTTCCTACTTTAAGAACGAGGTGGCTGCGATTCGGATATGCAAAACCTTCAAGTAAGATTATATGTATAGATAACTAATTATTTACACTAGGTACTAACTTAAATTACTAATTGTACAAATAAATGCAAAACAAAAGGACGTTTAGGCGTCGAAGTATTCGTTCGCAACACTGTCATCTGGAAACGTGCCCAGAAGACTGGCAGCATTGTCACGTTAAATGGCAATGCCAATTCTTCGGCCAACGAACGAGCCAGCTTTCTGGTCTCATAAATGAAATATGTACTTTATTAAATATCTATTGTAAGTGCAGTTACAGGGCATCTAAGTTGTGACAGTTTTTTTTTTAGATAAGTAATGTAATGTCGTGTAATGTTTTGATATTAAGCTTTTATCTAAGCAATATTAATAGTGTCTGCCATGATATTTTTATTGCATTATTTGAGTGAATTATTCGGGTACAACTTAAACCACTAGTATCAAGTAATGTATTTAACGCTTCCATAATTTCATTATTATTTTAAACGAAACGGCTGGTTGATACTTCCCGTGACCCAAGGGCTGGCTTTTGCCTGAGCCAGAGGCTAAGCATCGCCATACAACGTAGTAATGCCGCCAGTCTCTTGGGTACATTACCAGTCGACAACGATGCGGATGAGTTTTTCGACGCTATTTTCTAGTTTCTGTATAGTTTTAGATGTGTTATAATTTTTATTTTTATTTTTACCTGTCTAAATAAATTAAGTCAATTATTTTAAATAAATGTTGTACAAAAGGCCTCTTTTTTATTACCGTCTTTAAATATCATAAGAAAAGATTTTATCCTACAGACTTTGATGGTCCGTACCACACCCTTAAAAGTAACCACATCATTCTAATACACGCTGTATAACTTCGTGTCATAGAGATGGTTAGCAAAACCATTATGCTCTAAAGTCGAAATCTTTCATATGCCATAAAAAGTCATTCAAACACTTTTTAATTTCAGATTTCAAGTTCATACCAAACGGCTTGAAAAACGATTTGTTAATGGTAGGAGGGTACACGTTTTCGCAAATGAATGGCGGAAAAAATTGGTACTGCTCACAGAAGAGAACAGGCTGTAAGTCTCGGATGAAGATGGACACTACTAATGGTGCTATACGGGTAGAGTGTAATAAGCATAACCATAAGCCGCGAAAGTACCACGTTACTCCAGAAGGAAAATACATATTTTATAAATAAAATAACGTTTATTGTTAAAAAATTGCACCATAATTATTTTATGAACATTAATACACTGGTCCTTATACTAGAATTACCTGTGTCGAAAATATATTATAAAGTCAAAGTCAAAGCATTTATAGGCACATAAAAGGCACTTTTGAACGTCAAATCGTATAGTTACTATAACAGCATAATTATTGCTATTTAATTTATGTTTCGTCTAAAGGTATACATGGGTCAACGATATTGTTTCCCTTTTGATTAAAGGCGCAGGAATGAAAGACAGGTACAGCCGACTTTGAATGATTCACTTTAAATGTATGTAGGAAACGAGTAGGAAACTTCATATTTTTTTCATCACGTATCCAAACAGGAGCGAATAGGAAGATTTATTTATTTTAGATTTTGCAATTGTTCGAGAACCAGTTTTTTTGGCAAGATGTCCATGAACCAAGACGGTTGTGTTTATTTTACTCACATAATATAGTTTTATTTAGTGTAATGCTGACTTTTATTTACCACACCCTTAAAAGTAACCACATCATTCTAATACACGCTGTATAACTTCGTGTCATAGATATGGTTAGCAAAACCATTATGCTCTAAAGTCGAAATCTTTCATATGCCATAAAAAGTCATTCAAACACTTTTTAATTTCAGATTTCAAGTTCATACCAAACGGCTTGAAAAACGATTTGTTAATGGTAGGAGGGTACACGTTTTCGCAAAGGAATGGCGGAAAAAATTGGTACTGCTCACAGAAGAAAACAGGCTGTAAGTCTCGGATGAAGATGGACACTACTAATGGTTCTATACGGGTAGAGTGTAATAAGCATAACCATAAGCCGCGAAAGTACCACGTTACTCCAAGAGGAAAATACATATTTTATAAATAAAATAAAGTTTATTGTAAAAAAATTGCACCATAATTATTTTATGAAAATTAATACACTGGTCTATAAACTAGAATTACCTGTGTTGAAAATACATTAAGTCAAAGTTAAAGCATTTATTTCAAATAGGCACATAAAAGGCACTTTTGAACGTCAAATCGTATAGTTACTATAACAGCATAATTATTGCTATTTAATTTATGTTTCGTCTAAAGGTATACATGGGTCAACGATATTGTTTCCCTTTTGATTAAAGGCGCAGGAATGAAAGACAGGTACAGCCGACTTTGAATGATTCACTTTAAATGTTTGTATGGAACGAGTAGGAAGCTTCATATTTTTTTCATCACGTATCCAAACAGGAGCGAATAGGAAGCTTTATTTATTTTAAATTTTGCAAAAGTTGGAGAACCAGTTTTTTTGGCAAGATGTCCATGAAACCAAGACGGTTGTGTTTATTTTACTTCACATAATATAGTTTTATTTAGAGTAATACTGACTTTTATTTTGCACTACCATTCTCACATTTACTACACACGATTCAATTTGGTGTCTTCAACCGAATTGAAATACAAAAGTTAACTGTACAATTCCGGCTCAATACGTCACTTTCGTGTTTATTTTTTTTTGTACTAAGCAACTGTTTAATATTTTCAGAATTCATATTTGTACCAAATGCAAATAGAAAGAAGAACATGTTGCTCATGCTAGATGGGTATACTTTCTCACAGAAGAGCAGTCTTCGTATTTGGTACTGCTCCCAAACGAAGAACGGATGCAAAGCCAAGATCCACATAGATGCTGAGGGAAAGACCATTGTGAGAGGGTACAGAGTACATACGCATGCTCCGCCATTGTACCATATCACTCCTAGTGGACAGTATGTGTTTATTAGGAACAGAAATAATTAATCCTGACTTAAATTATCCAAGTCACTAGACTAAGATCATGAAAGTGTGTTTTCATGTGTTTCCCTTTTACAAGTGACGAGATGGTACAATTTTTTACCGCTTGTGGTACACATTTGTACCAGCTCGTCCTAATGTTGTTAATTGATCAATGAGTTAGTTATTATATTTTTGGGTAGGTATGTGTAAGGCCCTTTGTACACGGCACGGTTTCTTTAGGGTACGGCGTATAATCCGCGCCGTAGAAAAAACGTGTGTGTACAAACGGCCTAAGGTCATCGGGTAGGGTAGGTTAGCTTACATTATATTTTGAAGTGAAAACTTCTTTAAGCGCGTGTGGCATTTTTTTTTTGAGATGAGAAAAACCCATTGAACTCGCGCCACTGTTACCGTAAGCGACACCGCGCATGTTTTGTTTATAAGACGATTAAAAAAAAACCCGCTTCGGATGTGTTCGATGATGCTGATGGCAAAGTATTCTGTTTGTGTTTTGTTTTCACTTCTGTCGGCACTCCCAGAGTGCCAGTGTGTTTTTTTTTCTTGTAATATTGCGTAATATATGCAATAAAGAACTACATCAGCGTCCCGTTTCTTGTTTTATTATTGAACCTTTCACCTTCAGGACTCTTCACCTAAAATGTTTATACCAACATGTAACACTGGTATACCTTCCAGATTACATCCTCATCCCATCTGGGCAGAAGAACCAACTGTTAATGCTTGACGGCTTCACATTCGCTCAGATGCACAGCAAGCGTCACTGGTACTGCTCGAAGAAGAAATCTGGTTGCAAAGCCAGGATCAAGATGCACACGGACTTGACAACCATTATCGAAGCTGATAGGACCCACACCCACGAACCACCAGAATACTATATCGCTGAAACTGGAGAGTACGTGTTCTTTAGAAAGCATAGTATGCGAATGAAAAGTCATACTTAATTTAAAAATATTATAATTCTTTCAAAAAAAAATTCTTACGGCCGCGAATCATATTGAAATCATCATACAATCTGATACTGACCTTCAAATAGCAAAAAAACGTCACTGAAACGTTATTTACAACACAACCTGATTGAACCAAATGGAGGGGCCAATTGGTTCAATTTCTAGTGATATAATTGTGTCTTTCACCTCTGATGTTTTCATAGATATATTGGCAAGATACCTTCATGATGTTAATATCTTTAAACAGTTCCCTCAGAGAGTCACGCCTGCGGAGGTTATATATGGCTCTGATGGCTCTTTTCTGCAGAATAAAAATAGATTCGATGTCTACAGCACGTTCCCAATAAAAAAAACTTAAAATACCGTACGACATATTACTATGAAAGTAACTAAAATAGACCAGGCTCGCGGTATCAAAATCATTTAATTGATGGATTTTTAGAAAGAAAGAAAGAAAGAAAAAAGTTTATTTGGACACAGTTCGTGAAACACAAAATACAAAATTAACAAAATAAAAAAAAACTATGTTACAACAACAATAGTGTGTGCCTCACGGCTGCGCCAAAAAGGTTCATTTCAACATTAATGCCAGACAGATGCTGTCTGACGCTGGTTTTCGAATGAACCTTTAGGGAAAAGTAAGTTTTCTCACAGCATATGCTGCTAAACTAGCCGTTATGCAAGGGATGTTAAATGAGGACCCCATTGAAGTCTTGAGTCGACCGTGATCCCCAGGAACACAGTTTTATCGACGAATTCTAGTTTCTCTTGATTCAATACTATCTCACAATTAGCTACTCTAATTAGGTACATTCACATTTGGTAAAAGAAAATCTTATGCACTTCGTTTTTTTCCCAATTAATGCTAAATTATAATTAGCAGTAAAACAATTTTGGATCTGCAGTAGGGCGTTATTTACGTCGTCAAGATATCAAATCTTCAGCACGTCTATTAATTTTAAAAATCAAGGAAGTATCGTCAGCAAATAACACCATTTGTGTTTGGGTTTTTATCAAGTGGGGTAGATCATTAATATATAGGTTGTCCCAAAAGGTTACGTAACTGGGAAGGGGGGTGATAGGGGGTGGTCACAAGGGTCACCAGAAAAATAAAAAAATAAATCCCCTCTGGGTATTTAAAAAAATAACTTTTTTTATTTCCAGCTTTTTGGTTTACAAATGTGATAGATTTCGCTGACGATTTAGTTCTTGGTACGTGTTTTTTACGATTTGTCACTTCGAATTACTTTTAACCATATAAGTTGTTTATATTTTTGTAATCATCTTTTAAAGCCCTTTATTTTGATACCCCACTCGATAGGTTTTGAGAAAAAAATTTTTTTTGAAGACATAACTGCGCCAAAAATCGGCCATTTTAATTTTTTTTTAAATTTTGATATACCCAGTGTCACTCGCACAATTAAGACGAATCTAACGGCACCTCTCAAGCTGAAATCGATCAAGCCGTTTAGGCTACAGATCGTGCCAAAGAGATATACATACATATACATATACATAGTAGTCGCCATATTGAATTTTCACTAACGTCATGTCTTTAGTGACACTCGCTGGACTAAGAGGAATCGATTGACGTTTGAATCATAAAAATCGGCCCAGGCGTTTGGTCTGTATAGTGCTTCAAAGGAACATACGAACATACATACATACATAGGCTGATGAACACATTACCACTCCTTTGCGTCGCGCAGTCGGGTAAAAAATAAATGGCAATTAAAAAAAAAAAAAAAAAATCTTGTGATCCTCGTGACCACCCCTATCACCCCCCTTCCCAGCTACGTAACCTTTTGGGACACCCTGTATACTGAAATGAGGAAACGACCTAATATCGAGCCGTGTGGTACACCCATTTTTACTTTAAAACCGAGTGAATTGACACCATTTATTTGAACTGGCTGTTGACTATCATTTAAATAAGATTTTACTAAACTGAACGCAAATTTTTCCAAGTCCGTAATGCTCAAGTTTTAAGAGTAAGGTTTTGTGGTCGACGCAATCAAAAGCTTTAGAGAGGTCACATAAAAACCAATCCACTATAACCACTCAAACCCATAGCACAGAATAAATAGTACACGTACCATAGTACAACTTTTTATTTTTCCATATCCTGCAATAGTCTTACACCAACCGGAGGTTATCCTTGGATGCACTTGCATACAGGGATAATCGTCGGTTGGTGCCGCATTTCTTAAGGGGCTTTTGCGAGTTGGCTTCGGCCCCTCGTACGCCTTCCAAAGGACTGGTACCCCGTGGTTCCGAGATATGTAAAACATAAAAATAATAATAAAAACGTTTTTCTTCCATAAATAACACTTATTAACTAAAACTTAAAAATGGAAAAAAAAAAAAAATTATGATGTAGGACAATGTTCATTTGTGGGAGACTAGTGCCTAAACTAAGCCGTGACTTGTATTTCAGGACAACAGGAACTCCTATTATTTGTATCAGATCTAAAAACACATAATACCAGGAAACACAACAACCCCCAAATAAATATTCTTGATCCAGGTCAAGAACGAAAGTTTTGGAGTCACTGGCCCAAACGCCAGCGTGCACCTGAAAATTCGAAGAAAAAATACTCATTCCTGATGTGTAAAATGTGTTCTAAGAAAAAGAAGAGAGTCGAAACCAGCTACAGGTGCATTGGTTGCCCAGGACTTCCTGCGCTATGTCCTGAATGTTTCCAACATTATCACCAACTTCTTGAACAGGAAGAACAAGAGTCCCTTGTCTGAATTTTTCCTCATTGTGTAGACTTACGATCGTTTTTTATTGTGAATAATTTTTTTACGTTATTTCTTAAACTAATTATTATTATGGGACTTTAAAAAATTGCTGTTTTTGTTACTTTGATAGTCGTATCGTTTTAGTAATTAAACAAAAGTAAAACCATATTAAAATAAAATAATTATGTTAAAATATTATATTAAAATATGATTTTTCTTTTGTTACCACTGAGGCACTTTTGGAGTACAGTCACGAACACTAATATGTCAACACTTGGCAACTTTTAATTGCGATTTTTTCGCGAAATAACGAATGCGAAGTTGAAATACGACACTACATAAACCTATAGGTTCGAAATTACTATGTTCGTAATAACATAAAATTTCATTCAAAAATAAAAGGAGAAAATCGCCTTTGAATAAAGCCAAGTGTGTATATACTTTTGCTCGTGACTGTACATAAAGTAGAAGATACACTCTGACATACAGACACTACGCACAAGTATTTGCACTCGAATCATACTCTCACTTACAATTTTATTTTTATTTAATATTGTAAGTACCTTCGGTTTTGTTACTAGATTAAGTTATTATGCTAAATTATGGAATAGCGGATTCTCCTAACACAGACATTTTTTGGAGGCTCCAAAAACTAAACCCTTTTTGTTAACTGAAGCGTAATTTCATCATCATCATTCTCCTGCCCTTATCCCAAATTATTTGGGGTCGGCGCAAAATGTCTTTTTCTTCCATAGTTCTCTTTAGTCATCATCTCGGTAGGGAGACCCCCTTTCTAACCATACCATCATTCACACAGTCCATCCATTGTTTCTTTGGTCTTCCCCTACTCTTACAGCTATCGACAGTCATACACAAAACATTCCTCACGACATTTTCCTCATTCCTCCTTATCACATGCCCATACCATGACAACCGATTTCCACGCAACTTTTTAGTTACCGGTGCCACTTTCAGACTTCCTGTTATGTACTCCTTTCTTATTCTATACATTCGTGTAACACCACACATCCCTCTTAGCTTCCTCATCTAAATAAAACTTTATTTAATTAATTATCGTTGTTTGAGTACCATTAGGCTTTGTATCAATCAATAAGACAACTCACCCTTGGATGGGTCCAATGATTGAGTTGTAAAAGTTTTTTGCAACATCATCGCAGGAGAGAGGAGGGGAGAATATTATTTTCCTTATTTTTATCTTCAGTGGCAGGTTGAGTGTTGCCTGTTAGACAGTCCATTGGAGCGCTTGCTATAGATATATGTTTATTATTTAAATCAGGTTTGTGAATGCAAAATATTTTTTGATCATAAATTAATGTGGAGTTTAACATATTTAATTTATTAGTTATGGTACCTACTATATATCTACATGAAGCTGTTAAGTCAAAGATTTATTTGCAGATAAATAATATTGCTGTTTGTTAACAAGTATTTTTTTCTGTAGGTACTGAATTAGCTTGCATTCCTCTCTTTTTAACCTTCTTCTTTACCATTTTTGTATTTGTATGATAAAATTATAAATTAAATATATTCTAACTAGGAGTAGCAAAAATGTATGATATTTAAATTAAATAAAGCGGAACTAAATCATTTTTGTCAAGACATGTGTATTTTTATTATCGTCGTTTTCCTGTGTATTTTCTCAAATCAACAATATGATCTCACTGGAAAAGGTTGAAAAGGTGACCAATTGCTCAGACATCGTTCTGTATGTTACATTCAACTCTACTACAACCGAATGTCTATTATTTTTTACTAAAGCAGGCCATAGACGATCAATTATATTGCACAATACCACGAATTCCGCAAAGTTTTTGACCGTCTAGGGTTAATATTGAAGATTGCGCAATGATTGAACAAAAGTTTGAGAGAGTTTAATATTTTTGCACCATATTTTTTTTCATTGCACCGTGTAGGATCACTATTTCGAAATATTTTTAAGCCTGGCTGGAAGCCTGACATGGTTACGGAACACTAGGCTCACGCGAAAAGAGTGAAGCTTATGAGCCGCCAATGTTATTGCGTCGATATAATTGATCGTTTGAGTGCAAGGGGTGATTCAATATTCAGGCAAAGTGCTATTAAAGTATTGTACAATCTCAAACTCAAAGGATTTATTTCAATTAAACCAATAACAGGCACTTTTGAATGTCAAGAAGTCGGTCAGTCAGAAAATATGAAGCTAGTTGCCCATTCCAAAGCGTAGTACCGGGCAAGAAACTCCATGGGCACTCTTTTTAAAAGGGCCTTACACCTAAAAATCCTACAATGTTATTGTAGGTTTAAGGCCTACCTTAAACCTCTACATCGCTTTGTTATTGTTTACAAATATGTCACAAATTACTCTTCCAGATTACATACTAATTCCAACTGGTCTGAAGAACAAGATTCTTATGCTGGGAGGTTACACGTTCGCCCAAGTCCATAGCAAGAGACGCTGGTATTGCTCTAGAAAGAAAATCGGCTGCAAGGCAAAGATTAAAATGGACGTAGATGAAGTTACTATAGTCGAAGCTGATAACGTGCATACTCATGAGCCTCCACAATATCATGTGACAGAAAGAGGCGAATATGTGTTTCTTAGATCGCGTGGGAAAACTTAAATCCGTTAAGGGGAATACGCTAGGTAGCTCGCGAAATTCAAATTTTCGTACGTTTCTGCATTTTGCAGGTAGGTGACAGGTTGTATGTTGAACAAAATATGATTCGCGAGCGTTAAAAGTGTGTATTTACGAAATAATTATAATAATGAAAATCATACATGTAGATATACAATTATACAACCCTCTACGTACTTACATATAATCCATAAATATAAGAAAAATTGAATTTCGCGGGCTACCCGTCCCTCTGAAGCTAGTGTGTCGTAAGACTGCGGCCGCCGTATAGCGTGCGCAATTTGCCGTCGAATGACGTCACTGAAACGTTATACAGGGTGAATTTTCCCGTATGCCATTACTTCCCAGAATTTGATCCTTATTAGAGACACTATCGAGTGGTGTAATAATACAGTGTATTTTTTTAATAAAAATCGACGGGTTCGAATCCTTGGATAGAAATATTGATTTTTCAAAAATCCAATGATGCAGTTTTAGTTTTCATCAAAATCGCGCCCGCGACTCCGTTGAGTACTTTTCGCTATTCCTCATAGTTTCGGATTTGGCCATCCACGCCCTCTTGAAAAATTCACCCTGTATATGAAAGTAAGTTGGTCAAACCCTGGTGCCATAATTTTCATGACAGCCGTCATTGCGGCACTTATTTGGCGGACAACGCTGTCATGGGAAACCAAAGCTTCGAATTTTACTAAATATAATTTATTAATATTAATTTTACTAAATATTTTTTATCCATGGTATAAAACTGAATGCTTACAGTTATTGTATGAAAAAGAAACAATTCAAAATTATTTGCCGCTGGAAAAATCAGCCAGAGTGAAAAAGTAGTTGAAAGATGGTAAACCTAAAATGTTCCGTCGGCAATATTAATAAAAAAAGTATTTGTTGTGTAATTTACTTTTGACAGCTCTTATTATCTTCTGCCTCTGTCTTTCATTAGTTTTAAATATTGTTGGTGCAATAGAATTATAGAATAATGGCCTTCTATAGTATGTGTTATTATCATATATTATATATGTATTTCAATTTTGATGATTTTGTACAGGCTCTATTGTTTGTTTACTACATATATCAAAATATGGTTTAATTTTAATTGGGCTTAGTGGTTACTTTATAGAAAATTTGTTGTTCCACTGTATTCTGTTTCGATAACGAGAAAATTAAAATATTATATCTTGGTCATACTTTTCTGGTTGGTTTTCTTCCATCGTTCCTTCTTATTTTTCTTCTTCTCGTCTCGATGACCCGTTACGTCATCATCTTCGTCATCATCATTGGCAGCCTTGTTCCACCCACTGAGTGGTCCCCCATCTTTACATACAGAGACCCCTCCTTGCCTCGGAAAGCACATTAAGCCGTTAGTCCCAGCTGTCATTCTTGGATCTAGGACAGTCTCTACAGATCGTGAGAAGCCCAAATGTCTGACAACCAGTCTTACCAAGGGGTGTCGTGTTGCCCAGTAACAGTTGTGGAGGTCAGATAGACAGGCACTCCATGTAAAATACTGGTATTCAGTTGCATCCGGTTAGGCTGGAAGCTGACCCAAATATAGTTGGGAAAGGGGTAGGCAGATTGATTGATCCTATACAAAAAAAATTTGTCACCAGTCCAACTCTAAAAATTTTCACCCAAAAAGTTCATTTAATAATAGCTAAAATAACAATAATAATAGATATTGCAGTCCCCAATACACATAATTTACAAAAAACAATAAGAGAGTAGGGAGGCCTTTGCCCTGCAGTGGGACACCACAGGCTAATAATAATAATAAGTGAGAAAATCAGTAAATATGCTGAACTGAAAGAAGTGTCCAGAATCTGAATTCAGGAAAAGTTTACGTAGTACCCATTATTGTCTCCACGATGGGTGTTATACCCAATCACCTCCACCACAGCCTTAAACAAATAGACCTAAAAGACTCAATTTATATAACACTCCAAAAAGCCGCAATTTTAAATGAACTGAACATGAACTTTCTAACTATTCTGCAGGTATGCAGAATAGTTAGAAAGTTCATGCAAATTGACGAAAATGAAATCACTGCTCATAACATTAATTCTTCGTAAAAAAAAAAAACACCACACACACGCTACATTGACTTGGCTTTGGCCCGTTAATGTAGCTTAAACTAGCCAAAGAGCTAAGAAACAAAATTCGTTTACCAAAAAGAATAATAATATGGTATAATAGTTATATAATATATAATAATAGTTCATAATAATATATAGATATAGCTCCAAAAATATTATAAATGTTTTTATTTCAGGTTACATTCTAATACCAAGTGGTCAAAAAAATAAGCTGCTAATGCTTGGAGGTTTCACATTCGCGCAGGTGAACAGCAAACGCCACTGGTACTGCTCTAAGAAGAGACTGGGTTGCAAAGCGAAAATCAAAATGGACGTAGATGAAGTTACAATTTTGGCAGCTGATAACGTGCATACTCATGAGCGTCCACAATATCATGTGACAAAAAATGGCGAATATATGTTTCTTAGACAACGCGGTGGGAAAAAATCTTAAATTAATTCACTAGATATGTTGTATGAAAAAGAAACAATTCAATATTATTTGGCACTGGAAAAATCAGCCAGAGTGAAAAAGTAGTTACCGTCTTAGCTACTATTTTTTATATGTATATGTTACCGGTAATCTGTATAATTCAGGTATTTTATATAATACCTAGGCAATGTATAGAATACCTGAGGCGTCCAGGCAATGTATGAAATATTATGAATATTATTGTCCGTTATATACTTTGCCTAGGTAATGTATACATTTCTCAAGGATTGTATAGAAAACCTGCTTGTTCACCGGCAATGTGTAAAGTAAATAGATTTGGTCTATATTTATCAATGTTGTGTAAGTACCATGGGAGAAACGAACACTTAAACACCGTAAGGACTATCTTGCTTGCAACACACGGCCGCTCTAGTAATACTTGCTAACAGATGTGTTCATTGTGTTAACCGACGAAAATAAAGGGGGAGGTTCTCAATTCGACACGTATGTTTTGTTTTCGAATTGGTCAGATGTCAGTTTCCTCTATAGTACTTACCTATAACATGGCGGAACTGTTTTATTAGTTAATTTTGAATTATCTTTATTAAAATTAACAATTACTTCCCCTTCCCCGCTTTCGTCTTTTTCACACATTGCCGGCTGCGCTTTCGGTACTGTATAGAATGCCTAGGCCAAGTATAAAATAAATAATATTTCACACATTACCTAAACGTTTTAGGTATTCTATTCATTGCCTAGGTATTGTATAGAGTACCGGATTATACAGATTGCCGGTAACATAATACCTTTGTACTCTAATTATAATGATGTCTTATCCCTATGTATTTTACTGTGTGTACATAAATTATGAAATAAATAAATAATATATAAACACTCATTTGCAAGAAATCAGGCGGATTTTTCCCCCTGTTTGTAAAAAATACAACACGAACAGAAGGACTATTCCCGTAATTGAAAACGTTCAAAATCTAGTCACAGCCTCATCTCAGCGACAATCAATGTCAAAAATATAGGGATTTTAGAGGTATTCTTGACAGATTGAGACTGAGATCAGACTGTGAACGTTCTTAAAATAACGAGAATTTCCCCTCAGTTTGTATTCATTTGAATATATTACTGGCATGTTAGTGTAGTGTCGTCGAGTATAAAAAAGTTGGTTCCAAATTCAAATCGGCGGGCTTTTAGACGGATGAAAGAAAATTACTTCTCAATCTGCATTTATTATGGTGTGAATTGATGAAAGTTCTTTTTAAATTTATTGCTTAATTATCTCATTACGTTACCAACAACAAAGAAGGCAGATCTTATTATGTTCCATCCCTTTCTTGTTTTAGTGTCAGTATAAGATAGCATTCGTTTAAGCTATGTTTTGTTGTGTTTGTGTACTATTATTATCATGCTATTATTCGTAATTGTATTCAACGTGTTTGAAGTTCTTCTTACGAGTATGATGATTTTGTACAGACTACTATGTCTTGGGCTTTGGGTTTTATTTCCTTTAATGAGCTCTGTATTCTACTTTGAGCACAAGAAAACTAAATTATTATATGGTTATTCTTTTCCCGTTGCTTTTATTCCATCTTCCTTTATTTATAAAAGAATAGTTGTAAGTGTTCTTTATTATTTAATAAAGCAATTTTCGGGATTATCATTTAGCATTTTACTAATGATATATCTTTTATGTAAGTACCTACATAATAATTATTTCTCTTCTCAAAAACTGTATTTTGTGTTCTAGGGATACAATATATAAAGTTGTCTGACCACAAGTCGGTGGCTATGTACAAAAACTATACGTATTCGTTTAAAGATAAAACGAAGCGAATTCTAAGGTGCTCTAGGCGGCAGTCAGCGAGGTGTGGAGCGAAACTGATTCTGGATAAAGATGGGAGGGTGATGCCAGAGAACAACCACAACCACCCAGCGCCAAGATATTACGCGACTGGCGACGGATACTATTTTAGAGTTTCGTAAGAGCTTCTTACACTCTACGCAAGCCATCCAGAACAAATCACCTAATGAAAGAAGCAAATTGTGGGAAAAGCATCCACCACCCCACCCGACTTCGTTAAGCCCCAGGAGCATTTGTTTCCGGCCGTGATCTGCTGTGGCCTTTATGGAGAGCTCTCAATCGATTGCTTACCAGATAGACACAATTTAATGAATAAAGGAGGATGACTTAATGAGTGCCACTGATGCCGTAATCAACGTTGCCACCTACTGGACTCAAATAATATAAAATATCGAAGAAGGTTATTATCGACAGGAAAAGAACGAACGTGTAGTTATAGTGGAATTCTTAATTGCTTTACCAGTTTTGACGGTCCCCAGTACATTGAAACTTCACTTCTTCTTCTTCTTCAATCGGTCCCTTATTACTGAGGATCGTGGTCACTGGACCCTTTTAAGCGGACACTCTGCCTCCATCTACTCCGGTCCAAAGTTGCCATCACCACCTGCTGAAAATTGCTTGAGGACGTAGCTTCCTTTACTTGGTCGGACCATTAAACTTCACTTAAGCCACGGTTTCCTAGAAGAGCGGTGGCCGCCAGATAAAGGCCGCGGTGACGACCTTCATGAAAATGATGGCTAGTCGAAAATACTACTTATTCTCATAGACTAAGAGCCCTTGTCCTTGCCCTTGCCGGCTGTCGCTGAAAACGAGCGCTGGGGCTCTGTCTCGCTTAAGGCCGTATCCTTATGCTGAACGATGGCCGTTTTGCGTAGATATGACGCATATTTTCTTTCTTTCTTCTTTCTAACTTGTTCTTTTTTGTGTTTGTGTGTTTTCTCTGCGTCATGTTTACTGCAAATAAAAGTATTTCCTTTCTTGTCGTTTTATGAAGTTAATCATGAGGACTACTGTGATTTTAAAAGAAAGTTTTTAATTCGAAATATATAACTCTACAGCGATGTAGCGGTATCAGACCAAAATTAAATGAAGCGGTACGACCTATCCCTATTCTTTGTTTTCCTCATGGTAGAAGGTAGAAATATTTTAGATTAATTTTTAGTTACGGGAATAAATCATGGTTGTCTTGTACTGTGTATTTTCACTACCACAAATATGTCTTATAATCCTATACAAAAAAACACTGATGAGTCCAACTCTAAAATTACTTACTCAAAAAGTGTATACAGGGTGACTGGATCTGGCCCCGCCATAGGAAATTCGCATAATAGAGGAGGTCATTTGCTAATTATTAGACCTTACTTTTCCCTAGCAAAAGTTTTATAGTTTAGGAGATATGTAGGTATGTGTTAAAAAGCGTACTATCTTATTTTTTTAACCCTAGTTTGAGGGAAGTTCAGAGGTATTTTAATCACCAATGTTTATGACTACCAACAAATAATAAAAAAAACTACTAAAATAAAGCAAAAAAAAAAGTTATGAATGCTTGAAAGTCAAATTTTGGAAAAATCTCAATAAAGTATTAAAATTGACATATCTCCTTAACTATAAAACTGTAGCTAGGGAAAGTATGGTTCAATAATTAGTAAATGACCTCATCTATTATGCGAATTTTCTATGGTGGGTTCAGATCCAGTCACCGTAACTATCTCATTTTTGTAACTATCTCTACATACAGGCCGTCGATTCTGTCAAAATCTCACCGTGAAAACTTAGGTGAAGTGAGTTGGTTTTTGCTAGGAATTGACACTATTGACAGCTCACTCCACGCTCACTTCACCTATGTTTTCACGGTGAGATTTTTACAGAATAGCACCGCAGGGCCTGTATATGTAGAGATGGTTACAAAAAATATTATATACGTATATGTTTTTATTGCAGATTACATTCTAATACCAACTGGTATAAAAAATAAGCTGCTAATGCTTGGAGGGTTCACATTCTGCGAGATGAACAGCAAACGTCACTGGTACTGTTCTAAGAGGAGATTCGGTTGCAAAGCTAAAATCAAAATGGCCGTCGATGAAGTTACAATAGTGGAAGCTAATAACGTGCATACTCATGAGCCTCCACAATATCATGTAACAGGAAATGGCGAATATGTGTTGCTTAGATCGCGTGGAAAAAACTTCTTAAATTAATTCACCAAGAGCTGATTTTACCAACGTCTGAAATCTTTATCCGTGGAATAAAATTGATTTCTTGAATTGTATGGAAAAAACAGTCCAAATTAGAAACTGATTTGGCCTTGGAAAAGTCAGCCAGAGTGAAAAAGTAGTTCAAAGATTATAATTATGACAAACTCGTTTATAGGTAAAAAAAAAATGGCGAATACCGCGGCAAGTTTCGTTTCTAGAAGTCCAAACAAAATGTGGAATTTGATGTTTAACGTTAGATGGCAGATCTTATTATCTTCCGTCTCTTTCTTTTTTTGGTGTCAGTATAAGAAAGCACTAGTATGAGATGTTTTGTTGGTGCAATAGAACTCTCTAATTCTATCTCTTCCAGGGAGATCGCAGAAAGCGGTAAGGCCGCCCATTGTATGTTTTGCGATGTTATTTTTTTTTCTTTGATGTGTTTTTTCTGCTGTACAATAAAGTACATATAAATAAAGCCAATGTAAGTACAAGATGGGGCAAAAGTAATGTCATAATGTGAATTAGCTGCTATTTGGTTGGAAAAAAATTGGCTGTTTTCACGGAAAGTTTATGTAGAGGTGTAAAATACAAATAAAATAAACATTATAAAGTCATTAGCAAAAACTATGCCACATTCACATTCTGACATTACTTTTGCTCCGCCTTGTATTATCATGTTATTATTCCTAATTGTATTCAAGGTGTTTATTATTTTATTAAAGATTTGTTTTTCTTCATTGGTTTTTCTTTGGTTTTGGTTGTTTCTTGGTTCACTTTTATTGGGCGTAGGGTTGGAGCACTGTAGTCTAGATTGATAATAAGAAAATTAAATTATAAATCTTGGTTATTCTTTTTTCAGATTACATTCTAATACCAACTGGTCTAAAGAATAAGCTGTTAATGCTTGGAGGTTTCACATTCGCGCAGGCGAACAGCAGACGTCACTGGTACTGCTCTAAGAGAAAAATGGGCTGCAAAGCGAAAATTAAAATGGACGTAGATGAAGTTACAATTTCGGAAGCTGATAACGTGCATACTCATGAGCGTCCGCAATACCATGTGACAAGGAATGGCGACTATGTGCTGCTTAGAACACATGGGAATGAGAGTCAGCTCAGCAGCATCCGATTAAACTGAAAGCCGACCCCAAAAAAAGTTGATATAAGGCTAGGCAGATGATGATAAGTTTATAAATCGTCACTAGACAGGTAGTGGAAAATATGTCATTATATCCACAACTAACTGCGCTCCCCGGTTTGACCCGCATAGGTCTCGATCTCGTGGGAATATTGCGATAAAAAGTATTCAATGTCCTAATCCAGGTCATCATCTACCCATGTGCTAAATCTCATCCAAATTTGTTCAGCCGTTTTAGCATGAAGGCGTAAAAACCAAACATACAAAAAATCAAAAATGTTTTCTCTTTATAATGTTATAAGTTTAGATAAATGAAATTACATGTGTTTGGTCGCTGTAAATGAGTTTTAACATATCTTTGTTTTTTTCTTTAAATGTATCTCTTTTGATTCGTGCTGCATAGACTGCTTGTTATGTAGGTATATGGATTTTCATGTATGTAGGTTTTCTTTGAAACTGATACCTAAGAAGTTTTGACACACTTGATTACTACCTTCGTTTGTAACTAGACAAAAGAACTGCAATTTTAGCATTACTTGCATAATTATGTATTACTGTGTGCTTGACATTTTGGTTACAGGCAACTTTATTCATATTAAAATAGAATTAAATAACTATAGTTAATGTTCTTTTATTCCATAGCTCCCTTATTAGTAAGTCTCTTTCTACGATTTTTTTTTTCGAATATAATTGATTAGGCTAATTAACTTTTTTCGTATATGGTAGGTAGTAGATAATATGAAATTAGCAATCATTGGCAGCCTTGTTCCACCCATTGCTGAACTCAAACTCAAAGCATTTATTTCAATTAAACCATTTACAGGCAGTTTTAAATTGTTAAAATAAAATAGTCGGTCAGTTAGTCAGAAAGCTAGTTGCCCATTTCAAAACGTAGATCTCTATGGAGAAGAACGGGCAAGAAACTCCAAGGACACTCTTTTAAAACAAGATATTACAAAATCCTGGGTACATTATTCTTGTTGCTACTATATGTGAGAACAATGTAAAAACAAAAACACAAATGAAGAAACAAATTCAAAATATAAGATGAAATAAGCCTTGGCAGTTCAGCGGGATTGTCCGAAAGGGTTACCGCTGGCCCGGAACATAAAGGGCTAAGGAAGGAACACGGGTGGGTTTTAGTCATTAAGAGTCTGACACTCCTTTCCGCTCCACCCAGAGTGGGAGGGGTCATTTGATGATTTCCCATCAGCAAAAAAAAAAAAAAACCTTGGCAGTTAAGAGATGACCAGTCTCAACCGACGCGCGACGGCGCCCGTTATCGGCCATGACCCGTGGATCAGCACCATCCAGCTCGACCATTTTGTAGGAAACCGAATGATCGAACACACACGCTACTATCAGTGAGACATTTAAGTAAAAAAAAAAAAAACTTTATTCAGTTCAGAAAAATAACACGGTACAATATAAAAACAAAAAACTAGTTGCAGTTTACATGGAGCCTTAGGTGCTAGGTTTTTACAAATGCCCTGGACCCCACACTAGGATTCCCTGTGTCGCGGGGTCCAAGTGAGCATGTATATAGGCCTACCCTTGCTTGGCTCTCCCTTTTGTGCCAAGCTTCCCTGCGGGGTAATTGCGTAACACACTAACTGTAGGAATGGTTTTCAACAACATTCATTGCGTTATTTTCGTTTTTGAGCAGACATTTTTTTTTTATAATTGATTATTATCAATGTTTTTCAAAATATTCAGATTGAGATTGATAGTGTGTTACGCAGTTATGTTGCCGGTCTGTGCGAGTGTTTTCCAGGTCTTCCTCACGATCTTCTGTAGATCGTGCACCCTCCTGGCTACTGGTCAGCAATACCTAGCCAATACATTACATCAATTTAGCGTCTAAATCATTTCATTTGTATTCCTTTTTTTCTAGGTTTAAAAATGATGGTACTGGCCAACGGTAAGACATTGGTTATGTATCAAGAATACACGTTTTCCTTCTGTGATAGAACGAGACGGTACCTGCGGTGCTCTGGGCGGCTCTCGGGATGCCGAGCTAAGCTGAAACTAGACAAAGATGGAGATGTGGTGGATAGTGACACCAACCACTGCCATCCACCACCGCAGTACATTCAAATGGAAGGTGGACAATATGTTAAAATCTAAGACATGAAAAAGGAAATCTATCTACCTATATATAAAATTCAAAGTCCTGACTGACTGATTATCAACGCACAGCCTAAATCGCTGGTTCTGGAGACATGAAATTTGGAGGGTGTGTTCTTTGTGAATACTAGGTATCCACTAAGGGTTTTTCTAAATTCCACCCCTAAGAGGGTGAATGGGGGGAGGGTGAAATTTCGCGCGGACGAAGTCGCGAGCAGAAGCTAGTATGTAATACGAGGTGTCGTTACATTCGATGTATAAATTTCCTTATAAGGTTATCTTTTAAAGCTTGATGTGTAATTTTAACACTCGGCTATTGTACTTATACTAAACAGCAGTGGTGGCCCAGTGGTAACTGCCGCGACTTACAAGTTTTAGGTCGTAGGTTCGAACCCAGCCAGGCGCTTTACTTTGTGTAAATAATTTCATCACCACTGATCTCAAAACGATGAAAGAAAACATCGTGAGGAAACCGGCATGTCCTAGAACCAAAAATTCGAATATATATGACATCTCGGCCCACTCCCTCTCACTGAGTGAGCGGAGGCCTCTATGTACTTACCTACTTTAGTAGTATAAGCTAGGGTTTCCTAAGACTGCGGTGAACGGCACATAGGGTCAGCAATTTCCCAGAAAATGACGCGAATGACTATAGACTCCTTCAAACAGGCGCGACACGCGATGACATCGCGCGCGGCACAAAGGCACCGCAAGTCGCGCGAACGATCGGTGCCTTTTTGTCGCGCGCGACTATATCGCGTGTCGCGCCTGTTTGTATTAGTTTTGAAAGTAAGTTGGTTTATTTTCTAAGAGAGTGTTTTTTGATATCGTAAAGTCAAACCCGGGTGCCATCATTTTCATAACCACCGTCACTGCGGCCGTTATGTAGCGGCCACCGCTCTTCTAGGAAACTGTAGCTTTAAAAGAAAGACAAACTACGAGTATGTCAGTATTTTTAACTTATTAATAACTATCTAAAATGAAATGAAAATGAATTGTAATTAAAAATTAGTATAGTTGGTGTGCGTTTTACTTTTAATGGTGATATCAACAACTGAGAGTATTGTTGTTTTTGTAGTTTGGGAAAAATAAAACAGCTATTCCTAATGTTTCTTTCACCATATTACCACATAATGTACAGACGTCAGAGCACATCAAGCTACCCGAAACTGTATAATTTTCCCAATCAACTTTGAACCTTATGATTTAGCGATAAAGTTGAAAATCTAGCTTGATGTGCTGGCGTCAGTACCCATTTTTTTTTGTTGGTTTTCGGTGGAAATTCTCATGGACTTCCTCCATCGTGGGGGTGACAGACGGGCATGTCAGACTCTTACCGGCTAAAATCTACGCGGTGCGCGGCGCGGTACCTCTACCTATGGCATTCACCCCTTCCCCGAAAGACTTCAGACCGTAGACAGAGTACCTAATCTATAGACTCATGGTACCCGTGTCACCGAAAGGGACAAAAAATTTCAGCAATCTTCATCATACTATCATTTTTACAGCTTATTACACTGCACCTTACCATTTTCACAGTTGCGCAAATGTATTATTATTGAATTATGCACGAAAAAAATCTTATTTTCGGTTTAATCGCGGTGTAGTTTTTATTATTTCATTCAAAAACGTCAAACTGTGCACATTGATGTGCTTAGCCGACACGCAGTAAGGGACAGAAATATTCTTACTCTCTCTCTTTTCTTTGCTAGTGACGTTAATATATTTTTCTTTTTCTTGTGCGAATGAAAAAGAAGATATGCAGCAGTCTATAGTTTACTCTGTCTACGCTCCAGACAGTACCCACTAAAGCACGAGACAAAATACGAGTAGATAGTAACACACCTACTATCCGGCCATCGAGAGAATGCTTTCTTGACACCCGTCAGTTTCATACAAACGAATAAGTGATCTTTATTACTTACTAGAATTGTCGTGTAGCGGTATCTATAACGCAACATGCGAACAACGCGTCATACTGACATCACGCAAAATCCTGCATCGCGCCAGCAGAGTTTAACGCGCAACTAGCATAGATACAACGGCCCGACATGAATCATCGGGCAGTTGCCCGCCAGACACAACACCCGTCTGGTCGAAGGATCCTCCCTTTTCTATAGAGTATGAGTGAACTTTACACCCTGTTCCTCATACCTCTATACTGGTGACCCCGGACATGAACGTCAGCGCAGCCTTTGTGCACCTACTCCAGCGTGACGTCATCATCATCACTCCCGCAAGCTTTAGAGCGGCGAGTTACCCAGCTAGCCAGCATCCACGGCTTCAACGGGTATCCTGACCACCAGCATGCAGCGACCGCGCATACCTGGTCATCACCCTCAGCCTCATCAGCAACCTCGGCTTAGCATACTGCACTTTCGGCCGGTCCGCAAGCAGAGGTCAGGAACGCACTCTCTCGACGGCCGAACTGTAGTAACAATTTCGTCATTATCATCATCATCCTATAGCCTCAACGGTAAAGTCGAGTGATGCTAAATATTTCACAATTAGTAAGTTGCTAAGCACATCACTAAAATCATGGAACAACACGATTTTTCTAAGAATACTCGGCAATTTCGACAGCCACTTGCTTAGCTAGCAGAAGCTGTTACCTGACCCTCAAGGTTTCCGACTGCCTCGACCTTAGGGGTTTTATGTCCAGATTGAGGGCAGGACGACCGCCCATTGCACTGTTCCGAACTACACGATGCTGCGAAGATGTACACGTATCTGAACCGCCCGCTGAGGCTGTGCTGACAGGCCAAACGTCTGCCAAGGACGGTACCCTTCTTCCTTTACAGAACAGAGTGTCGGTCTTACCCGTGACCTGGTCAACTCATTTGTGTTTAAATTATACGTGTGAACCTTACTTACTTGTTTCTTTTATCTGCGTACACGTAGCTTTTAGCGGCCTGCGCATTCTTGTAAGGGACCTAACTAAGGACTTTAATTCAAATCAGTGGACTGTAGTTTTAAAGGTATAATCCAAATAGGTACAATATACAATTTAGTGTCGATGCTTGTGAAACGTATGGAGTGCGCGCGCGTGCCGTCGTCCGAGATCGGTAGCGAAGTGGTCCGACCGCCCGCGTCCCGCACGCCGCACCTCTCGCCGCCGCTCGCCGCCTTCCGTTGTCTCACGACAGCAGCCGAAGATTGCCGGAGGCGCCCGTACGTTCTACCTGCAAAGACCTAGCAGTTACAATTCCTCAACCCGTTTCCTTGATCCCCGGGACATTGTATGTTTGGTAGCCTCAACCAGTCTTTTCCATAACTACATTTCTGCCGTCATCTGAATATTCACCCCCTCATAACATAACTCCATTTTTTATGTAGTGACCATGTCCGAATCAAAATTACAACATCTTTACTTTTTCAGGTTACAAATTCATATCAACGGGACAGAAAAATGATTTGATTCTGTATAAAAAATATGCATTTACTCAAGTGAATAGTAGATTTCGATGGTACTGTGCGCAGAGGAGAAAGGGATGCAAAGCCCGAGTTAGTTTGGATATTCATAACCGAGTGGTGCCAGGCGAAGAAGTTGTACATTGTCATGCTCCACCTAAGTACTTTGTTAATAGTGCTGGGAAGTATGTGTTTAAGAGAACATTGTACAAGTAATTTATTTGAGGTTTTATTAAGACTGTAAACGCATTAGAACGGAGTATTTTGTTTGCAATCATTTTATTTTTTAATTTTCTTCACTCTTATAAGAACAGACTGGAATAGCTGTGCTTAAAATGTTAGCCTGTCAACCAGATCGTAGTGGGCTGACTGGTCAAGGATGCGGATGGCGTAATATGGTATTTGGCTGCATGTTTTTATTTGATTTTTTGAAACCTAAAAAAAGGACTAAGCCACAATAAAATATGTATAAATATCTGAAAAAATGGCGAAGTCGTCACAACACAGGAACGCCATAGTAACTTCGCGCCATTCAGTCCAATGATCCTTTTGCGTGACAAGGCGGTAGAAGAATAATTTCAAAACCTTGTAACTTATTCATTTGTCCCACCGACTAGATTACTTTTTTCACAAATCGCCTTTTTAGTAATATGTTTATACAAACGTGACATCAAATCACGCCTGACTTTAGGAAGGGGTGGTGGTATGTGGGTGTATATTTTAAAAATACATAAGTATTAATTTATGTATATTTTTGATAGTGTTCAAAATACCCTATTTAAGTATGATCACACGTGGAGGCCATGTTTTATGAGTCATGAACTTATGACACTTGGAATAGTATATTATTTGTTTTTGTTGAAGATAATAGAATTTTATGTTGTTTCAGTCATTTCATATTTAAGAAAGATTAGCTGTAAGAAACGTGACTATGCTGTGTGTGTGTGTAGTGGTGTGTATGTGTGTATTCATGTGTGTGTGTATGTTTGAAGCTTTACGGCTATAGTATGTCCCTAGTGATTCCTTCACAGCTAAGTAGGTCTGCCCTGTTAAAGAAGTTAGTACCTACTTATTTTAATTATCTATTTCTCATATACTCGTAATTACGCCAATACGCTATAGTATTGTGGTATTCAATTATTTAAGCACATTTGTAAGCGCTTAAGAAATGATGATGTCGTCAACATAAATATATGTAGGTATGTTCAATGATTATAATTTAATTAGAGAATAAATTCTAAGCTTTATTGAACATCGTATTTTATCTAAAATTATATACCTATAGTTAGAGCCTTGTCCTACATAGTCACAATATTGTAGCTGAAATACAAATTTTCTGGTAAAAATGACTTTTAACTAATACCATTTTGCTTCAGGATACAAACTGGTTGACACAGGGATGGAAAGAAAATGGCTTTTGTATAAAAATTACGCGTTCTACCCAATGAATAGTTTCCATCGTTGGTGCTGCAATCAGCGAAACAAGGGCTGCACTGCTAAAGTGCTTTTCAATAACTGTAACCGCCTGGTAGACCTTTCACCCATCCATAACCACGAACCGCCTCGATATTGGATTACTGATACTGGAAAATATGTTTTTATAAGAGCCAAGTCTCGGTACAATTAATATTTTTGTGGAATAGAATAGATATGTATATTTGCAATTAATGTAGGTACAGACGCCAGCACGTCAAGCTACTACAATCTGTCCAATTTCTTTAAAACTAAACTAACTTTATCGTTAAAGTATAAGATTCAAAGTTGATTTGGAAAATTTGACAGTTTCGAGTAGCTTGATGTGCTGGCGTCCCGTCTGAACAAAAATCAGCTGTTACCGTTCGTGACGTATTTATGTAGAGCCGCGGAAAATGGCGGTCGACCACTTTTCACCCTTATGCCCTTGGTAATAAGGTACAGACGCCAGCACGTCAAGCTACTACAATCTGTCCAATTTCTTTAAAACTAAACTAACTTTATCGTTAAAGTATAAGATTCAAAGTTGATTTGGAAAATTTGACAGTTTCGAGTAGCTTGATGTGCTGGCGTCCCGTCTGAACAAAAATCAGCTGTTACCGTTCGTGACGTATTTATGTAGAGCCGCGGAAAATGGCGGTCGACCACTTTTCACCCTTATGCCCTTGGTAATAAGGTTGAAAAGTGGTCCACCGCCAGTGTCCGTGGTGGTACATTCTACGTAAGACTTACCTACACCTATGTGGTTTACGAGAATTAATTTAGCCCATCGTAGGTAGGTAATATATGCTGCTCATGAGTCGCCGAAATTACGCATCCGCTTTCATAAATATAATATTGCAGCGTGCGCAAAACTAAGTTTCGAGATAAAATCTCCCTTACTTACACCATTTTTTCCTGCCCACTGTGCCCCAAAAAAGGCAGCCATACCGAGAACTTTACTGTAAAAAAACACCTATGTATGTACTATACCCATGTTTGAAAGATTGAAATGATTTGACACAAAGAAATAAATGATTTGATTTTATTTGATGTATTCTGCAAAAATCTCACCGTGAAAACTAAGGTGAAGTCAGTTTGAAGTGAGCTATGTCAATGATGCCCTACAAGAAGGCTAAAAGTCACCCAAAGGGCAATGGAGAGGGCTATGCTTGGAGTTTCCCTGCGTGATCGAATCAGGAATGAGGAGATCCGCAGGAGAACCAAGGTAACCGATATACCTCGAAGAAATGCCAAACTTAAGTGGCAGTGGGCAGGGCACATTGCTCGCAGAACAGATGGCCGATGGGGCCGAAATGTTCTGGAGTGGCGACCGCGTACCGGAAGACGTAGCGTTGGAAGGCCTCCCACAAGGTAGTCGGACGACCTTGTGAAGGCCGCAGGAACCCGTTGGATGTGAGAAGCACAGAACCGGTCGAAATGGAGGTGCTTGGGGGAGGCCTATGTCCAGCAGTGGACGTCTTTAGGCTGAAATGATGATAATGATCTTGCTACCCAGACTTTTTTCTGCCCTTCTAACCTCGACAACCCAGTTACGGTTGTTAGAGGGGCAGATAAAAGTCTATCATTGTTGAACCTTCCAAAAGTGGGTTTTTCGTGCACCTAGGTCACAAACAAAATTAAGTTCTTGTGTAATACCAAGATTATGTTCCAGGTTACTGTGTTCCCTCGCTGCGCAGACGACATAAGTCTTTCGATTGCTTGCATCAATCGGATAAACCTACTCCGTCGACCGCGGGACGAGAGAGTCAACATAAGGATCTACTCAAAGGATTTACACCAATGGGGACTGAAGCCGAACACAGACATGTACTGGACAGAATTGAGGCAAAACGGTAAGTATTTTTTTTAATAAAAAAAAGGACATCGCAAAGATACCAGCTCGGTACCGGAACGGCATCACCTCGCCTCATGGTAGATTAGGCGTCAACGCAACGTATGAACGTAATCGAATCGCCTCAGCACCTTTGAGGTGTCGCGGTCGGCGGCTTCGCGCGTCGCCGGGGGACGCCGAGGCGTAAACTCGGTAAATAGTTGATCTCTCGGCAAGGCGATGGCATTACAAAGCTATTTATTAGGTTATTGTTATTGCAATATGGAGTTTAAAAATATGTGAAGTGAGCTGTCATTTCACCTGTTGCTAGGGATTGACTATTGACAGTTCACTTTAAGGTCACTTTACCTTTTTCACGGTAAGATTTTTCAGAATAGATCAGCTGGTGCCGAGCTGATATGTGTGCGTTGCCCCAAATACTGCACCTACAAACTGTAAAACCAACTGCATACAAACATTTATTTTCAGGGCGGATCTTACAAGAGAAAAGAGGACAAATTATGTGGATGAAACCTTCTTTCTATTTGTTTATATTGTCGTAATTTATTTCCTCTATTTAGTTATTGTTTGGTTCATAAAATTGTAATATTTAGGGCTGCGCAGGTAGGCTGCAAGCTTCGTTAAAAATAGGAGTGTTAAGACCAGCTCAAACAGGTCTTCAACTCTAGGTCACAAGTTAGGTACCACTTAATGATAGGGCAGGCAGGCCGAATATGTTTTCTGCTGATTTTGAAAACAAAATGGCAGAATACCTATTTGAATTCAATGGAGGAAAATGGGTTTCCGTTAACCAGAAAAAAAAACTTAAGGCCAGGTTTTCCGGACCTCCGCCTCCCCAAAATGCAGCGCGACGTATGGTTTAGCGATAAAGTTGAAAATCTATTAAAGAAATTTGACAGATTGTAGTAGCTTGATGTGCTGGCGTCTCAATCTGGCAAAACTACCTCTGATTCCCCTACATTTTCGACAAGTTTTTGACATTGATTGTCGCTGAGATGAGATTGCTACTAGATTTTGAACGTTTTTAATTACGGGATTGGGCCTGCTGATCTCAAACTCTGGGAATAATTATGTCCGTGAGAACCCGGTCAATGTACCTATACCCACCCTGCAGATATGATAGATGTTAATGGATTAAACTCTTTAGTTGATTGAACTTGTTATTTTACTTATGGCGAAAGCGTCAGGGTAGTCCGTGTTTAAATTTATTTTCAGGTCAGTATTTTTTTTTTTTTTTGCGGATGGGAAATCATCAAATGACCCCTCCCGCTCTGGGTGGAGCGGAAGGGAGTGTCAGACTCTTACTGACTAAAACCCACCCGTGTTCCTTCCTTAGCCCTTTATGTTCCGGGCCAGCGGTAACCCTTTCGGACAATCCCGCTGACCCGGCAGGCTTCGGCCCTATGGGGCCCCTCCTCGATGCTGACATCTCTTTGAGGCGCGCGTGGAACACGTACGCGCCGTCCGGCACGGGCCTGGTCCTGATCGGACGGTGAGCTACCCATTACTCTCCGCCCGCAGGCCCGCGCCTACGGTGGCCGGGAGTCGTCGCGCGGCTCCTGACGCCCGGAGCGTCTCCCGCGGCGGCTGGGACGGGAGGCTCTCTCCCTGAGCCGTCCCGCCACCTCCTTCGCTAGCATGACTGCTTCGCAGAAGGAGGTGACTGCCTCCCACTCCCTCCCTCTCGCTCCGGACCATGGCTTGCACCAGGGCCGGGCGCGAGAGGCCGCCGCCGCTGCCGATCGCCTCTACGAGGACACGGCGGTGCTCCGCCCAAGCGGGGCAGACCTCCACCGTGTGCTCCACCGTGTCCTCTGGGCGATCCTGGCAATGGTGACACCCGGGCGTTTCCTCCCGCCTGATGATGTGCAGGAACCTCCCGAAACTTCCGTGTCCGGTGAGGACCTGCGTCAGGCGGTAGGTGAGGGCGCCGTGGCGCCTCTCTAGCCACTCCTCAAAGAGGGGTCTTATCGCCGCTATCGCGGCGTGCCCTGCGCTGGGTTGCGACAGTCGTTCCTTCCATGTCGCCATGAGATCGCGCCGGAGCTCAGTCCGCTCCGCAGCGATTTGCCGCGGAAGCGGAACTTCCCCCCGGCTTAGTGCCTCCGCGCGCCACTCATAAACGCGCGCGAGGACTATCGCCTCCAGATCCCATGGCGTTCAGGTCAGTATTAGGTTGTATGTTGATCTAAATTATATGATTCGCTGCCTTAATAAATATTTATTTATAGGATTATAATCATAAAAATCATATTACCCTATTGAATGACTATTTCATGAAATCATGACATTTAAGGCTAATTATATCTTAGGGAGTTGCTGATTCTAATGATTATAATTCTGTTAATATATTTGTTACGGTCGCGACTCATATTTTAATGAACATGCAACCTGACACTGACCTGCAAATTGCAAATAACGTGAGTTTCGCGGGCTACATTAGCGCATTCCCTTCAATAAATTTTCCTATTTGTGATTTTTACGCCGACAAAGCTTTAAATGGGTTTCAGTAAAAGGTCTGCCCATGAACACACAGGCTGTACAAATGAAGTACCTTCCCTATTTAGAAATAATACGTTGAAATATGTTTAAAAAAGTGTAAATTTAGATAACCTACCTAGTTTGGTCGGCAGTGGTCTAAATAATAATGTGTACCTAGTTTGGTCGGCAGTGGTCTAAATAACAATGTGGTCTAAATAACAATGTGTTTTACAATTTATGATGGCTCAAAACATGAGCCGAGTCGATGCGCAGTAACAAATTCACGTGTCAGCGGGGGTGAGGGGTGCGGTAGTGCGCAGCGAGTAGTGCACTCCAGAGCCGTCAAAATGTTAGAATCGGGCTGTAAGTAATTTCTTAGTTGTAAGTGCACTCACTTGAAAACTAACTTATCTTATTTTCTGTTTACAGACGAAGAAATAAAAAAAGCTTACTTCTTCACGACGGACCAAGGAAAGACTTTACTCATGTACAAGGGATACACATTTTCTTTCGTGAGGACAAACGGACGTACTTTGAGATGTTCCAAACGGTATAGAGGCAAATGTGACGCTCTAATAAATATGGACCAAGATGGCAAAATCATGGTTGTGAGATCTGATCATAACCATCCTCCGCCAGTTTATAAAAAATTGCAAAACGGAATGTATACGAAATTGTAATATAATTAAAAACCTGTACATGGTGTGAAACAAAGTAGGTTCCGTACCATCATGTTTTTAAATTTTCATCGGCGAGGTCTATATTCGTCAGAGAATTTTAACACTGCGGTGTAGAATATTGCAGTTTTAGGTCAGCGCCATCTCTTGACCGATAGTGGAACTAATGTAACTTTCGTTCAGTTATTCTACATCTGATTTTGCATCACTCACAGTGATCTTTATTCTCATTATAATAAGGTTGGTGTTGGTTTGCTGCCATCTGTCAAAACCATTGTGATCTTGATGACGAATTTTGATGCGGTTTTCACCATTATTCAGACAATTTATTCTGGAAAGTTTATTTTTAAAATACGTAGATATTTAGCTTATATACAGGACATAAATCTAGATGTTTTGACATGTCGTCATTAAACTGGTGCGAAGCGGGTCGCTCGCTAGTATTTAATTAATTTCTTCTTTATTTTAGTGCTGATTTTATGATAAAATAATAAAATGTTTGGTATTTATTTTTTCTTTCACGACAATATTTTATGATTAACCCCAAATTATTTTTTTTATGTTTACTTGCTTAAATTCAATTTTCTTGCTTTATCTAAAGTGAAGGGCAAAAGTTAACTGTAAAAACAGACTTCATTTAAATTATTGATGCTGAGATTATTATGTTAGGTGTGTTTTCATTAATTTTGTATTTACATCGTGTTTTACGTTGATTGGAAAATTATTTAAATATAAAAATTCAGTTCGAATACCTAAATTTCGTATCATTATCGTGTTAATTATTTTTTTATACCTAAGTATATACCTATAGGATCTACGCTTTCCACATCAATCAATCTGCCCAGCCTTTTCCTAACTATGTTGGGGTCGGCTTTCAGTCTGACCGGATGCAGCTGGATGCCTGTACTTTACATGGAGTTACTCTCTATCTGACCTCCACAACCCAGTCACTTGGTAACCCTTGGCAGGACTGGTTGTCAGACTTTCGGGATTGACTACCCGTAGGTAACGACTATTAAAGATCTACAAATGGCGGCCCGGGACCAACTGCTTAACGTGTTTTCAGCAGGAGGCATGGAGGGGTCCGTGTCTCGGAAAAGCTCTCGGTATATTATGGAAGGTCACCCATCCACGGACAGACCTCGGCGAGCGTTGCTTAACCTCCATGATATGAATATTTATCTGTAAGTTATTGTTATAGTATAGGTAGGTTCGGTCAATCTCGCATCAGTGGTAATAATTTGACACTGACTGTGCCTTTATGTCGTTGCAGTAAGGGTGATTTTCGTAGTGCACTGTAACTTTACAGAACTGATAAAATTGATGTTTGTTTAAGTTTGCATTCAGAGGCTTCCTGCTGTCCAAGAAAATGTATAATGTTTTTTTTTTGTTATAGTAATAAAGGTTTATTTAGTTGCAGGGCAGCCACGATTGTCTAAAGCGTTCCGACAAAAATTGTACCGGGAGCGCCTAAAATTGAATCCAACCAAATATGAATGTGCAAGAAAAAAGAACCTAGAACGAGCATTAGCCTATAAAAAAATAAAAAGAGATTTAAGAAAAGAACAATCAACAAATATACGGAGAGTAGATCCTGCGCGTGTGTATTGTAATAAAAAAAAGGAAACATCACAACAGGACAATAATAAATGAGACATGATTCTGGACCACCCTGTGTTGAATTCTCGGCCTTTTATAAAAAAATATGCTGTTCCGTAGATTTTGACCGCGAAGGCATTCCACTTTTCAAAGTAGGTATCAGCTGTTTTTAGGGTTCCGTACCCAAAGGGTAAAAACGGGACCCTATTACTAAGTTTCCACTGTCCGTCAGTCCGTCTGTCACCAGGCTGTATCTCATGAACCGTGATAGCTAGACAATTGAAATTTTCACAGATCATGTATTTTTGTTGCCGCCATAACAACAAATAATAAAAACAGAATAAAATAAATATTTAAGGGGGTCTCATACAACAAACGTGTTTTTTTCGGCGTTTTTGCCTTGTATTACGGAACCCTTCGTGTGCGAGTCCGTCTCGCACTTGGCCAGTTTTTTTTTTTTTAGATCCTTAACTAACGAAAAATTTCTACGCTAGGGGAGGGGTCTAGAATCATGAGTAGAATTCTTGGTTACAGTATGCGCGTCAATGGCATGCCACTCTGTAAAATGCTTAATCTTAAGGGAACTAATAACCTAAAGCGCAGTCACTGTCGGACTGCATAGAAAAGAAAGAGAAGCGCGATGACACAACGCTGGTAATTTATTGCAAAATTTGAAACAATTATATACATATTTACAAAAAATCTATTGTTTGGACTAAAAAAATAAAACACTAGTGCTTTAGTATGTTGCTTCTAGAATAATCTGACAAAAAATCAGAATTATTGTAAGTATATTAGTATGGCTCATGGAGGCATAAACTGTAATTATGAATTTAGCACAAATGATTCTAGAAGCATTGATTCATGAAAATCAGCTGTTTCATAGAAAAGTGCAATACCTACGCGGTCACACTGCGCGGAACGTTACCTAAATTTTTTTTTTGATAGCCTATTTTGTGTCCCACTGCTAGGCAAAGGCCTCCCCTTTTTCCTTCCAAACCTCCCTGTCTTGTGCGATCTCTGGCCATGTTGGCCCTGCGAATGTTATTTTTTTAAATGGATTTCAGAATCATGAGCTGAATTCATGGTTACAGTTTGCGCGTTGATGTCCCGCCAACCTGTATAAATGTTTATATAACATCACCAAATAATTATTATGTACTGATCTTAATATTATAAATTAATATCTAAAAATTGTTAGTTACTTCTTTTTTTATTTTTGAATAAATTTTTTTTTTTACATTACCTACGCTGTGTCTTTATATTGTACCTTAACAACCTTGTAAGTGTAACATCATAAAAACATTAAGGAATGAAAATAAACATCTGAATAATCTTTTGGCATCTGAATGACATTGACAAGGCGCGTGCGATTTTTACAGAATAGCACCGCTGCAGTCTAATTGCGTAACACACTATCAATCATAATCTGAATCACTTTGAAGTATCTAAGTATATTGCTTCTTCTTCTTAGCGTATCCATGGCAAAAAGTACTAATCCATTGCTTCATATGTTCGAAAAAATTGTCTGCTCAACAACGTAAGTAACGCAATGAATGTCGTTGAACTGTCTAAATGAAAGCAATTCCTACTGTTAGTGTGTTCGCTCGATGTAATGTAAATTTATAAATTGCCAACACGCTGTTCTACTTTCAGGATACAAGCTGATAACAATAACTTCAGGCAAGCAACTGATACTGTACCAGCAATACACATTTTCGTTCAGAGGAAATTTCAAGACCCGGGCATACTGTTCCAGGTATATGCAGAAGAAATGCCCAGCTAGACTCAAACTAGATCGAACCGGTGCACTCGTTGCTCTCACCAATAAGCATAATCATCCTCCACCAATTTATAAACAACTGCCAGACGGGAAATATATGAAATTTATGTTAGATGTGTAAAAATCTATGTCTATCAGATGGGTTTCGAGATCTAAACATGGTTATCCAAAAAAATATTGATTTGATGCCTTTTTTTGGTGTCATGGACTGCAGTTATTGTAGGGTAGTTGAGACCGCGAAATTAAAATTTTCTTACGTTTTTGTTTTCATTAACACTTTTCCATAAGAGATTGGTGGTTGGTGGTAGAAATCTAACTTAGATAAGATAAGATAATGTTTATTTTGTAAAACATGAGTACAGTATGAAGGTCTTATAAATTATTGTGAGGTAATTATTATAATTCTCTAAATATGTACCTGATATTGTCGCGAATCATATTTTGATCAAGATACAATCTGACACTGACCTGCAAATTGCAAAAAACGTAAGAAAATTTGAATTGCGGTCTACCACTATCCATTCACCAAACATCAGTATAAAAAGTCAGGTTTTTGTGTAAATATTAAAGACGTGATGAATATCGATACCTACATAACGATACACGATAACATACAGGGAAACAGATTTTCACAACTCATACTTCAAGTACCAAAACTACCAGCGGTCATTGACCGCAACAAAATAATCAAATCTTTTATTTTTTTTTATTTTATCGTGTTTAGATATAGATACCCATCACGTCTGCACAGTTTCGCTAGCTAATTTAATTTAACCCTGAATATACATGTAAGTAATTAAATAGTAACGAAGTCAAAACATTTTTGATAAAATTGTATTTTGTGTAGGTAATTTTTGTATGCAGGAAGAAAATTTTAATGCCTATGAAAATGTCTATTTGTATTGCTATATTATTCTGTGTTGTTGTTAGGTACAATTCTTATACTTATTACATTCAGATTCAATTAAAATAAAGTGATTAATTATTGTTTACTTATTACTGTTTGTATCTCAATATATGACTCAGCGATCACTGTGCCGATCGTCGTGACAGCCAATGGCTTAATAGCCAAGACTAACCTGAGGAGGCTCTCATTAGGCAGCTGGATCAAGGGCTTGATTCAGAAGCTGGTACTTCTGGATAGGCTTGCATTATAAGGAGGTTTCTCTCTCTGGAGACCTGACCTCTCTCTCTCTGTAGCTTGGGCCCTGTTCCCGGACTATAATTTATATATTTTTAAATGTTTTTTATATTTAAAAATATATTTTTATGTACACATAAATAATGAAATAAAGGCTATCCCAATGAATAGTGTAAATCAAAATTAATTTAAAACGAATAAATTACACGTTGAAATAGATAAGCAACTATTATCGTTAGTTATTTTAGTAGTTTTTATTTATAGTAAATTTTATTGAAAGTGTTTAAGTACATAATTTAATAAGCTAACAGTTTTAAAATAATAATAATATGTACAAGTATATAAAAGGGAGGAGAAATAATCAAATGGCATCAAAAAATTCGTCCGCATCGCTGTCAACAGGAAACGTGCCCAAAAGGCTGGCAGCATTGCCACGTTGTATGTCACTATTATTATTATTATATTTTATTTAAAAAGAATTTTAATTTAATTTATGACCACTTAGTGCGGTAGTAGCCTGCTGTATACACAATAAAGAGTATTAAATAGATTATAAATATTTGTACTAGTTTTGCGATTATTTCTTACATAATTTTTGAAAAATGTCTACTTCAGTATTTAAAGAAGAGTCTTTTTTTTTAGATTCTACGCCACTGAATATATTTGCCGAAGCACAAACGGCAAACGATAACCTATTACCAAAATCGAAGGAACAATACCTAGCAGCCTATGAAAATTTCATCCAGTGGAAGAAAAAGGACGACTCATTTACTGAGAATGTATTTTTGGATTACTTCAATGAAATGGCACGTAAATACAAGCCCAGCTCGCTGTGGTGTATTTACTCCATGTTAAAAAACACCGTTTGGACCAAACAAGGTGTTGATCTCAAAAAGTATTCCACCCTGATTGAGTTTTTGAAGAGACGCTCAGACGGTTTTAAAAGTCAAAAGTCCAAAATATTGACACCAAATGACGTTGAAAAATTTTTAAAAGAAGCTCCGGATATACTGTATCTGGCAACAAAGGTCAGTTGAACATCTAAATGCGCGCTTTTTTTTATTTCTCATGTGAAAATATTATCGTGAACGTCCACGTATACATGTTATTTATTTCATTTCCACACATAAAATTTGTATGGAAATATGAATACGTCCGCATTACGACATTAATGTCAACTGAAATTAAAAAAGCGTTTTCATACCGGCTGTCTTTTTTACCGTCTGGACAAAAACAGGATATAAAAGGTGAACGGAGTAGAAGCCTTTGGCACCGTATTATGTTTTTTTTTTTTTTCAAAACTCATTTGAAGTAAACTTTTCGTACTAAAACAGGAAAAAAACAAATAAATCGACTAAGAAATAATAAAAAAAAATCAACTTATAGGCGCCTACTCTACGCGCAGAAATTATCAATGAATTCCAGATGAAGATGAAGTCCAGATGGTAAAAAAGTCACGACTGACTTTTTTACCATCTGGACTTCACCTACGACGGACGAGGAACCAGGGAAGTAAATGTATGGAGATATACCGGTGTATATCTCCATACATTTACTTCCCTGGGTTTATCGTGACGCCGTAGACGTCCACGATAATACCGCCACGAAATTATAAAAGCGCACATTCTGTTTTTATTTTATACTTAACCACCTGAGCCTAACTATCTTTAATGCCCAAGAACTGTTTTATCTCTTTCCAGGTTGCATTAATATTCGCAATTACTGGTGAATGTGGACATCAGGAACTAATTAATATTACTACAGAAGATATAGAATATCACGGCAAAACACTTCTAGTCCGAGTCACTGATCATAAAAACAATATGGCACGCTCATTTACCATTCAAGGTCCGTTTTTAGAAATAGTAAAGAAATACGAAGCTCTACGTTCGAATAAAGCAACGAATTCCCGCTTTTTTCAAAACTACCAAAAGGGTAAATGCACGTCTCAACCTATTGGTAGGAACAAATTTAGTGCCATGCCGAAGGAAATCGCAAGGTTTTTGGAACTACCAGATGCAAAATTGTACACCGGACATAGCTTTAGGAGTACTTCAGCGATGATGCTGGTTGATTCGAGGGCAGATGTTGTGACTTTAAAGCGTCCACGCGCGAGGCGATCTAAGAGACACGCTGAATCTTCTGTCCAGGACTCTATTAACACAAGCTCAAGTGCCGAATTAGCAGAGCCAATCAATTCGGAACCTGGTTTTAAGAAGATATGTCTTCCACCGCGCCCTTCTACTTCTTATGTCAATAATGTTTTGGTGCCTCCTGTAGAAGAATTACGACACACTTCCGCCTCCTATGAAACTATTTCGTCATCTTCGGCATTTGTGGCAGCTGAAAATAATGAAGCTGTCTCGCTTCCTCCAGAAATTCCGGAATAATCATCACCAAGCCCAAACAGCTTCGGGTAGAAGTTTGTTTGGACAGGGCGTTGATGTTTTTATCTACTAAGAAGGATTTTTCGAAAATTTATTTACAATCTTATTCCTAGCGTGATTACTAATACATACGCAAAAGCGCGCGAGCGAGCGTATAAGCTGACTTCTGATTGTACGAAAAACCTATACAATGCGAGGTCAGCTAAAACTGGAAATGTATAGCTTGATGTGTCGCCGTATGTACCAAACACGGATATCTATGGGTACCAAATAAATTTTATTAATATTAGGGCTGATTTTATTTTTCCAACGCTAGATAATTTTACCCGAGGTATAATTTTGAATTTTTGACAGTTCTTCCATTCAAAATCTGTCAGACGTCAATTTTATTCCACGAATAAAAATATTATCTGTCGATTGAAAAATCAGCCCTTAGTTGAGTAGTTTTTGAGTCAGCCTGAATAATACGTATTTAATTAATCCAATTTGTGTGTATTGATGATGAAACTTTCTGTCACTGTTATTGATATAGCAAGTAGTGGTAAGTAAGTATACGAATTTGTGTGTGGTAGGCACAACTCAAGTGGAAAATAATTGCAGTTTCAGAAATTGTTTTAACAATTAAATGTTCTATGAACAAAATAAGTGTATGTTTTAATCATTTTCTTCTTCACAATTACGTTGAAAAACGTCTGCAACGGGTATGTATTTGTCATTACAATCTCGGTTCCATTACGCACTCGCCATCGGCTTGGACTGCAATCCAGAATTCCAGACACAAGTGTAATTACACTTTTTTTACGTTCAATCCTTTGATTGAAACTGGCCGATGGCTTCAACCAAAGGATCGCTACGAATGCATTGATAATTTCCGCGCGTAGAGAAGGGTGCCTTTAAGTTGCATTTTTTTATATTATTTTGTCGATTTATTACTAACAAAAAAAAAAAGAAATTTCTGTACCTTAGGCACTCCGTTCACCTTTTTAAACCCTGTTTTTGTCCAGACGGGAAAAAAAGTCAGCCGGGATAATGTAACACTCTTGCATTATGTTTGAATTTAAACCATATTAAGGCGCTGGAAAAAGGACAACAACATGCTTGTTACTCACTATCGCGTTTCAATGCTAAATTAAACCCTCTGCTATTTTATAATGCAAACTTAACACTTACAGATTACGAGATAGTAACTCTCTACGGGGAAGAAAATAATCATGTATCAAAACTACACATATTCGTTCAAGGGTTGGAAGAAGACCAACGCATACTGTTCGAAGTATGCTCACCAGAAATGCCCGGCGCGGCTCAAGTTCGACCGGCAGGGTAACATCATCGTGGCTTACACTGAACATAATCATCCAAGTCCTGCGTTTTATCGTAATCGTTTGGGCCAATATGTTAAGGTGTAAGACATCAAAGAGTCACGCAAATATGTGTGTAAGTTTGTAAGGTGGGCTTACACAAAATTGCGCAGTCCTTGGCCAATATCTATCTATCATCATCATCATTTCAGCCGAAAGACGTCCACTGCTGGACATAGGCCTCCCCGAAGCACCTCCACTTCGACCGGTTCTGCGTTTCTATATACTATACTTCTCTTCTTCTATCTATTATAGGTACGTTTCTAAAATTGGTCTATTTTTTTATAATTTCGTCATCTTAAGCTACAATTGCCAAGAATTGCGAAATAAAGTTGTTTGTATAAGGCGGCTCCGACACCTATAATAAGTTTGCGTAATATTATGATTGAATCAGCCCTTGCACTCAAACGATTCATTATTTTCAATCCAATATTTTCACGCAATAAAATCATTCAAATTCAAACTTTTGTGCAATTTTCAATATTAACCCTAAACGGTCAAAAACATTGTTCAATTCGTGATATTGTGCAACATAATTGATCATGTAGGGCCGTCTAAGTGCAAAATAAGGCTGTGACGCCATCGAAAGCAAGTTACAATTCTTAAATGTCGATAAAGTTAAAGGAGTATGAATGGATATTGGATATATTATTAATTTAATTGCGGTCTATTCTGTAACTTCTACTTAATTTCCTTTGAAAACTGAGACACCTAGATATGTTATGTAGGAATAAAAAACCATATTTTTTTATTCTTTTTATTTGTTTTGTTTTCTGTCTGTATGTGAGCAAATAAATAATAATAAATGTATTGAATGAAATCACCTGTCTTTTATTTCTGTTTAATATACATAATTATAATGTAACACTTGCATTAAGGCTCCTACAAACAAGCGCGACACGCGATATAATCGCGCGCGAGACAAAGGCACCGCTCGTTGCGCGCCTTGCGGTGCCTTTGTGTCGCGCGCGATTTTATCGCGTGTCGCGCCTGTTGGAAGGAGCCTTTAAGGTTGATTTGAACCATGTTCTGACATAGAAAAAGGACATGATAGTTATCTACCTACTATGGGCGTTTCAATGCTAGACTTAACGTTCTGCAATTTCTAATGCGAACTTAACACTTACAGATTACGAGAAAGTAACTCTCTCTACGGGGAAGAAAATGATCATGTATCAAAATTACACATACTCGTTCAAGGGTTGGAAGAAGACCAACGCGTACTGTTCGAAGTATGCTCACCAGAAATGCCCGGCGCGGCTCAGTTTCGACCAGCAGGGTAACATCATCATGGCTTACACTGAACATAATCATACAAGTCCTGCGTTTTATCGTAATCGTTTGGGCCAATATGTTAAGGTGTAAGACATCAAAGAGTCACGCAAATATGTGTGTAAGGTTGTAAGGTGTACTTACACAAAATTGCGCAGTCCTTGGCCAATATCTATCTATCATCATCATCATTTCAGCCGAAAGACGTCCACTGCTGGACATAGGCCTCCCCCAAGCACCTCCACTTCGACCGGTTCTGCGTTTTTCTATACTATAGGTACTTCTCTTCTTCTATCTATACGTTTCTAAAATTGGCCTATTTTTTATTATTTCGTCATCCTAAGCTACAATTGCCAAGAATTTTATTGCGAAATGAAGTTGTTTGTATAAGGCGGCTCCGACACCTATAATAAGTTTGCGTAATATTATGATTGAATCAGCCCTTGCACTCAAACGATTCATTATTTTCAATCCAATATTTTCACGCAATAAAATCATTCAAACTTTTGCGCAATTTTCATTATTAACCCAAAACGGTCAAAAACATTGCTCAATTCGTGATATTGTGCAACATAATTGATCATGTAGGGCCGTCTATGTGCAAAATAAGGCTGTGACGCCATCGAAAGCAAGTTACAATGCTTAAATGTCGATAAAGTAAAAGGACTATGAATGGATATTGGATATATTATGTAATTTAATTGCGTTCTATTCTGTAACTTCTACTTAATTTCCTTTGAAAACTGAGACACCTAGATATGTTATGTAGGAATAAAAAACCATAATTTTTTATTATTTTTATTTGTTTTGTTTTCTGTCTGTATGTGAGCAAATAAATAATAATAAATGTATTGAATGAAATCACCTGTCTTTTATTTCTGTTTAATATACATAATTATAATGTAACACTTGCATTAAGGCTCCTACAAACAAGCGCGACACGCGATATAATCGCGCGCGAGACAAAGGCACCGCTCGTTGCGCGCCTTGCGGTGCCTTTGTGTCGCGCGCGATTTTATCGCGTGTCGCGCCTGTTGGAAGGAGCCTTTAAGGTTGATTTAAACCATGTTCTGACATAGAAAAAGGACATGATAGTTATCTACCTACTATGGGCGTTTCAATGCTAGACTTAACGTTCTGCAATTTCTAATGCGAACTTATCACTTACAGACTACAAGATAGTAACTCTCTCTTCGGGGAAGAACATGATCATGCATCAAAACTTCACATACTCGTTCAAGGATTTGAAGAAGACCAACGCGTACTGTTCGAAGTATGTTCACCAGAAATGCCCGGCGCGGCTCAAGTTCGACCGGCAGGGTAACATCATCATGGCTTACACTGAACATAATCATCCGATTCCTGAGTTTTATCAGAATCGTTTGGGCCAATATGTCAAGCTGTAAGGCATAGAAGAATCGAGCCAATACACTGGCTGAATTTGTTACCGTCTGGACAAAAACGGTATAAAAGGTGAACGGAGTAGAAGCCTATGGTAAATACTATCTATTACTTATTTGCAGTAAAATTTTAATGCTAAAAAAAAACTCATTGGCTGGCACCCTACACCACGCGCGGAAATTATCAATGAATTCGTAGCACCAATCATTCATCAAGTAATGGATTGAAAAAGCAGATTTTATTTTAATTTTTTGTAAAAAAAAGAGATTTTATTTTTTGTGAAAAATAAGATATTTCTGTGCCATAGGCTTCTACTACGTTCACCTTTTATACCCTGTTGTTGTCCAAACTCACTTTTTCTTTCCTGTTTGCCTTTTATTTAGCATCATTTACTTGAAGTGACATGTGATGAAAGGAGCAGATGAACTTTATTTCCTAATCAATTTTTTCGATGTCGTGTAACCGTGGAATGAACCTATAATATATGAACCTATGATAAAATGAACCTTGACTCAAGTGAATCGTCTGTTATCGGCTTTGCAATTCTTGGTAATATCTAGGTACCTATACATTCTTATAATTAGCCTAAATTGTTTGGTGTTGCGGAGACGTCATCTTAACTACAATTGCCAACAACTGCGCAACTAAGTTGTCCGTATTAAGTGCAACATTAGGATGTGAAGCCATCGAAAAATAAATGTTGGCCATACAAACTACGCGCGTGGGTATTGCAATGCTTAAATATGGATAAAGTAATTAAAAATTAAAAAAAAAAGTAAAAAGAGTATGAATGGATATAATTTCATTGCGTTATATTCTGTAACTTCTACCTTAAACCTTAAGGCTACGCCGATCGCCTAGTGGCGTCCTCATCATCAAATGCAGAAAATAAGCACGTTAAGTTGTGCTCCACAAGATTATACGTTAATATTATTATAAACGGTAGTTTTACATTGTTTAGTTTTATTATAATCACTAAAACGGATAATAGTGGCCACTATTTTCCGTGTACAATCTTGTAGAGCACAACTTAACGTGCTTATTTTCTGCATTTTCATTCTAAAATAAAAGAAATAACCAAACAAACCATGAGGGGCGCCACTGCGCGGTCGGCGTTTGGTCGGCGCCCTCTTAAGAAAAGTTGGACACCTAGATTTATTAATGTTGGAATATAAAATCATAATTATTGTTACGTTCTGAACAACGCATATAGTTTATTAGTTATAATATGATATTTTTATTGCCTTTACAAAATAATATAATGGAGTAGCTTCTGCCCAAATTATCAAAGCATTCGTAGCGAAATTAAATCCTTTGACTGAACGTAAGATAAAAAAAATTTGGTTCTTAACCCTGTTTTTGTCCAGATGGCAAAAAACGCATGTAAGGTAATTGGTTTTATATAGTTTTAATTGAAGAAATAAATAATATATTTGTTCCCTATTTTAAAACTTTACATAATGCTATCACAATAATACAGGACAACACAATACAGAAGAAATTCCAAGTGTGGGGCAAAATTTAAAAAAAAAATGAACTAAAGGTTACCTACCTATTTGTCGTCGATCAAAATGTAATATTTGTTTGGAGTGTTTGTAAGTGAGCAAATAAATAATAATGCATGTAATCAACTGTCTTTTATTTCTATTACATAACAGTTATTAACAGCAGAAATGTTTTCTCATTGTTTGTCGTGTTTCTTTGTAGTATATTTGTGTATTGTGTGTATATTTATTTGTGCTTATATTTATATGTAATTAGGTATATACAGGGTGTCCCTGGAAGTATGGATCACATCGAATAGGGGCGTGGACAAGGTCATTACCAATTTTCAAACTTTTTAACCCTGAGAATGTCGGTGAAATTTTTTACGGTTCAGTAGTTATGACCAATTTTGTTTTTTTCAATCACTTCACATAGTGCTCAAAGAAAACAATCATTAAAAAAACTGTCAGGGCATCTAAAAAATAAATTGATAGCCCTGATAGTGTTTTTTTTATTATTATTTTCTTTATTCGATTTGATCCATATTTCCAGGGACACCATATATATTATACTATATTTATAGTTTTTAATAGGTTTACGCATATCTTTATATTTAAAAATATTTATTCCTTAATTTTCATGAATGCACCTACCACTGTTTGTCTCTACATGACCCAAACGTTGACTGGTAGAAAATGGCTACGGCATTAAGTCCGCCTCTGTACATTTGTGTACTTAAAGTATTAAATAAATTTAAAAAAAATTAGGGGAATGTAGGGGAAACCGGATAGAGGCTGGAGGCAGATAATAGTACCTATTGTTATAGTCGTGTCAGGAGGAATAACCATTAACAGGAAATAAAAAAAAACGTTTTCAAAAGACCTCTTCTTTATTATTTGTCTTATCATCTCACTTACAGATAGGTACGAGATCATCAAAGTCCCTGGTGGAAAAAGCGTGATCATGTACCAGAACTACACATATTCGTTTAAAGATATGAGAAAAACTAACGCGTATTGTTCCAAGTATTGGAAACTGAAGTGCCCGGCAAGGATCAAAATTAGTAGAAAAGGCCGTATCTTATCGGCTAATACAGAGCATAATCATCCAACTCCTGTGTTTTATCACAATCATTTGGGCCAATATGTCAAGATTTAAGGCATCCAAGAGTCAAGCAAATATGTATGTAAGGTTGTAAGGTGTGCTTACACAAAATTGCGCAGTTCTTGGCTATCTGTAACATTATCGTGGCTAATAATTTGGGCCAATATGTCAAGCTTTATGAGCGTTTACGGCCGTACGGCATTTCATACAAACTTTCAAGCCCTTATTTTTCGAAATGAATGAACCGATTTTAATGAAACTTCATACGCATAAGCAGGATATAAAGGTCTAAAAAGTTAGTAGAGAACATTTTCAAAAAATAGTGTTAAAGCCAAATTAGACCGATTTTAAATTTTCCATAGAAACAGAGATTTCCAGTTATCTTTTTTTAAATAAGTCATTTTAGACCTTTGTCTCCTGCTTATACGTATGAAGTTTCATTAAAATCGGTTCATTCATTTCGAAAAATAAGAGCTTGAAAGTTTGTATGAAATGCCGTACCTACGCACGGCGTAAACGCTCTTAAGGCATCCAAGAGTCAAGTAAATATGTATTTAAGGTTGTAAGGTGTGCTTACACAAAATTGCGCAGTTCTTGGCAATATCTACCTATACGTTTCTAAAATTGGCCTAAATTGTTTGGTGTCGTCATCCCCAACTACAATTGCCAAAAATTGCGCAATGAAAATGAAGTTGTTTGTATGGCGGCTCATACACCTACAATAAGTTTGTACAATATGATTGAATCTGCCCTTGCACTCAAACGAGTCATTATTTTCACGCAATACTTATTATACACGGTGCAATAACAATTAAACTCGTTTAAACTTAAATTTATTTAAAGTTTTTTTTTCAAACTTAAATTTGTTTAAATTTTTTTTTTATTTTATTGGACTATGTAGGATAATATAGAATATTTTTTTAAGCCTGCCTGGAAGTCTGGCATGGTCACGGAATACTAAAATAGTCTTGCTCACGCTAAACCATTGATACTTATGAGCCGACAATGTTACTACGTCAATATAATTGTTCGTTTTTGTGCAAGGGGTGATTCAATATTTTTGCACAATAAAAAGTATTGCACAATGTGAGGGTAGGGCTAGCCTAAGTGAAACATAATGATGTGAAGCCATCGAAAGCGTGTTTCAATGCTTAAACGTGGATGAAGTAAAAGAAGTATGTATGGATTTAGTTTCATTGCGTTACTTCTACCTAATTATGAGCTATGAAAAGTTAGACACTTTATATAGGAATGTAAAATCAAAATCATTGTTATGTTCTAAACATCTCATCTTTATGCGAGGATTAGTTTAGTTTTGTTTGTATAATGTTTTTTTTTAATACTTTATAACTATAAATAATACTTATAATGTTATATCTTTGTAGCCTTTCTTAAAACTTTTTATAATGCTATCGTAACATTTGTTTGGAGTGTTTTTTGGTATACATGAGCAAATAAATAATACTGAATATTTCTTTAATCACCTTTCTTTTATTTCTGTTATATAATAGTTATATATGGGAATTTAGGGGGAAACCGGATAGAGGGTGTAAGCAGATAATAGCTATTTCACTAGTTCACGTATCGCTGTCTCGCTCTAGAAGTTTAGACCGTCTGTCGTCGACCGACACACGCTCTGCGTTTGCAAATGGCGGACACTACAGAATCTCAGCAAATAATAAACAATTTCCTCCTTACAGATTACGAGATAATCACAGTATCTACTGGAAAAAGTGTCATCATGTACCAGAACTACACATATTCCTTCAAAGGTATGAGAAAAACTAACGCGTATTGTTCAAAGTACGTGAATATGAAGTGCCCGGCAAGGATCAAAATGAGTAGTAAGGGGTCTATCATATCGGCTATTACGGAGCATAATCATCCTCCTCCCACGTATTATAAACATCATAGTGGACAATATATGAAGCTGAGTTAAGAGAACAATACAGATATTGCAAGAAAAAGTATGTGCTCCCGAAGCACATACTTTTACACAGAATGCTTAATGCGCGTTTTTAATTTTTTCACCATCTTGGCTCGCGCGTTTTATTTTATCATACAGCCTGTTACTTGTTCATACAATGTTCGTGATTGATCTCTTTGGTGGAACTTTTACTAACAATATCCACATTCCAAATTCAAATTACTTTTAGTCCCTAGGGATTAATGAGCTATTTTAGTCCCTGTTTACGAAGAATACACCAGCTCTTTTTGAATAGATGTGATAAAAATTATATTTCTGTTAAAAGTGTATACCTACCAATATTTTGGTTTCCTATGTTATTGTGTGTTATGTTATTAGGCCCTTTGTACATGGTACGGTGTATAAAGGCGGATATAGCGGCACATGCCTCATCACGAATATGTACGTCCACACATTGCGAATCATGCGATGAGCGCCGTGCGCTTCGCATGCCTCGCAATGTCTGCATCCGCCGTAAACTGCGAAGATGAAAAAACGTGTCTTCCATAGTCCATTCAACACTGACGACCGTGCCTACACACGGCGAATAACTCGTAGTTTTTCACAGCAAGAAAACGTGTATGTACAGAGGGCGTAGTAGTTAATAAATAATTATTTTTAAAATCCAGTTACATACTAAGCTTAATATATCAATGTATAAATAAATAAATGTTTTCAATTTCGTTGTCCTTCTGTAGCTCACAGATATTTGTACTTTTAATGTATCTTCAAAATGTATATCATCACCATCAGCAGCATCATCTTGGTACGTTTTAGGGTTCCGTACCCAAAGGGTAAAAACGGGACCCTATTACTAAGACTCCACTGTCTGTCTGTCACCAGGCGGTATCTTACGAACCGTGATAGCTAGACAGTTGAAATTTTCACAGATGTTAATAACAAACAATAAAAATAAAATAAAGTTAAAATTTAAAGAGAAAGGAGTTAAGTATACAGGAGCGTCGGATATTGTTGAAGTTTACTAAGAAACCGATGGATATTCTCGAATAAAATTTTAGTTTATTAATAGAAAACAAACAGCTCATTTATTAAATTAAATTTCAGTCCAGAACATCCATCGGTTTCTTAGTAAACTTCAACTATATCTGACGCTCCTGTATACTTAACTCCTTTGTTGACTGTACATAAGAAACGTTTTTTTCGGCGTTTTATGCCTTGTGGTATTTGTGTTATTTTTGTCTGCTTATACAGGGTGCCGGGTAGGTACATCGACGCTCAAACTGTAACTATGAATTCAGCACATGATTCTAGACCTAGAAATTCGTCGCTTTTTTTTTGCTAGCCTGTATTGATGCCCACGGGTGGGCAAAGACTTTTTCCTTCCAAACCTATGTCTTGTGCGATCTCTGGCCATGTTGGCCCTGCAAAACTTATAACAGATATTTCATAGAAACGAGCAATACCTGCGCGGTCAAAATGTATGGAACTGCAATTTTTTTCTTCATAACCGACGAAAAAATTCGTCGCGTTCAGAATCATGAACCCTGCCATCTTGCATATTATGTATGTACCTACATAAACGGTTAAATAAAGATTTTTTTTTTGCCACACAGAGGAGGGACCTATAAAATTCTTGCCGGGCAAGAAAGGAAGAGGCACCATCATACTGTACAAGAGTTTCACGTACTTCCACATGAATAACCGGACCAGATGGTACTGTTCTAAGAAGATGTCTGGATGTGATGCTAGAGTATTCACCGACGATAACGGACAGCTTGTCATGGATTTGGGAAGCCATAACCATCCACCACCTCGTCTACACCTTTCAGCTGAAGGAAGCATTTGTCGATATAGAACTTGAGATCACACCATAGATCACACATAACTTTTACAATCCATGTGTATCGTTCGTGAACGGGCGCCGTTAATTGGGACTTGTCATCTGCTCTGCACAGAGAGGGCGCGGCGCGGCGCGGCGGGGCGGGACGGCGACGCGACGCTGAGCAGTTGTAATGTACTAGATATTACGGACGACTCCACACAGAGCTGACGACGGTTGACGTCGCGCCGAGCGCGACGGCTCTGTGTGAAGTCGTCCGTAATATCTAGTACATTACAACTGCTCAGCGTCGCGTCGCCGTCCCGCCCCGCCGCGCCGCGCCCGCTGTGTGCAGAGACCTTTAGGGTCAGAAACTCAGAACACACCGCCACGCGACGCAGCGCGCAGACCTTATCTACTACAGTATAAAAGGTAAACAATTCAGTGAGGTGGTGTCTACTACGTCGAGGTACGCCGCGCGGCGCTGCGGGGCCCACCTCACTGCATTGTGTACCTTTTTGCGTAGTAGATAGGGACTATAATTGTATTGCTATCTTGAAAACTGCGCGCCGCGTCGCGTCGCGGTGTGAACTGACTCTTAGCTTCTTTAAATTGTTTTGTTTTTAACGTGCACGTCTTTCTACATCGTTCACACATATCTGTACGTATGTATATACCTAAAGTCTATTCAAACTTGTTTCAAATTAATATTATTTCACGTTAAACAAATATCAACTTTATATAAATGGTAATTAAGTTGATTTCAGAGTGACTAGCACTAATGAAAAAGTTATAAAAATGTTTGAAGTTGTAGCGTAAACTGAACTTTATTGTGTAAGATTTAAAGTTATTTTTCCTTAAACTTATATTTGTTTACATTTTTGGCAAATAAATCGCGAATACAGATTATATATACCTAACAATGTTTTTGATTTAAAAGAGTCTTTTCAGCTTCATCTTTCTGACTGATCGACTTTTCGACAATTCAAAAGTGATGTGGTTTATTTGAAATAAATGCTTTTAGTTTGAGTTTATGTTGATATTATACGAACCGATAGTCATGAGAACACAAAGGTATCACCTACCTACCTAGTACTTATATAATAATTTGACATTTTTTATTTTTTTTTATTTAACATTTCTATTTTTTTATGTAAATCAATTTAAAATTTTTTCTGTTTATTTAATGTTGCTATTAGTACCTAACATATTAATTTGCACACCTCAGTAGGTTATAATACAATGTACCTTTTATACCTGTAACACCTTATTCGCATGTATTATGCAAATAAATTATTTGATTTGATTTGATTTACTTAACTTAAATATAGATAAAACTCAAGTGTTGTGAATTTTAGAAAAAGAAAGATTATTCGCCATATTATGTTGTATCTACTTAATAATCATCAATCAATCACTCACGACTCAACTATAATTGATTCAAATGGCATCCTTTCGGTACGGAACCCTAAAAACAAGACGGCGGATAACGGCCTCCTATTACCAAACTTCCGCTGTCCGTCCGTCCGTCCCTCCATCTGTCCTGCTGTTTGTCAGTGAGCTGTATGTATTTAATTTAGGTACCGCAATGGGTAGACAATTGAAATTTTCACAGAGTGTGTAGGTATTTCTATTGCCGCTATAACAACAAATAAAATTAAAGGAAACGTGTTTTTTTCGGCGTTTTCTGCTCAATATTGTACGGCGGTTCGGACAGCTTCGTGTGGAAGTCCGACTCGCACTTGGACGCTTTTTCGAATAAATTTCACCTTACGATTGCACTTAATGTTTACCAACAGCCAACGTCATTCGAGCGCCTAAATATGTATGTACAGTCAACAAAAGAGATAATAAAGAGAGGATCGTCGGATATAGTTGAAGTTTAGTAAGCAACCGATAGGTGTTCTCGAATAAAATTTAGTTTTATTAATAGGAAACAAACAGCTCTTTTATCAAATTAAATTTCACTCGACAACATCCATCGGTTTCTTACTAAACTTCAACTACATTATATCCGACGATCCTGCATACTTATCTCTTTGGTTGACTGTACCTACCGATGGGTGTACTTGATTACAACTAGTGTAGTGTGTGTGTGTGGGTGTAGTTGATTTGATTTGATTTGTTATTGGTAAAACATTAACAACCTCGTAAGAGGTCATTGTACTCATCATTATGAACAACTTTTACTATGGGACCAAACCACAAATCGCGAAAAAAAAAGCAGCTGTTCCCTACATTTATGTTCATATACGAGTAACTCGTCAAAATGTAGGGAACAGTTGATTTTTTGTTCATAATGACGAGTACAATGACCTCTTAAGAGGTTGTTAATGTTTTACCAATAACCCTGTAGAAACAACTAAAAGAGCCGTTGTCGTGGACCTAAACATTCTTAGATAAATGACACTTGAACTGAGTATTCATCACCAATTTTGTTTTGGTACACAGGGGATGGCATCCTACAATACTTACCCAGCAAACGTGGAAAAGGCGTCATACTTCTATACAAGAGTTTCACCTACTTCCACATGCATTCCCAGACCAGATGGTACTGCTCCAAGAAACTGGCCGGCTGTGATGCCCGAGTCATCACCAATCCAATGGGAGAGTTGGTGATGGAGATGGGATGCCACTACCACGAACCGCCCAGTCTAGGGACATATTCTACCCGATGGAAAAAATTTAATATTTCGTTCTAGGACCTAAAGTACAGCCGCCAGCACATCAATCTACCCGAAACTGTAAAATTTTCCCATTCAACTTTGAACCTTATGCTTCAGCGATAAAGTTGAAAATCTATTAAAGACATTTGACAGATTGTAGTAGCCTGGCGTCTGTACATCAGACATTTGTCGTGTTCCATGAATGAATTTTCGAATCCGCTGTTTTACAAAACAGCTTCGTTATGTAAAACAACTGAACGACGTTAAGCGGTTTTTCATAATTTTGTAAAACAGCTAGCGGTTCTGTAAAACAGCGGATTCGACAATCCACCTGCGACAGAGATATGGTCAATATATTTTTAAAGTAACTTTACATTTTTCTGTATTTCATCGCAATTATGACCTAACAGTTTTTAAAGAAATAATTGCCATTTATACAAAATGTAACATAATTAACGCAAGACCTCATAAACCCCAAATTAGAGTATTGAGTTAACGAGCATAATACAATAACCAAAACTTATATTTTTAAAGCTAACTATTATTATTATGAAAATCGTGTTAACCCTAGCATTATACATTTAAAATTTTAGTCGTATTGCCTTGAAATAAGATTTAATTTTCTTTGGCTCATATTTTGAAATAATACCTATACCTATTAAAAGGGACTGAAATCGATTCAGTACCTAGTCAATTATGAACAAACTACTTTCAGGACTTGTGTTAATTCTGTTACACCTTGTATAAAGTGCTGTGTTATATATGTATGTAAATCTAATAAAGTCACTATGATACTGTTTACCAATTTAATTCGTCATCTTAATTGAAATATTACATATTAAACTTAATATAACCAATAATTTAACTTCATATTTTAGGTAATTTAGGGTTTTTTTTCTGTAAAACAGAACTCAGAATAGATTATACTGTAGAGAGTATTAAAATAGAGGGTTATTTGAAAAATATGTTTTTAGAAAGATCTTGTTGTTATGATTAAAATATTTTATAACAGAATAATGTTTTCATTTATATAATATATTAGTAAGATTACTAATCTATAGTTGTCCTTGTAATTGCTTAACCACCCCTTGTCATTTGCACGTTATAAAACTTCAGTATAGTGGTCAACCTAGGTGAAGTTTCAATTCGCTAGAGTTTTTCTCGAAAGTGATAAAGCTGTTTATAAGGTCGATTATACATATACAAGGTGGAGACGACAATACAACAATAAATTAAACTGCGTATTTCTAATGCCGTTCCCAGTCTGCTTACGAAAATTCAATCAAATATTGTATCCAACTTCTGTCCGCGACTTCGTCCGCGTGAAATTTCTCCCTCCCCACATTCACCCTCTTAGGGGCGGAATATCGAAAAACCCTTTTTTAGTGGATACCTACTCTTCATAAAGAACACACCCTCTGGATTTCATGCCTCTAGGACCAGCGGTTTAGGCTGTGTTGATATATCAGTCAGTCAGCGGGGCAATTGCGTAACACATTATCAATCGGAATCGGTTTCATTTTTAACCGACTTCAAAAAGGAGGAGGTTCTCAATTCGTCGGAACCTTTTTTTTTTTTTTATTTTTTTTTTTTATGTATGTTCCCCGATTACTCGGAGACGGCTCGACCGATTTCAAAAATTATTTTTTTGTTTGAAAGGGTATACTTTCCAGGTGGTCCCATTGTCAGCAGGTCAGGATCTGATGATGGGATCCTGGAGAAATCGAAGGAACTCTTCAAGTATTATAGGCACACCTATAGCGATTTGGGTATTTTTTGTAGTAACTCGTGCATTTGCTCTCGGAAAGCATCATTTGGTGAAGTGGAACTGATGATGAAGACCACAGATGGCAACCGGAACTACTCAATAATAAGTATTTCCCGGTTTGCGATTCGATTACTTACTTTAATATGGTTGCTAAGCAAGTTATGCTCGTCACAATGCGAATGGTGAAATGGAGCTGATGGTGGAATACCAGGAGAACTCCTCAACAATTAACGTCCCTGCATCGGGAAAAGCAATATTTTGTAAAAGGCGATGAGCAAGTTGGCATTAGGCTATTGTAACTTAGATACATTATAAACAGACACACTAAAAAGCGAGAAATAAAAACTTTTTAACAAAAAAAAAACCGACTTCCAAAAAAAACACTACAAAGTGAAAAATAACTTTTATTTCGGAAGTCGGTGGCAAAAAACTAAAATACAGATCCAAAGACACCGACTTCCGAAATAAAAGTTATTTTTCACTTTGTAGTGTTTTTTTGACAGTTCAACAACATCCATTGCGTTATTTACGTGTTGAGAAGACAAATTTTCGAACTTATGAAGCAATGGATTAACAATTTGCTTCAAAATTATTCAGATTCCGGTTGATAGTGTGTTACGCAATTAGGGTGCAGGACTTTGTTTTTATATCCATACTAATATTATAAATTCGAAAGTAACTCTGTCTGTCTGTATGTTACCTATTCATGCCTAAACCACTGAACGGATTTCGATAAAAATTTGGCAGAGAGATAGATTGCATCCCGGAGAAGGGCATAGGATAGTTTTTATCCAGATATTCCTACGGGATCGACACTTATGCGGGTGAAACCGCGGGGCGCTGCTAGTATAGGTTAGTTACTACAGCTAGTCAAAGATTGGTAAAACCCTTAGTCGGCCCATCACTACTATTTAGTTTGTTAGTAAAAATCACTTTTTAATTAAATTTTAATGCGAAGGTTTATTTCATAGTTCCAAAATACTCTTATACCTAAGTATTGCCAGTGTTTTCAATTATTGCCTTATTGTTGTCTCCACATTGTATTTAAAAATAATGCTAGAAATCCTAAAATGTATCCTAACTTAGTGTTAAAATACGGTCAGTCAAAGCTGTTACTCCATAATAATTGAAGCTTGTTAATATTTTATTTAGACGTACCAATTCTGCGGTTTTTATGCAGCCAGCGTGGAGGTAAGCTCCTCATCTACAAAGGCATCAAATACATCCGTAAGGGCAGCAGTACTACTAGATGGTACTGCGCAAAGATTGGCCAAGGCTGCAGATCGAAGGTCATACTTAATGAAGACGAGGAGTTTGTCACCGAAATTGGAGAGCACAACCATCAATCGGATGAAGATTTTGAGATAGTCGTGGTATGAACTTATTAGTGAAAGTTTTGAAAAAGAAGTCTCCATATGGGGTAAGCGCCAGGGAAGCTTGTATTTTTTTTTCTAGAAAGAATTGTATTTGTTTTTTAAACAGAGACTCGAGTAGCTGGTATCAAAGCAGCACTTTATGCTTATCGTAGTTACGTAGCATCATAATATGGGGCAATTCTGTTGATACTGTTAAAGCATTCCGAGCCCAAAAAAAATTAATTCGATCAATAAATAAAGCCCAAACATTACAAAACTGCGTCCTTCTATAATAAAAATTTAAAATATTACCACTCCCGTCTATAATACATAAGTATAAGTATTCGAACTCTGTATCTTTGTTCATAAAAACAGCTTTATTTCGAGTACATAATGATGTTGTAATAAGAAAAAGTCGAATTATCCACAAATTATGTGTAGCCCAACAAAGAATTTAAGTATTTTCTATATTTCTGTATGACAATTAGTATAATCATAGTAGTTATTATCTTTTATCTATCTTCTTTATAAATAAACTAAAGTTGGGTTAGTTACACCATTAATAACTCAAGAACGGCTGGACCGATTTTTATGTTCTTTGGTTTGTTGGATTTATCTCCGCTCCGAATAGCAGAGTAACTATTAAAACATGGGGAAGATTCACGATAAAAAAGGAGATAATAATTTCATTTTCTCATACATTTATGCGGTACGAAGTTCGCCGGGTCAGCTAGTTTATAATAAATTACCTACCTAATGTTTTAAAAGTCTTAACCTTATGACATTTAAAAATAAATTATTTAACTTCCTAATGCAGAAGTGTTACTACTCAACAAATGAGTATTTAAATAAAAATTTTATTCAAAATTTAAATTAGACGACGACTCGCTTTTTGTGCCTTTCTGCTCCTAATAATTGAAAGGAATTTCATTTCTATGACATCGTATTGAATAATTTTTTACATAGTATTTAATAACCCTTGACATTGTTTTTGATAGTAGTTGACGGTTTCCTTATCCTTGACATTGTATAGTTTAATTTTGACATATTGTTCTAATACTCATAATTTTAATTCTTTGAAATATGTGTACGCTGGAAATCCAGAATATTATGGACATCATATTAAGTGTAACACCTTTGTGACAACAATATTGTAACAATTAAATAAATTTATTATTTAGTAAAAATGATTTGATGTGATACTGATCCGGTGCAATGCTTACACCATGTCCTATGAGCTAAACCTACATTGAAAATACGTCCAGACACACTGGTGGCCTATCACACCTAATTGTTACTTGTTTATTTCTACTTAGGTGCGCCAGTGTTGCAGTTCTTACGCAGTCAGCGTGGAGGTACGATCTTATCCTACAATGAACATAGATACGTCCGGATGTCAAGCAAGACGAGATGGTACTGCTCTAAGAATGGTCTGGGCTGCAAATCGAGGGTGATACTCACGGAGGACGGGGAATTTATCGACGAGATTGGTGAACATAACCATGAACCCCCGAATGTATTGCACAGGGTAACGACTGTACTCAGTGATCGTGTAGTTAAAATGAAAAGATAAGTGGGTACTTGTTTCATTGTTCAATTCGTTTATTGTATAATACATCGTTTAATTATTTGACGAATTCATCAATTATTGTTAGCTTTACAAAATTAAAATATTCATGATCACCATAACCCCTTAAAATTTAAGGGGTTATGGTAATCATGAATCATTAACATATTTTACTATAGGAACAACTCTAGCATATCCAAATGTTTTTTGTAGAAACATGAGTATAGACACAACTTTAAAGTACAACAAAAGTGGGCTTTAAATAAATCTATAGGTAAATAATAAAATAGTAACGAAGAATTTTTGTCCGTTTGTCTGGATGTATATTCCGGATCGGGGCAAAAACGGCTAAAAAGATCCCGGTAGTAGGTAAGTACGATCCCGTGGGATATTTTCCGACATCCACGCTGGCGAAGCCGCGGGTAAAAGCTAGAAAGAAAGAAATAAATTTTATTTGCTCGCTAGTAACAAATAAAATAAATTCGCATGGATTTTGTTGCGATTTTCACCATCATTTAGAGAATTTATTTCGAAAAATTCATGAATACAATGCAAGTACAGACGCCAGCACATCAAGCTACTACAATCTGTCAAATTTCTTTAATAGATTTTCAACTTTATCGCTAGAGCATAAGGTTCAAAGTTGATTGAGAAAATTTTACAGTTTCGGGTAGCTTGATGTGCTGGCGTGTGTACATTAATATTTAACTTAGATAACAACATCGCACCCGTGCGAATCAGGGGTGGGTGGCTAGTATGAGAATGGCTACATAAGTAGCTTGTAAGTTTTTTTATCCAATAAGGTTTTTACACTCTATAAGATTGTCCCTTATTTATTCATAAACGTTGCTTAAAGTTAAGTTATGATTAGCGTCTGTTTAACCATACATTTTTGACATAATATTTGACTTAATTATGTAAATTAACTAATAAATTAACCCAAACTGAATACTGGATCTTATTTTAAGTATAATAAATAATCCCGTGGAATCTCAAGGTTATCTTCTTCATCTTTCGTATAGATTTTCCTCCTTTGGACCAGCTGAACTAGTTCAAATTCAGTGTTTACATCAATCTCTTTCTTATATTTCAAGTACCGGTTCTGGAATTTGTGCCCAGCAAACGTGGAGGTACGATCTTGATATACAAGAATAACACCTACGTGCAGATGGTCAGTAAGACTCGATGGTACTGCTCCAAGAAGTTCCGAGGTTGCAAGTCCCGTGTGGTTGTGACCGAAGAGAGAGAGTTTATTTCAGAAATAGGTGATCACAATCACCAACCTGCGGCGATTCAGCAGTGACTATAAGATGAGAGGATTTTGGACCGAAGTTCCTTATCGTATGATACTCTGCACACTTAGCGAATGAGAGCCAGACCGAAAAAAGTGTAACATATTGACAGTCATGACACTTTTGTTACGTAACAAAGTGTCGTGAGAGAGCTAGATCGAAAAAAGTGTAACATATTGACAGTCATGACACTTTTGTTACGTAACAAAGTGTCGTGAGAGAGCTAGATCGAAAAAAGTGTAACATTTTGTCTAGCTCTCATTCGCCAATTGTGCAAAAGCGAAAGGAACTTCATTCCAACCGTACCTACCTATGTTTAATTGGGTTCCTGGTTCTTGCATGAATATTAATATATTTTACTTTATAAAGTTTTTTAAATAATCATATTGACCTTATCTTTTAGTTTGGTTTTGTATTTTTGGATTAAGTTATTATTATTTTGTATGTTTCAATAAAGACTACTAAAGCATATTAACTAGTCAAATACTAGATATTTATTTAATACTCAAGCACATAAATGTCCCACAAATGTGTCACCAGTCAACTTTTGGGTGATGCAGAGACACAGTGGTATCATGAATATTGAGGAATACATATTTTAAATATAAAGATACGCACAAACCTATTAAAACTATGATATAATGATACCAGATGATGATGTTTTTTGATTATTTTGTCCTTTTCTTTGTTGGGTTTTGTCTTTTATAATTTTATTTTATTTTAGTGTGTATATATCTCAATAAAGAAATAGATTAGATATGGTGTTTGAATAGTATAGCATTCCGCGGATTTATTCTTCTTCGTATTTCTTGATCAAGAACTTCTTAAGTTAATCTGAGGGTTTAGCTTAATACGGTGTTTTATTTTAAAAAAATGGTGTTAAGTTCGTAATATTACTTTTTCAGATAAAAAACCCGAGTTCCTCCGATATTATCAACGGTACCGACGTACAAATCCTGACCGTTTTAGGAAAAAGGAAGAATCGCCTGCGAATCCTGCTGGCAGAGTCAGTGATATTCTGAAATCAATTATTAATGAAAATGTTCGTCGAGAACAGTCCTAGTACACGGGATTTAAAAGCACATCGAGTTTTAGAAAATGTATCAATCAACTCAGCCTATCGCAGTCAACTGCTGGACATAGGCCTCTCACAGGCTGCGCCACAACACCGTGTTCTCCACCTTCCGCATCCAGGCTGCCCCAGTCACCCTTTTAAGGTCGTCCGTTCGTCTAGCTGTGGGGCGTCCCACACCACGCTTGCCGATACGCGGTCGCCACACCAGGACTCGTCTGATCCACCGGCCATCGATCCTTCGACAAACACGGCCAGCCCTGAGCGCTTGTTCCCTGCTTTTATCCTTCAAAGATTAAAAAAAAGAAATACGTATGTCACACAATTAATAGCGGCAGAAAACGCTTTACGTAGCTGAACTTTTCCTAAAATACGATGTGCCTTTTAAACGGCCATGTGCCTTATGATGCATGAGGAACAGTGTAGAGAGATCCTCATTCTCCATAGGAAAGGGAGGCTCCTCCGACCAGACGGGTGTTGTGTCTGGTGGGCTATATTTTTATTATATATTTACCCCCTTACTATGTAGTAAACGTATTCTATCAGATGAATAGTAACACCGATTTCATTCTTTCAGTCGTCAGTAATTTGATTTTCGAAAGAAGAAGACAAAGCGTTGTGTAACTATACAGACTCTATACAACGTTTATTAGTAAGGGGGTATATGCCAATCGCCTGGATAACTGCTTGCGCGATGTAGGATTTTGCGTGACGTCAGATATGATGCGTAATTTCCATGTGGCGTGGTAGATGCCGCCACATACCTACTGTGCTCTAGGATTGTATTCTGTATTATTTTCATTAGAGAAGCCATGTAGTGTACGTAACCAATAGTGAGAATTGTTTAAACATGTACTTAAATGTTATTATACCTACTCTATTTTTCTATTACATTTTACCTAATTGTCATTTTTTTTTTATTTCACTATTTTATTGTATTGCCGTATATACAGGATGGAAAAAAGACTACAGACAACACTAATTGCATTTATTAAGGCTGCGCCGACCGCACAGTGACGCCCTCATCGTTTGTTTGGTTATTTCTTTTATTTTAGAATGAAAATGCAGAAAATAAGCAGCAGTTTTATATTGTTTAATTTTATTATAATCACTAAAACAGATAATAGTGGCCACTACTTTTCTCTTTTCTTTTCTTTTCTTACTTTTTTCTTTTTTTTTCGTTTTCTGCATTTTCATTCTAAAATAAAAGAAATAACCAAACAAACGATGAGGGCGCCACTGTGCAGTCGGTGCAGCCTTAACTAAATATTGTTCATCCGTTTTGGTTTTAAATCATGACTACGTCGATTAACGTCTTAGCATGATGCAAATCAAAAGGAATTGAAGATTTTTATGTAGAGCCTACTTGTCCACCATTTTATTTTTTCAAAACTTCGGCCATGCCTGAAACCTATTTAGATCGATACCTGACGTCAATGCTAACAGAAAACATAATATGACCAAACCAAAACAATGAAATGGCATTTCTCTTTTTTTTATTGCTTAATTTGAAAAAAAAAACACAAAATGGCGGACAGGTATGCCACGGACCTTCAAAGCCCTTTGATGGATTCCTAAATCGATTGGGAGTAATAAACTATTTTCCATGTACATTTTTATCGCCCGTTTACCATCTACCGTATACCTACTAAACAAAACGTACCAATTTTTTCAGGCCAAAACCAGGGATACGACATTATACATCTCGTGAGCGGAAAATCCCTTATAATGTACCAAGACTACACATTCTCCTACCAAGGACCTAAAAACGTGAAACTATACCCTTACTGCTCCCGGAGATCCTCTACAAAGTGCGCTGCAAGGCTGAAACTGGATAAAGACGGGAATTTAGTGCAAGCGTATATAGATCACAATCATCCACCACCGAAGTACACCAAATTGAGCAATGGAATGTATTTGAAAATTGATTAACAGCTGATTTTAACAAAGTCTTTTATCCGTGGAATAAAATTAACTTCTGACAGTTCTAGTATGGAAAAACTGCCAAAAAATCAAGATTTATTCTCAGGATAAAACTTACCCTAGGTAAACATTTTTGATGAAATTCGCCCTAAGGGGAGGAAATTGCCAAAAAACGCACCTATGTGAAAGATAAACAATACAGGTTGTAACAAGACCCTTCATGAAACCGTCATCTACGCAGTATGTACAGTCACGAGCACTAATATGTCAACACTTGGCAACTTACAATTGCGATTTTTTCGAGAAATAACGAATGCAACGTTGAAATACGACACTTTACACAGACCTATGGGTTCGAAAATACTTTGTTCGTAATAACATAAAATTTCATTCAAAACTAAAGGAGAAAATCGTTTTTGAATAAAGCCAAGTTTATACATACTTTTGCTCGTGACTGTACTCATCAAACTAGGTAGCTTAGTGCAAAAATAATTGCTGGGAAACGACTTTTATTTTTGGTGTGAAAATTCGCTGTTTACGGTAGTGCAGAATGTATTACACGCAATATTTTGTGCTATTGGGTGCATCAAACGGTACAGGGATCGTGGGAGTATTTAATGTTAAGTTTGAGTTAAGTTTTAGTTTTATAACATAAAACTGGTTTTCCTAAAATAACGTTGAAAAAAGTTAAATCTTTGCCCTTCATTATCTCCGTAACCAGAAAGTTCCCAGGTATAGTATGGTCCAGTCAAAAAATTATCATAATAACAGGAAAAACAAGTGAGTCTCGGCTTCGTTAAGGGTATTTTACACCCGTTGTATCACCCAGTCAGGCGATTTACTTTCTATAAATTATTTCATCACCACTGCCCTCAAAACGGTGAAGGAAAACATCGTGAGGAAATCAGCATGTTCTAGAACCAAAAAATCGAAGACATGCGACATCTACCAACCCGCACTGGGCATGCGTGTTTGATTACGGCCCATTCCCTCTCTGAGAGGAGGCCTGTGTCCCAGCAGTGGTAAAATTATAGGCTGATGATGAATCACGCATTAAGGGTGTTCACAACCACTGTGTTCAGATAGCAAATAGTTGTCAAGTATGTCACTGTTTAGATTAATTTCTCAAAATTGTTAAATTAAATGGTGGAATTGCTCTGTAGTAGTGTAGTGCACTAATATATTAATTACAATTGCAATCATTAATATAATGACTTACACAGAATAACTTTGTTTTTTTTTTTTACTTTTAGAAAGTTTCCAAATGCGTTTTTGACACAACATAAACATTTAAATCATAATACTTTCTCTTACCAGAAATAAATTTATAATTAAGTTTATTATTTATTAGCTCTAAGAGTAAATTAATTAAGAGTAATATACCGCGTAAGAGAAAAATCGAAATTTACTGGATTCAAGGAAGAATGCTTTAAAAGATACTGTTAACTATGACACCATTCTGCTCAACAAAGAGCATGGTCTGATAAAGGTTTAATAAAACTGAATAAAACTGATGAAGATAGCTGTAATGGTTCTACACAGGAAACAGGAGAATTGTCAGTTTATAAATTAACTTATAAATTAACCCAAACTGTATTGCCTGGATCTTATTTTATAATAAATAAACCCGTGGAATCTCAAGGTACCACTACTTCATGTTTCGTATTGATTTTCCTCCTTTGGACCAGCTGAACCAATTGAAATTCAGAAGTGTTAATGCCAATCTCTTTCTTATATTTCAAGTACCGGTCCTGGAATTTGTGCCCAGCAAACGCGGAGGCATGATCCTCGTCTACAACAATAACACCTACGTCCAGATGAGTAAGACTCGATGGTACTGCTCCAAGAAGTTCCGAGGTTGCAAGTCCCGTGTGGTTGTGACCGAAGAGAGAGAGTTTATTTCAGAAATAGGTGATCACAATCACCAACCTGCGGCGATTCAGCAGTGACTATAAGATGAAAGGATTTTGGACCGAAGTTCCTTATCGTATGATACTCTGCACACTTCGCGAATGAGAGCCAGACCGAAAAAAGTGTAACATTGTGGCCGTCATGACACTTTTGTTACGTAACAAATTGTCGTGAGAGAGCTAGATCAAAAAAATTTTAACATTTTGTCTAGCTCTCATTCGCCAATTGTGCAAAAGCGAAAGGAACTTCGTTTTTTTAAAGTTTTTTGATATAATGATTTTACTTTACCTTTAAGTTTGGGTTATTATTATTTTATATGTTTCAATAAAGATTATTAAAGCATAATATCTAGTCAAATACTAGATATTATGGTTTTTGATTATTTTATCCTTTTCTTTGTTGGGTTTTGTCTTTTAAAATGTTATTTTATTTTAGTGTGTATATATCTCAATAAAGAAATAGATTAGATATGGTGTTTGAATAGTATAGCATTCCACGGATTCATTCTTCTTCGTATTTCTCGATCAAGATTTTCTTAAATTAATTGCTGGGAAACGACTTTTATTTTTCGTGTGAAAATTCGCTGTTTACGGTAGTGCGCAATGTAACACACGCAATACTTTGTGCTATTGGGTGCAACAAACGGTACAGGGATCGTGGGAGTATTTAAAGTTAATTTATAACACATAAAACTGGTTTTCCTAGAATAACGCTGAAAAAAGTGAAAACTTTGCCCTTCAATATCTCCGTAACCAGAAAGTTCCCAGGTCTATTATGGTCAAGTCAATAAATGATCATAGTAACGGGAAGAACAAGTGAGTCACGGGTCTCGGCTTCGTTAAGGGTATTTCTGCATCCGTTGTATCACCCAGTCAGGCGCTTTAATTTCTATAAATTATTTCATCACCACTGCTCTCAAAACGGTGAAGGAAAACATCGTGAGGAAATCAGCATGTCCTAGAATCAAACATTCGAAGACATGCGACATCTACCAACCTGCACTGGGCATGCGTGTTTGATTACGGCCCACTCCCTCTCTGAGATGAGGCCTGTGTCCCAGCAGTGGGAACTTTATAGACTGATTATGAATTATGCATTAAGGCCCCAACAAACAGGCGCGACACGCGATATAATCTCGCGCGACATAAAGGCACCGCTCGTGGCGCGACTTGCGGTGCCTTTGTGTCGCGCGCGAGAAAGCAAAAGAACAATGCAAGGGTCATAGCAAGTGGCTTTCTGTAGTTTCTGCCTTACTTGATAGGAAGAAAGCGTGAGTGTATGTTACATGTCTTTCTGGTAGTTTTATCGAACAATCTGCTTACCTACAATTTTCTCTTGTTTGTAGAATCATATCGTCTGAAAAATCGAAAGCTACTGGATTCAAGGAAGAATGCTTTAAAATATGCTTTTATCTACAACGCCACTCTGCTCAACAAAGAGCGTCGTCTGAATAAAGGTTTAAAACCAAAGGAAACTGACGAAGACGAAACAGAATGCGAGTCATCTGACACATCTGACCCTTTCTCTCGAAATGCTTCAAATAGTCACAAAAAGAAAAAGAATTCTAGACGGAGCCTTGAAGATTATGAACGGAAAGTTTTGATGACTACGGGACAACAATACGTTAGCAAAAATGGCGTTGTCCGAGATGCTAGGAAAGTTGGCCCAATGTGCCCAGAGACATGCAGATTGCAATGTTATACGAAGTTTGACAACGATACTCGTCAAATGATTCATAACACTTTTTGGGGACTCGGTGATCGCAGTGAACAATGGAAGTTTCTTGTAAAGTTCACGGAACAATTTAAAAAGAAGTCTGTTCGTTCTTCAGGTCCTTCCCGGCGGCAATATACGATACAGTATTTTTTGCCTTCGGAACACGCGTCTGAAAGACGTCACAGGGTTTGTAAGAGGACATTTACGCAAACTCTCAGTATTTCGGATTCTTGTATACAGACAGCGTACACAAAACGAGACTTACAGAAAAAGTTTTCTGATTACAGAGGATTAGCCAGTCAAGTCAAAATGGATTCTTCTGCGATAAAAAGTGTTCGCGACCACGTGCTTACTTTTGAGCACTTTTTACAAGATAACGGAAAAGGAATACTCCTCTTAGATAACAATTTAAGTATTCCCAAAATGTATTCCTTGTACTCTGTATGGGGCGATCTTCAAAAATATAGAAACAGAGCGAGAAACTGTGAGCAGTACCGACGAATCATAAAAAAGTACATCAACATGAATTTCTTGTAATCATATGTAGTTGGAGCGCTGCGGAAGTACAGATGCCAGCACATCAAGCTACCCGAAACTGTCAAATTTTCCAAATAAACTTTGAACCTTATAATTTAGCGATAAAGTTGAAAATCTACTATAGAAATTTGACAAACTCAAACTCAAAGCATATATCGCTGACTGAATACATTAGTGGCACAAGTCGAATTTGTAAGCAATTTGAGTTAGTAATAACGCGCACTAGTCTTCGAATATTTATTGTACGTTTTCTCAAATTGTTGAATTTTGTCTTGTGCCACTATCGAATTCAGTCAGCGATATTTCAATTAAACCAATTACAGGCACTTTTGAATTGTCAAGGGGTCGGTCAGTCAGAAAGATGAAGCTAGTTGCCCTTTCCAAAGCGTAGGTACCTATGGAGAAGAACGGGCAAGAAACTCCATGGACACTCTTTTAAATCAAAATAATATGGTGACAGATTGTGGTAGCTTGATGTGCTGGCGTCTGTACGACCGTTTAGCAAATCATTTACCATCCCAGGATTAGATATCATAATTTAATCATAGTTTCATTCTTTATTTCTAACTAGCGCCCCGCGGTTTTACCCGCATAAGTGTCGATCCCGTGGGAATATCGGAAAAAAAACTATCCTATGTTCTTTCCCGGGACTCAAACTACCGCTATGCCAAATTTCATCTAAATCGGTTCAGCGGTTTAAGCGTGTAGAGGTAACAGACAGACAGACAGACACACTTTCGCATTTATAATATTAGTATGGATGGACGTATGTGAAGGCTCTGGCGGCAGATACTTCCACCGCTATAATAAGGCAATTTTGTGCCCTTGTTTCTTTATATTGTGTCTAGCAGCAGGATATTTTCATTATATTCTATTTTAGTTTAAGTTAGGTACTAACAAAAGTATCATAGATGCAAGTCTGTTACTAACAATTTATGAACCGAATGTTTTGAAATAAAGTAGCATAACAAAAACACTGAAATAAAATGCTTTTTTTTTTTTTTAAACCATAATGGGGTACTTAAAATATAGATAATATTTACATACTAGAATTTCAAAATTTTAACACAATAATTCGCACTGAAAAAAAGAAAGGATAAGAATTTGTTCTGAACCCAAAAAAAACTTTTTTCTTACAGATCGTATTCAACAACTACCAACTGCCAACGGTCGAATCATTATGTACAAAACCTATACATTCTCATATCGAAATGGCACAAGTATTCTTTATTGTTCTAAGTATGTGCGAGGAAAATGTCGGGCAAGATTGAAGGTAGATGAATTTGGAAATATCTTGAATGCGAACACTGATCATAATCATGGTCCTCCAAAGTATCAAGAAGCAAACGGATTGTATTTTTGTATAAAAAGGTGAGGTGACTTCGGAAGTTAATGTTTAATTTTTGCTAATTTAAGCCTGTACAATGTCAAATCAAATTAGTTAGCGAGACTCCGCATGATAAAACATAAAAATAAATTAATTTGATGATTTTTTTTTGTGAGGTCATCGGCCGGCAACTAGTGCAGTCACTTGTTTTAGTTTAAACGTCACAGAAACGTCTGTGACGTTTAAACTAAAACAAGTGACTTGTGATTGTTATGAATATCTCACGAGAAAATAAAAGAAAACAGATTTTGTCAACTCGTAGTTTAAGTAACAAGCCAACGGTGGTTTTTCCACCAAAAACAACATGAAATCATTTTTATTTTATCGTGTTTTGATATCGATACCCATCACGTCTGCAGAGTTTTGCTAGTTAATTTCATTTGACCCAACTTATTACACTCCCGGACTCCAATCGAGCCACCATGTATTTCCATGTCACGTATAATCACGTATAAAAAAAAAGAAAACGTTCTTAATTTCTTATGCAGTTGTGATGCCGATACTGGCCATCATTTTGGTGTCGCCATTGTTCCGAGTGAGAATTCACGAACATACACAAAAAAGTGCAGGGTGGCTCGATTTAAGAGTCCGGCAGTGTATCTCCTCTTTTGCTTGCCATGAATCGTGTGTAAAAACCAGCACCCAAATTGCGTAAAACACTTTTAAAGTCAACGCACACGCACGGGATCGGCATCACCTCACCTCATCGGCTCGTCATCAAACAGGCGTCATCCCAACATAAACACGTAATCGGATCGGCTCAGCACCTCCAAGACATCGCCACGGTGTTGCTCCGCTTACGACTGGGCGTCGTCACCGCGCTTGCGACGATCCTACGTGTGTGTTGACTTAGAATCGAAATGCGAAGGATTTTGAAAGAAATCCACAATCTTATGATATTTGAAAATGTATTTGCTAGAAAACGTAAATAACGCAATGAATAATGTTAAATTGTTCAGATGAAAAGCTTTGTACAGTCAACAAAAGAGATAAGTATGCAGGATCGTCGGATATAGTTGAAGTTTAGTAAGAAACGGATGGATGTTGTCGACTGAGATTTAATTTGATCGCCGTGTCCTCACGGCGGCGATCGGCGGCGGCGATCTCTCGCGTGCGGCCCTAGTCCGGGCCATGGTACGGAGCGAGAGTGCATGGGAGGCTATCGCCTCCTTCTGCGAAGCTGTGATGCTCGCGAAGGAGGAGGCGGAGCGCGTGAGGGAGAGGCAATCCTTGCGCCCTCACGCCCCCAGCCGCTGCAGGAGACGCCCCGGGCGTCGGGAGTCGATGGCCGATTCCCGGCCACCGTAGGCCGCGCGGGCTTGCGGGCGGCGAGCAATGGGCAGCTCGCCGTCCGGTAAGGACCAGGCCCGGGTCGACGGCGCGTTGTGTTCCACGCGCGCCTCAAGGAGATGTCAGCACCAACTGACGGGGTCCGCTAGGGCCGATGCCCGCCAGGGTCGCGGGTTGTTCGAAAGAGATACCGTGGCCCCTGGCACAGGCAACTGAAGGAACACGGGTGGGTTTTAGTCAGTAAGAGTCTGACACTCCCTTCCGCTCCGCCCAGAGCGGGAGGGGTCATTTGACGATTTCCCACCCAAAAAAAAAAAAAAGATTTAATTTGATAAATGAGCTGTTTGTTTTCTATTATTAAACCTAAATTTTATTCGATCCATCCATCGGTTTCTTACTAAACTTCAACTATATCCGATGATCCTGCATACTTATCTCTTTTGTTGACTGAACTTGTAAGTGTGTTTCGCAATGAGGCTGCAGCCAGGGACTATTTTCCAATAAAGTTACGGCCAAAACAGCAATCGGCGTGCACGGTTGTTGGCTGAATTGGATGTGTTGGTTTTGCCAAAGCTTAAGCGTCCATTGGCGGGCGAAAATAGACCTTGATAACATGTTGTGTGATGAACTGATGATATAATCAACTTCCAAAAACACTTAACTAAATATTTTGAATATTAAATTATTCACGCGTATTTACGATAACGAAACACTGTATTGATTTTCTGTGTTTAATGTATTTCTGTAAGTAATGTATTAGTTTTGTTTTTTTCCTATTTGTTTTTACAAAGCGGCAAGATCTGTTTACTTGGAAATGCAGTAAATTCGCATAAAACTTGGTGACATGACAACCTAACCAATTAACCATGTTGTTGATGTGAAACATCTTTTGGCGCGCCTTGGGTGTAATACCGACTCGTATGCCGTGACGGCAAACGGCATGACTCTTAAACCGTCATGACGACGTTTCACATCTGCCGGGCGTCCCGTGACAACCACATATTTTTTCATGTACCCGGTTACTGTGGGAATAAAACTCTTTTAACCAAATGTATTATCCACCTAGAGATTGTTTAAAATTTTGATTTTTGTTTGATGATTAAATAAATTACGTCAATGAAAATAAATAACGTGTTTGTGGTGTCCTTCCAGCGTTGTGATCCCAAAAAAAAAAACCAAAGCGTAACAGCAACTTTTTTATGAAACTTCTCTTTCATTCACCGTTGTCTTGTAAGTCGATCTCTGACCACTTTTAACTGTAGAAGAGCAAGACAGAAGCCTCATCACTTTAAGGCTCCTTCAAACAGGCGCGACACGCGATGAAATTGCGCGCGACACAATGGCATCGCAAGTCGCGCAACGAGCGGTGCCTTTGTGTCGCGCGCGTCTATATCGCATGTCGCGCCTGTTTGTAGGAGCCTTTAAACGGTCTATATATAGTTAAGTAAATCAGCAAGGCCATAAACTACTAGCCATGTGTGTGCTTTTAAAAATCTTCACATTCTCCACGCGCCATCCAAAACCCGTAGTAATCTGCCTAGCCTTTTCCCAACTATGTTGGAGTCGGCTTCCAGTCTAACCAAATGCAGCTGAATACCAGTATATTACATGGAGCGACTGCCGATCTGACCTCCACAACCCAGTTACTGGGTAACACTATACCCCTTGGTAAGATTCTTTAGTGTCAAAGATCTGCTATTGAAAGTCGGAACCAACAGTTTAACGTTGATATTATTTTCTTACGCACTTGCGCACGCGCATCAACCAGCTCAGCTTTATTATCTCTTATTTAACTTAGCTTAAAAATTATGCTATGTGAGTTGGTGTACAGTTCCTTTTTTTTAGTATATCATTATAAAATCTTTATTTAGTATATTAATATTTACAGAATATGAAACATTGACTTACATCGAAACTACACAAAGCAATGGTTTAATGATGTATCAAAACTACACGTTTTCGTTCATTGATAAAACTAAGAAATATTTACGCTGTTCCAAGAGGACTCGGGGGAAGTGCGAAGCGAGGATACAACTGGATGAGGATGGAGCTATCATATCAGCTGATACTACCCACAATCATCCACCTCCGAAGTATCTTAGGACACCTAATGGAAAGTACGTCAAAATTTATTGATGCTACAAGGAATTGTTTTCAAATCTTTGTGAAATATGTTTAAGGCGAATGCGCCAGGGTAGCCCGCGAAATTCATTTTTTTTTACATTTTTTGCAATTTGCTAGTCAGTATAAGTTGTACGTTGATTATAATATGATTCGCGGCCGTAACAAATATGTATTTACAAAATTATAATCATTAAAGTCATCAACACAACTCTCTAAGACCAAGTAATCCTACCGAATGACTATTTCATGAAATCTTGACATTTTAGGATTATACTAACTTAACAAGTTGTATTACTGATTATAATTCTGTAAATACATATTTGTTACGGTCGTAAGTAAATTTGAATTTCGTGGGCTTTCGACATAAGGAATTCATGAGTGCGTTTTTAAATAGAATAGTAATTTTAAGGACGAGTCATGTTCTCTAAGTCATTTTTAGGTGTAAAATTAAAGTTGTAAAAAAATCCCTTGCCGACCTAAATATTTGTGACTGCCCCGTTGGTCTCGTGGTCGCAAGCGCGACTGCTGAGCGTGGGGTCCCGGGTTCGATTCCTGGGTCGGGCAAAGTGTTATTGAGTTTTTCCATTAGAAATTTCTTAGTAGCAGCCCGGAGTTTGGAAGTTGGCGGTGTGATACCCCCGTGCCTCGGAAAGCACGTTAAGCCGTTGGTCCTGCGCCTGATCTCTCTCCGGTCGTGTCGGATTGCCGTCCCATCGGACAATGAGAGTAAGGGAAGAGGGAGTGCACCTGTGTCTGCGCGCACACTTGTGCACTATATTATCTCCCGCGCCGAAGGCTAGTCTCCGTTGAGATTGGCCGCCGTGGCCGAAATACGGTCTGGAGGACTTTTTTATTTGTAAAGGATGACGCACAAAAGCGGATCATTTTGTGATGCGATTCTGAAACACCACGTCAGAATCGCGTAAGTCGCCTGTGACGTCATAATAAATGTAGCTACTAAGGATAGTATTGATGTGGATCATCAGTGGGATGTCGTACCAAAACATAAAACACCTGCAATTACCGAATGGTTAGGCAAAGGTCTACCTAATAGTACACCCACATTTTGGCAGTTTAGCAATTACATGTGGGACTTACACATAAGTCCCACATGTAATTGGGGTGACCCTAATACCATCACGCGGGCACAAATTCAGACTCTGGGCTGCTACTGAGAAATTACTGATGGAAAACCCAGGGCCTCAAGCTCAGCAGTTGCGCTTGCGACCAGTAGACCAATGAGGTAGTTAGGCGGATATGTAATTATGTACCTATATAGCAAATTCGTGTTACCAAGGCGAGTCGCGCCTGTGTAGGAAAGCCCTTAGCATTGCTAGAAAAAGATTATTGCAGTAGCACTACAGATTAATATATTACATGTTATAGATTTGCTTCTATTTTGTGCATTTTGGAACGAAGTTCCTTAATACATTATACTCTGCACAAGAAAGTGTAACACTTTTTTTTTCGATCTCTCTAGCTCTCTTTCGCAAAATGCGGAGCGAAAGGAACTCCGTTCCAACCGAGTGTCCTACGGTGCCTCTCGACTGTTTTAAAACTTAATAATGTAATTGTGTTGTATATTTTTTCGTTATGCACAAATATGTAGAAATAAATTTGGATGAACAAAGATGTTTCTTTTTTTACCGCCACTTGTTTTAAAATTTTCTAGCTACCTTCTTTCAAGCTTTCCAATGCAGCTGCCTCTGTTGTCGACGCGTGTCACTCGTGTGTGTGCACACTTATTCTATTTTTTTATGTCCACGCCATCATTGTCCATTCTAAGGTCGTCTGAAGAGATCGCAGAAAGCGATAAGGCCACCCAATGTATGTTTTGTAGTAGGTACCTATAAAATGTATTTTTTGTTATGCATTTTCTGGTGTACAATAAAGTATAAATAAATAAATTAACTTGTATTACATTATTTCTCTTTGATATAGTTCATTCGACGACAATTTGAACAGTTATTTTTCATGTTTTCAGACCGTCCCCACATAATACCACTGATGGGTTCAAAAACGATTATTATGTATAAGAAATATACGTTCTCCGCTCTAGCTGGAAAGGGAAACCTGGCTTGTTCCAAGAAACGAAGAGGGAAATGCCCTGCTCGGATCAAGTTGGATGAAGATGGAAGCGTGTTATTCGAAGACGGAGACCACAATCATCCACCCCCGGTGTACCATAGGACTGGTACGGGCGAATATATTAGAGTAGAATAGAGTTTAGTGCTCATACACACGAGCGACACGCGTCGGCGACAGAGGCAACTGCAGTCGCGACGGCGGGCGTTGACTGTCTACGCGTGTCGAAGGATGCAATTGTCTCCGTCGTCGACGCGTTTCGACGGATGCATTTACCTCAGTCGTCGACGCGTATCGCACGTGTGTATGCACACTTAGAGTCGACATAGGAAATGTTTGGATTTATATTATACTTAGTAAATGTGAGATTAATAAAAAAATATCGTCTATAATCCTTACAAAAGTACAATACTGATATGATCAAAAGATCAAAACGTATGGAAAGCTGTTTCTTGTTTATTTCTTTACTAGCTTTTGGCCGCGGGTTCGTCCGCGTAGATGTCGGAAAATATCCCACAGAATCGAACTACCATGGGATTTTTGCCGAGGTTTTCATAACAATCTGTTGGTTTACGCGGCGCACGCCAATAAAACTCCCAGTCGGCATTATTTTTTCCGACATCTTTAACAATCATCGTCATGTTTCAGTCAATTTACACAAAACCTTACCTTTTTATTTTACTTCAGTCTTGTCAAAGGCGAAAAAAGGCGAAAGTTTGTGTGTGTGTGTGTGTTTGTGTGTTGTGTGTTTATATGTTTGTTACTTCTTCACGCTCAAACGGCTGGATCAATTTTGATACAATTTTGTATGGAGGTAGCTGACACCCTGGATTAACATATAGGCTACTTTTTATCCTAATATTCCCACGGGATCGACACTTATGCGGGTGAAACCGCAGGTAGTAGTTAAATAAATGGTTACGAAAAAACCCCCAAATTATTTTGGTATTGCCTTAAAGAAATTTGAATGATTGTAGTAGCTTGATGTGCTGGCGTCTGTTCGATTCCTATGATACGTTTATAATTAGGCTATTTCTTTCTTTTAGGTACCTATATACCTACCTATTGCTATTACGGGTCTACAGATGTCTTACTTTTTGGGTTGGTTTTTATTAAATATCAATGTGTTTTTTTTATAACCATTGTTTCATTTAGAAATTCTTTCTTTTGTCCTTCCCACGAGTTATATTTGAAAGCATTATAGTGAAAAAAAAAAACTATTTTCGTATTTACTTCGCAAGCTATACAGGGTGGTAGACGTCGATGCGCAAACTGTAACCATGAATTCAACTCATGATTCTAGATCTAGCGTAGAAATTTTTCGTTGGTTAAAAAAAAAATCTTCTGTTTCATAGAAAAGTGCAATACCTACGTCAAAATGTACAGTCACGAGCATAAGTATGTATACACTTGTCTTTAGGTATACAAAGGCAATTTTCTCTTTTATTTATGAATGAAATTTTATGTTATTACGAACATAGTATTTTCGAACCCATAGGTTTATGTAAAGTGTCGTATTTCAACGTTGCATTCGTCATTTCACGAAAAAATCGCAATTGAAAGTTGCCAAGTGTTGACATGTTAGTGCTCGTGACTGTACTGAGCAACAGTTTTTTTTTTATAATTGACGAAAAATTTCAACCTTGAGGGGGGAGGTTAAACTTACGTCCTGAAGCCATGTTAACAGGTTGTGCATCCCTGCCACCCTCTATAATGTAAGCTAATTAATCATTCATTGTAGAAACACAACTAACACGGTGGTTGATTACAGCTAATATTAAATTTTATGAAGAGAATATGGAAAAATGTAGTTTGGCTTATTTACACCACAGAGAAAGCTACATTAAAAGAAAAAAAGAAAATAAAATGTCTTCTGAACTTAAGGATATTAAAAGGGCTGAAGACGGGGAATATCAAGATAGAAAAAGAACATATAAAAAGCGAAATGCAATTGAAGAAACGGACTTGAAAATCGAAAGCAAAAAAAACCTTCAAATATTGTAAAATCAAGAAGAAATTGCCGAAGGATTCATGAAGTTCAAGACTGTCAAAAAGAGATCCCATAAGAAAGAGAAACAATGGAACTGAAAGGGGATTGAAGATTTTTATATGGAGCCTTGGCATATCTATGGTCGCGCCATTTTGTTTGTTTTTTTTCAAAATGGTGGCATGGCATCATCTTATTTTCTGTCTGCAATGATGTCAGCTATCGATTTATAGGGTTCAATTGTTGCCGCCAATTAAAAAAAAAAAACAAAATGGCGGACAGGTAGATATCCATGGAACTTCAAAGCCCAGTTTACTATATGGCTGATGAATCACGGCTGGTCCGAACTTTGCGCAGAAGGCTGCGCAATAACATTTTGTAGGAACCACCAAATGACGAAAGTTCGCAAGCCTATGTTCACTGGCCAATGATTCATCAGCCGTATTATAGGTTTATGTTGTTTTATTATACTATGCTTCTATCTATTCCCTGAATAATTATTAAGTAGGAAACTCGTTATATTTGTCATTTAATTTAAAAAGTATTGTAAAAATATAAAACACTCTTATTAATGGAATATTAAAAGTACTTACCTATCATAATATTTGATCAACTATACCTAATTAAACCTATTGTACATAACCTTTTCGATTCAAGTATTTATTACCAAAGATTCTAACTTATTGTTTTTGTATAATAAGGTACCTATGTGTACTTAGGTTATTTTTTTATTTGTTTTTTTTTTTTTTATTGAAAACTTCTTTAGGCGTGTTGGGCATTTTTCGAGATGGGATAAAACCCATTGAACTCGCGACACTGTTACCGTAACCGACACCTCTGTTTTAAGTTTTGGCCATTATTAACCCGCGGTACATTTTCTTTGAAAAGAATGACCTTCAAACATATTTATAAAACGACTATGCTTTTGCAAGTTTTCACTTCTGTCGGCACTCCTGGAGTGCCACTGTCTTTTTTGGCTCACTATCACTTTGAAAGAAATTAGGTAGAGTGCGGTTATAATGTGCATTATGCATTTGCTCGTTTGGTCTAAGCCGACCTTTAAGCAATGAGGCTGCTGTTTTTATACCACATAGAGAACCGCAAAATAACTTTTAATCATTGTTAACATCCTCTTATTAATAATCTTTTTTTTTTAAGGTTATATCTGTTTTTTTTTACATTTAATTTATTTACACAGTTTATACTACTTAAATAACTAAATATAATATCCTTTTATGACCCGCAGAATATGTTACATCAGTTTACGGAAAAGATCGGAAGAAAACCGTTTGGTACCAAGAAAATTTGAAAATTGCTGTGGAAAAAATATTTTTCAAAGAAATCAGCTTAAGACAAGCTTCAATTTTATATGATATACCAAAGAGTACTTTGTATGATAGGCTTAAAGCTTTACGAAGTAAAATACGAGTAAGGAACAAATAACTTTTAATAAAGCAATTTAATATTTTTGCCGTTGCGTCATCTTTGCCCCTATTCCAATTTATTTAGGATTAATACAGCGTCTCATCATCTTCCGTATTTTTATCAGTTGGTATCTCCGTAGTCAGGCTCTTTCTAGCTTTATTATCTTTCACATTATCCATCTATCGTTTCTATGATCTTCCTCTTTAACCAACCACATTTATTACTATCCTCAGGCTATGGTTTCTCTCTTCCGCATCACGTGCCATACTGTGACGATCGATATCCACATAACTTCTCGATCAAAAGTTAGCCTGCACCGTCGTCAACCGCATCATCCCTTACCATCAATTGAAATAGTACTAATATTTGTCTATTTCTATATAAATAAAAATGAAATGCTGTTCGTTTGTAGCGCATCACTTAAAGAATGGCTGGACCAATTTGGCAATTTTTAGTTTTTAAAGTTTCTTAATAGATCGAATTAGGTTTTTAAAGCGAAAGAAAAATTTAAAAAGTGTCTCGGGTAATACTAAACGTCCTTTTTTCTATGGGATTTCTGTATGAATTTAAGACGTCTATGTCTGATGACTCACGTTTCAAACGATGGATATGCGTGAACGTTTTTGTTTTCGTCACGGAAAAGTAATCAAGAAAAAATCGGGAGAAAGAAAGAAACAAACTAATTCTACGATCAGAAACAAAATTGAAATTAAGACAACACAACGTCTGTCAAGTCAGCTGGTAGTTTTATAAAAGGTTGGCTGGTGTGAAAGATGATATGACTACAAAGGGGTTAATACTCAAAAGACGAATGATAGAGGTGGATGGAAGAAGTCATGCTGCATTCGCTCCAAATAAATAAGGGCGAAGAAGACGATGATGACAATACAGTTAATATTAACCAAATTATGCTAGATAATGCAAGTGCGTTATCAAACGCAGTGTTTGGATGGCATGTTTTCCAAAGACTGCGTTAGATGGTCAAAACCTAAGGGCGAATTTCACCAATGTAACTAAACGTGATCTGCACGTCTTAACACGTTAAAGAGCTGTCAGTGTCATAATTTTTGTGGTAATGTGTCGCAGTAAGATGGTTGATGGATGGGATGGTTGAAGTTATATTACTAAATCGTTCTCTTAAAGTTATATTCCTAGTAAAAAAAGTTACGAACCGCTTTCATATTACGGTATATATCTATATTCCTAGGGATATAACTACATCACGGCTTTAACCATCTTTATTGCCACATATATATACTGATGGGTCTCGAACGCGGTTTAGATGTATCGATCCCGTCAGTCAGTCATGAGTTTCATTGGTGAAATTCTCTCTAAATCATGTATTTTTGTACTTACCGGCTCTTAATAGCCAGAAGTTAAAAATATTGGAAATATATTTGTTTTAATTTAAAAAGCAAAGGAGTACGTAATTTTATGGTGTCCTGTTAATACAGATTAAGTTAATACTACGATTTTATTGACTCCACGATTTTATTAATACCTATTTGTTTTGTTTGTGACAAAAAATATATTGTTGATCTACGTTTGCTTATCATTTTTCCAACAAAGAGTGCCAGAATGGCAAAATACCTCGAGATTTCTAAAACAACTTGCACGAAGTATTATCAGCCGTTGGTTCATTGGTTCCACTGCAAGGCAAAGGCCTCCTTCCTTCGTTCCACTTCCTATCTCTATCTACTGCTGTTTGTGACTAATCCTTATGAAAAAAGTCGAGTCGGCTGCTGAGGAGGAGAAAATGTGCGTCAGCGAAGCGGAGTCTTCCCTCGCCTATAACTATGCCCTTGGTCCCTCGAATGACAATTTTTTTTTTCTTCAAACTTTGCTGTGAAGGGCTTTGGAGAAATTGGGTATCCATGCTTAACCTCTTTTTGAATAGGGATCATTGCATGCGGTATTTATTTTTATAGCTGCTTATCTATATTTTTTTTTTGGTAGTAGAGTAATGTGTGCAGGTTCGATATCTTATTTTTTGCCAGATAAAAATATGGCGCTGTACGATAAAGATTTATAAAACTCAGTACTTATCTCAATCATTTTCCTTGCATTACGCCGTTTTTGTCTTTTAAATATGTGCTTGAAGAAGACCTGCCCATCCAGTACTCCCATGGCTGATCAAAATGTAATCACAATTTATTTTTTCAGCTAATTACCAAATTCTGCCTCTAGCTGGTGGTAAAGAGGTAATTTTATTCCAGAACTACACGTTTTCGTATCATGTGCGAGGTAAACCCCGGCTGCAGTGTTCGCAGAGATTAAGTGAGAAGTGCAGAGCGTTCTTGAGAATGGACAAATTTGGGAACATAGTTTACTATGATGCGATCCACAATCATCTACCTCCGAGATGTTTTTTGACATCACGAGGTTTCTACGCCGTCTCTAAAGTAATGAACAACATTGTGTAGAAATTCAGGATAAACTTGAGAACAATCTAAAGAGATGAAAGAATCATAATCACTTGGAAATAATTCTCACATTTGTTTGCTGTTTGGTATAGGACCAATGAGATGGGTGGTAGTTTTAAGAAATTGAAGTAGGTAACCAATTATAAACCTCATGCCTCTTTCCCCCTAAGTGATAGGTAATGATGTTAGTTATTACACCGTGTTGTTTTTACGTCTTTGTGAATTTTCTTAATAAATCATTTGTTTTTGTGAGGTAACGTTTTTTTATTTTATGGACCTTGCCTAGTTTCAATGTTAACCCTTTGTACCCCGGGAACGTTGATCCACGCGAGATACAATGGCTTTTCAATTGTTTCTGTAAATATGGTATTCAATTGATTAGTAAATATCCCATTTCTCACACGTCATCATATTCATAATTACGTCATCATGACGACTTCATTATACTAGGGTCATATAGATGCTCTTTTTTTGTATGGGTAGGTAACTCAGTCAAATAAACCCTTCTTACTTACAAAACTGTATTTTTTTCAGCCAACTACCATGTACTCCCTCTAGCAAAAGGCAAATCAGTGATACGATACAACAATTATACATATTCCTACCACGTGAGAGGCAAATCCTTGCTCCGATGTTCTCAGAAGACGAGCGAGAAGTGCCGCGCGTTCATAAAGCTGGGCAAATGTGGCAATATTGTGACTGCTGTGACGAACCACACGCATCTCCCCCCAAGATGTGAGAGGACCTCGGATGGCACATACAAGTTTACGAAGCTAAGAAGTATATATAAGATGTTGTGAAGAAAATCTGTGTTGATATTCTAAATGAAAGTGTTTTTATGTTAAGGTGAATCTATATAGACCAGAGCATTTACTTGTAACGGAACATCGTGACAACAACCAATTTTTAAAACCAACGAGCGTATTGGTGTAACATTTTATTGCGCAAAGGCACGGTCGGTACCTGCAGGTCCGACATTTCAATAATGAACGCAAGGTAGAAAAAAATGTTACAGGTAAATGCTCACTCGCCGTTCTCGCCGCTCGAGCATTCAAAGAAACGTTACACTACATGTAAATGCTTTTGGAAACTGAGCGTTTGCCTGTATTGTACCGTTCGTAAGAACGTTACATTACATGGAAATGCTCGAAAAAATGCTCAAGTGTATTCTCACCTTTTGACTATACCCCTAACTAATAAACATTGTATAGCGTCTGTACAGTTACACAACGCTTTGTCTTCTTCTTTCGAAAGTCAAATTACTGACGAATGATAGAGAGAAATCGGTGTGTAACTATTTATCTGCTATAATACGTTTATTAGCAAGGGGGTAAGTGTTTTTACATTAGTATAGAGAGCGGAACTACTGCATATATGTATATAGCACACTTACACCAGGTTTCTGATTTAAGGATTTGAACTTTAAATCTTGTCAAACTACATATAATTACAACTCTACCTACCTTAGGCCTATTTTTATTGTAAACCATATGTTTTTACTTGAAGGTGCAAATTTTTTTTAGTCTCAACTTTGGCATTAATCAATCTGCTTAGCCTTTTCCCTATGTTGGGCTCGTCTTCCAGTCTAACAGTATTTTACATGAAGCGACTGAATATCTGATCGTTATAACCCACTTAGTCTTTAACACGATACCCCTCGGTAAGAGTGACTGCCAGACTTTTGGGCTTCTGACTACCCGTTTCTGTACACCAGACAACGTATATGCTAAATTTCAGGATGATCGGTTCAGTGGTTTAGGTTATTGGGCTTCGGACTACCCGTAACGACTCTCAAAAGATCTACAAATGACTGCCGGGACCAACGGCTTAACGTGCTTTCCAAGGCACAGTGGGTGTTCTACAACGTTATTTTTAGTTTAAGCGAAACCTGAATATGATTTGTTCAGAATAAGTAACTGAATCGATTCCAATAATTTTTACCCCATGTTATATTTTGTCCCAAAAATATTTAAAAAAGGTTAAAAGTTGGACACCGAGCGACACTAAGTAGGTTATCCAATCTCCGCGCCGAACCGTTAGTTACCTAGGTACTATTATCAATGAGCGCAAGAGGGCGCGGCGCGAGCGGTGCGGGTGAGCATGTTTTTGTATGGACATACAAGCTTATAACCTTGTGATTTTTCATGATACAGTTTTGAAAATTTGTACATAGATTCTTTACATAAAATTACTAGGACACGTGTTTCGGGTTTCGCATATACTGATGTAATGGATGGTAAACCATCCACGAACAGACCGCAGCAAGCGTAGCTTAAGATTTAAGAAACCACGAGCCCCTCTAAATCTATTTTGGCATGTGTGTACTACGGCTACGTTTGATTTAAGGAATCACCTTAAGGGGGAAGCGCTAAGGTAGCCCGCGGAATTCAAATTTTCTTACTATTTTTGCAATTTGCGGGTCAGTATTAAGTTGTACGTTGATTAAAATATGATTCGCGGTCGTAACAAATATGTATTTACAGAATTATAATCATTACAATCAGTAATACAACTTGTTAAGTTCGTATAATCCCCAAATGTCCCCAAAAACGTAAAAAAAATTGAATTTCGCGGGCTACCCTGGCGCTTTCGCCTTAAGTAGGTAATACTAAAGTAGGGTTTGACAAGTAATTCTCAATTCAGAAACTGGCACCCTAATTTCGTAACACACTATCAGTCACAATCTGAATTATTTTGAAGGAGATTGCCAATCCATTGCCTTATATGTTTGAAAAATGTTTTTCTGCTCAACAGCGTAATTAACGCAATGAATATTGTTGAAGTGTCAAAATGAAAGACATTGTTACTGACAGTGTATTACGCAATTAGCCCGCGGTAATAGTGAGTTTCCTCTCACGGCTCTACTAAAATAGTGATGATGAAATTCGTCTACCTGTACTCGAAGTCTTTTTGACTGATTATTTACTCGATATGTAGGTATTTTACTTCGAGAAGATTGTATTATGAATTAGTGGCTCCTCATCGTTCATAAGTGAAGAATATCTAGAAATAAAAAAAACTAAAAACTACGCTTTTAAAACGCACTCAAAATTATAAAATAATTAAATTGACTTAATATTTGTGAATTCTGGAAGCGTGGAGCGTTTTTTTTAATTAATTATGAGTGCGCTCCACGCTTGTAGAATTCAATTTAAGTCGATTTAATTATTTTATAATTTTAGTGCGTAATAAAAGCGTATTTTTTTTAGTTTATTTTTAACTTTTGCGTCTAGTATAATTCTTCATTATTTGAATAAGTATAAAGTCCACGAAGTAATGACGATTAGCAAACTCGAGGAGTTTACTAGTAGCCCCGTATGATATCCAGTATCCATCTCCCGGCTCCATCATCAGACCCTCAACACCAAGTTCAATCTATTAGGCTCATCAAAACAAATCATATGAGCCCAAACTCGAGGGGTTTACTAGTAGCCACTGAAGAGTTCCACTATCCACCACCTGGCTCCGTTATCAGATCAGCTCCAAGATACCAAATTATAGTTTTGTCATCCGAACTACATATACATATAAAGTTTCATTTCGACACGACAATTAGAAGTAGATTAAAATTGACTTCTAAGATTTTGTTGCATTGTTAGTTAGTTACAAGTCAAGCTAATAAAAGCGTGTTAAAAAAAAATTAAATTAAAAATTTAAAAAACCCCCGACAAAAATAAAATTAAGGAATCCCTACAAAAAGCATGAAATAAAAAAATAAATTTAAAAAAATCTTATGGAAGTCGGGGGACCGTTCTGTGGAACACCTTCTATTCTGAGGTCCCCCGACTTCCATAAGATTATTTTAAATTTATTTTTTTATTTCATGCTTTTTGTAGGGATTCCTTAATTTTATTTTTGTCGGGGGTTTTTTAAATTTTTAATTTAATTTTTTATTTCATGCTTTTTGTAGGGACTCTTTAATTTTTGTATTTCATTTCTTTTATTTTCTTCCGTTTTAAGAGTCTGGTAATTTGGTGTTTAATCAGGTTTTTTATCCGTCAAAAAATATTGATTAATTTAAGTATAGTTGGAGAATAATTTTTAAGACTAAACAGATTTTTTTGTTTTATTATATTTTTCAAGTTTTTAATTTTCATTTCGTTAGGTAGTTAATATTCCTCATTCCCTTTCAATATAGTGTAAATTATTCTACTTGTCAAGCCCTTGCATTTGATACCTATATTGAAGGAGTTGTGAAAAAAAAATGTAATTCGCCATTTTGTGGTGGCGGCCATCTTGGATTTGAAATTTTTGATAGTGTATAGTATTCTACTAGTCAAGCCCTTTCATTTGATACCCATATTGAGAAAGTTGAGAAAAAAAATGTAATTCGCCACTTTATTGTGGCGGCCATCTTGGATTTAATTTTTTTTATAGTGTATAGTATTCTACTATTGAAGCCCTTTCATTTGATACCCATATTGAGGGAATTGTGAAAAAATATGTTATCCGCCATTTTGTAGCGGCGGCCATCTTGGACCGATTTTCATCAAACATAGCTAAGAACACTCCCGACTAATACACCTTTCAAACAAAAAAAACTAAATCAAAATCGGTTCATCCGTTGGGGAGCTACGATGCCACAGACAGACACACACACACACACACACACACACACACACACACACACACAGACACGTCAAACTTATAACACCCCGTCGTTTTTGCGTCGGGGGTTAATAAAATTTATTCAGATTTATACAAAAAGGGAAGGCATATTTTAGTGTAGTTAAGTATAGGTACTAATTCGAATAGTGTTCTTGTTATTTCATTTATTATTCTCGTTGTATGTGTTAGTGTTAAAATAAATATTTGCCAAACTAGGTATTCTAATAAAACATTATTAAAAGTAAGTTATTATTACTGCAATAGTTACAATTCTCCAATCGGTGTCAAACTATTATTTTTAAATTCTCTTAAAGTGCTTTAGCACTTATGTAGGTACCTCAGCTTACCAAATATACGGCTAGAAAATGATTTTAAAGGAATAAATACTTGTGTTTTGTATAACAAGTAGGTATTTATTTATTCAAAATCATAATTCACGAAAAACATACAACTATGGCTGATGAGACACAATTGAATTTCTATTTCCTTATGTTAGAAATGTCTGTTATATTGAAGCAGTGTCAATGTTTTTTTAATTGAAATATTTTTATTGTTGTTAAAAGCAGTTTACCTAATTGTATCGAAACTTGTTTCCACAAAGTTAAAAAATTATAGGTTAAACATTTTGTGTAGGTACCTTTTATATTTTATTTTACTAACAATTTCATGAATGCAAAAATAATCTCGCCTTCATTTTTATTGCATTGAAGTATTAAATAAATTGTAGGAATTTACCTGAAACTGATTGTTTTGCTTTATTTGCGAGTTGGTGGCCGAACAGGAACACCTAGAACACCATGTCCATAACATCCAATATTTAATTTATTTATTATAAACATCCGCTCTGCAGAGTTGTGCAGGACAATTTACGTAACACGTCTGCTACTACTGCGGAGCGTGCGCGTCTACTGGCTGTGGAAAAGGGAGAGGGAGGCCTTTGCCCTGCAGTGGGACAGTACAGGCTAGTTAGATTAGATAAACATCCGCGAATTTCTAGTATTAGGCTTTCATATCCTCGGTCCACAGCACTGAGAAATTAATCAGGAAAATACTAGCCTCCACACTGATTAATTTTGATGTGCCGTTCTTCACCGAGGCTATGGATGCGTGGAGACACGCTTGCCCGAACTCAGATCTACTCGATAATCCATTTTCCCAGAGACGGTGGGATGAGCCGCTCTGCAGAGTTGTGCAGGACAATTTACGTAACACGTCTGCTACTACTGCGAAGCGTGCGCGTCTACTGGCTGTGGGTAAATGGGAGTCTGGTTTGTGGCTTCATGCACTACCTTCGTCGAACTTAGGCACTTTTTTCGATGATAATACTTTTCGTCTCACTGCTTTGCTACGATTAGGAGCTCCATGTTGTTCTCCTCATCCCTGTCAATGTGGCGAAGTTGTCAACAGTCTAGGACACCACGGCCTGTCTTGCAACCGGAGTGCGGGTCGCTTTGCGCGGCACGCGAACATTAACGACATCATCCGACGAGCTCTTGTCACCGTCGACGTTCCAGCTATATTAGAACCCAATGGCTTGGCACGCGACGATGGCAAGAGACCGGACGGCATGTCTTTATTTTCATGGAAGGTGGGTAGGCCTTTAGTGTGGTATACAACGTGTGTCGACGCTCTTGCGCCATCTCATCTTCCTGGCTCGGCGTATTGTGTTGGTGCTGCTGTTGCGGCTGCGGAAAACCTCAAGCGGCGTGATCATAATAGCCTTATTGGTAAATATATTTTCGAGCCGTTTAGGGTTGAAACCCTCGGGCCGTGGGGTCCGAGTGCTCATGGTGTTTTTAAGGAAATTTCGAAATTACTCCATGTGTCGATCTAATATTTTTTATAGATACTTCATTCATTCTTCAATTCACAGGTAAACCATACGAAGTAGTGACTCTGAACGGGAAAAGAGCTGTTCTCTACCAGAATTATACCTTTTCAAAGAATGGTCGTTCATTTCGTAACCAGTCTTGTTCCAAGAAAATGAAGAATTGTCGCGCCAGGCTCAGTCTGAACGCGGATGGGACGATAAAGCGTGCGGTGACAGAACATAATCATCCCCCTCCAAAAATCGTTAAATCTTTCGATGGAAAGTACTTTAGATTATAGAAATCTCTGTTTCTATAAACCAGAATATTAGTTAGTTAGCCTTCTTGACACTCATCACAACTCGCAGAGTTGCATCGAGTGTTGTTGAGTTGATCATCTCCAAGCCAGCCAGCTATCTCAGTCAGACCCTCATCAGCGACAGCTTTTACAATGTCGGGAATTGTATAAACGTCTCTTAAATCTATATTTATAAAATATAGTGTATTAGGATAAACGTCTCCTCCGTATTGAAGCCTCTTAAAATGTTATTTTTTTCATTTATAAAAAAAACTTTTGTTGAAAGCAGTTTCAAAATTTTGTTACATATTGTGCATTATTATTTTACAAAAAAAATATGAATGCAAAAATTATCTCTCCTTTATTTATTTACATTGAATAAATAGTCTGTATGGTAAATACAGACTGAATGTTTTGCGTTATTTGCGAGATACAATAAACGTCCAATATTAATTATTTTATTTCATCTATTTTTTCGAGGTATTCCACTCAGAGCACTGATTTGAACCGCACTAGGACGAACCGCACCTGAGCACTTCCACTAATAATTTAAATTCAAACAGCCTTTTGGTAACAAAGTATTAATTATTTTACAGTAAATTTTGTACCTAAGACATCGGTAAGTTTATTTTGCTTTTCAGCATCGGCCTCCCTCAAATCCTTCCCTAGTTTACGATCGTGAGTTTTTTTGGTCCATGTCGCATCTGCTGTTGATATTTGGTCTAATCTTATATATGTTATAGAAATATAGATACTTAATTCATTCTTCAATTTACAGATATACCATACGAAGTAGTGAGTCTGAACGGAAAAACAGTACTTCTGTATCATGATTATACCTTTTCAAGATGTGGTCCTTCGCCTCGTTACCAGGCCTGCTCCTCCAAGAAAAGGGGGCATTGTCGCGCGAAGCTCACTCTGAATGAGGATGGGACAATAAAGAGTGCGATGACAGAACATAATCATCCCCCTCCGAACATCATTCAAACTGCTAATGGAAATTACTATAGAGTATAGAAAAAACACCGGGCAAGAGTGAGTCGGACTCGCGCACCGAGGGTTCCGTACCATCATATGTTTTTAAATTTTCATCGGCGAGGCCTATATTCATCAGAGAATTTTAACACTGTGCATTGCGGTGTAGAATATTGCAGTTTTATGTCAGCGCCATCTCTTGACCGATAGTGGAACTAATGTAACTTTTGTTGATGATTTCTGAAAAAGTGTGCTATTTAGAGGGGTCTCCCTTTCAGTCCCTGTTACATAAAATATAATATATTTTTACCATTTTGGTACAGTCACGAGCAAAACAATGTATACACTTGGCTTTATTCAAAGGCGATTTTCTCCTTTATTTTTTAATTAAATTTTATATTAGTAGGAACATAGTATTTTCGAACCCGTAGGTTTATGTAAATTGACGTATTTTAACGTTGCATTCGTTATTTCGTGAAAAAATCGCAATTTAAAGTTGCGAAGTGTTGACATATTGGTGCTCGTAACTGTACGAAACCCTAATAAAGAGTGTTACTGAACTGTCAAACATTCAAAATTATTCCTCCAATAAAGTTATCTGGCGTTGGAAAAATCATCCCTTAGTGATAACCCTTATGGGTTAAAAGGTTTTCTTTAATGGCACGCGATAGGTGGCTGGCGTCAGCTATCTCAAGCAGACCCTTTTCGCGGGCCTGCGGGCGGAGAGTAATGGGTAGCTCACCGTCCGATCAGGACCAGGCCCGTGCCGGACGGCGCGTACGTGTTCCACGCGCGCCTCAAAGAGATGTCAGCATCGAGGAGGGGCCCCATAGGGCCGAAGCCTGCCGGGTCAGCGGGATTGTCCGAAAGGGTTACCGCTGGCCCGGAACATAAAGGGCTAAGGAAGGAACACGGGTGGGTTTTAGTCAATAAGAGTCTGACACTCCCTTCCGCTCCACCCAAAGCGGGAGGGGTCACTTGATGATTTCCCATCCGCAAAAAAAAAAAAAAAAAAAAAAAATGTATCTTAAACACGGTATTGAAGCCTCTTAAAACCCTTTCACTTATTAATTAGAATAATTTTAATCGTGTAGAAAGCAGTTTTATTGATTTGATTAAATTTAATGTTAATTGTACCAAAAGTTGCTTCCACAGTTAAGTCATAAATTGTTAAGTTAATATTTGTATTATAATTTATTTTACTAACAATTTTTTTAATGCAAAAAAAAACATGACTGCGTCATTTATATTGCATTAAAATATTTAATAAATAGGTATTTACCTGAAACTGATTGTTTTACTTTATTTGAGTTGAAGTACTATACCACTCAATATTACTACATTTATTTTATCTATGTTTATACCTATTTTTTTTTAATTTACAGGTAAACCATACGAAGTTGTAAGTCTGAACGGGAAAACAGTAATTCTCTACCAGAATTATTCCTTTTCGATATGTGGTCCTTCGTTTCGTTACCAGGCCTGCTCCTCCAAGAGAATGAAGAATTGTCGGGCCAAGCTCACTCTGAATGAGGATGGGACGATAAAGAGTGCGGTGACAGAACATAATCATCCCCCTCCGAAAATCGTTAAAACTTCTGATGGAAAGTACTTTAGAATATAGAAATGGAGAGGGTAGCTACTAGAATCTATAAAATGTTGCGTTTTAGCATGGTCCCTACGTTTTCTAACATTTTATTTCAAAAGCTGATATAAAGTCAAGAATCATGTTATTAAAAATAAAACCAGTAAAACGTTTGATCTGGTTTCAACTATTAAAAAAAAAAAGTTTAAAAACTAAAACCCGACTACTGAAAAGGATGAAACAAGAAAATACCTTCCCGTGGTCGCATGCTACCATAGCTTATAAGTATGTTAGTACAGCGGCATTCGACCACGGGAAGGTACTTACTTGTTTCATCCTTTTCAGTACCTAGTCGGGTTTTAGTTTTTGTTTTTTTACTTTTTTTTTTTTTTATAAAATATAACATGTTTTAAAAATTAACGAGCCATAAAGCTGAGAGCCGTTAAAATGTGAACTCAGTGGTTTAACCTAATGATTAACGTCTGTGACACAAGTTTTTTTTTACGTTTTAACTTTTCTTATTAATTATAAATAAAGGGATAATAGTAAAGGAAGGTGTCCCTAGTTTTTTTTTCATAAAATAATTATAGTCTAAATCTCTTTTCATATTTATTGTTAAATAAAAAAAAAACAGTGGCACTCCGGGAGTGCCGATAGAAGTGAAAACAAAACACAAACAGAATACTTTGACATCACTCACTGACATATCGGATATACATTAAAACCGAGTAGGAGGACAGCCGATCACATCCGAAGCGGGTATTTCTTGAAAACACGCGTGGTGTCGCTTACGGTTGCATTGGCGCGAGTTCAATGGTTTTTTCCATCTCAAAAATTGCCCAACGCGCCTAAAAAGGTTTTCACTTCAAAAAATGATTCCAGCCTATTACTGTCCCACTGTAGGGCAAAAGCCTCATCCCATACAGAGAAGGCACGAGCAGTGATCACCTCGCTTGCTCATTAATGGTATCACCAACCCAACCCATCTTAAGCAAGCGTGGTATAATAAATGCAGGTTTCCTTTACCATAATATTATAACGTATTTTTTATTTTTTTGCAGTACCATACAAACCGTATGAGATGATAGTCCTCAATGGCAGGACGGTGGTTCTATACAAGCAGCACACATTTTCCAAGCGAGGGCCTCCGTATCGTCTCCACTTTTGTTCTAAGAAAGTTACCAACAAGTGTAAAGCTAAGTTAGTACTTGATGTGGATGGAGAGATAGAATATGCTAGAACGGACCATAATCATCCCCCTCCTAGACTTGTGCGTACGTCTGACGGTAAATATTGCAGAGTGTAAAATGCACTAGTGTTATTTAGGTGACGAAATTCGAAAACACCCAAGAGATTTTGTTCAAACCGGCCCAAACCTATTATGGTAATATTTTACTTCTCAAAAACAGAATACAGTTTATTCACTTAGATTGAGAAACGGTTGCATACAAATAAACTTTTGAAGCGGGTACAATGTTGTTGGTTATTGACTTATTATTAAGTTAGTAAAATTAACTATTTGCGCTAAAGTAGGCCGCGAAATTCAAATTTACTCACGTTTTTTGCAATTTGTAGGTCCGGTGCAGGTTGTATGATTAAAATAGGATTCGTGACCGTAATAAATATAACTTTACAGAATTATAATTATTAGAAACAGCAATACAATTCCTTTAGCTGGAATTGGCATCAAATGTCATGATTTCATGAAATGATCATTCAATATGGTAATATGAACTTAGAGAGTTGTAGTTTATGATTAAAATTCTATAAATAAATATTTGTTACGGCCGCGAATCATATTTAGATTAACATACAACCGGATTCTGACCTGCAAATTGCAAAATAACGTAAGAAAGTTTGAATTTCGGGGATACTCTGACGCTTTCGCCTTAAATTAAAAGGGTATTTATTTTTAATAGGTATTTATACTTCATGTTAAATGACCTTATTACGTATTGAAACACATAGTTGCTATAGAAATTAAATTACTTTTTTATTTAAACTAATTTTGTAATATTCGTTTTATTTTATTTGTCTAACAAATAATATATATTAAGTAATGTAGTTCTTCATTATTAATATTAAAGTTTATGTAAATGTACGTATAAAATATTACTTAATAAATAATTGTCAAAGTTATGTTTTTTTAACGTAAGTACCTCTTAATACGGAGGAGGTTATGGTTTCGACGAGTTTTTTTTAATGTTAATGTATACCGATTTCTCCGTTGTTATAATAGGTCTACCAGAATCGAATGGCATAAAAAAAAAATGTGATTTTCATATGGATTGACATTGGCGCCGATTCTGTTTGTTCACAAACTAAACTAAATTTAAGTTCATGCATCTTTTTCTTTCTATTTCATTAAGAAAAGGACAGAAGATAAATATTAGTTTAGTCCTGTCAAATTAGTCAGCGCCTGACGTAAATTGACGTATTTTTAATAGCCACTTTTTTAATCTCGTCTAAAGTTGTCTATGGAGTATCATAATTTGACAGGACTAAACTAATATTTATCTTCTGTCCTTTTCTTAATGAAATAGATAGAAAAAGATGCACTGAACTTAAATTTAGTTTAGTTTGTGAACAACAGAATCGGCGCCATTGCCATATGAAAATCACAATGTTTTATTTTTTTTTATATTCCATGAAATTCTGGTAGACCTATACTGGGTCGATTTACGTGATTATTTTTTCATTTGATAGAGAAATCTTGCCGAGGGTCATATTATGTATAAAATTTTAATACTTAGTTTGAATAGTTTTAGAGCGAGCTTCACTAATGATACGTATTTAATCAACTTTGTGTATGTTTAATGATGTTATAACTCCCTATCATTACTATCTACAAGCAGTAGTATTATACGAACTTGTGTAGGGTAGGTACCTACCACAGAAAAAAATGATACCTAAATAAAAAAACAACCGATTTCCAAAAAGAATACTACAAAGTGAAAACTTACTTTCATTTCGGAACTCAAGGTATATTTAAGTAGGCTCTTTGCCACCAAATTTCGAATTTAAAGTTATATTAGGTACCTACGCTTTTTAGCTGTCCCTAACTTACCCCACACAAGTTTTTTTTTTACCAAAGTAAATATAGTATAGTAAAATAAAGAATATGTAATATAAGTAAAATCGTTGTAGGTACAATAAGGAAACTTACCAAAAATGCTTCGACCGACATCTTTATCTTTTTTTCTATAACGTTGCCCCACACTAGGAATTTCTCCTGTACCTATCGTGGGTGCGTTTACAAACATTTAATCTCACATACACAAACAGCCAGACCCGGAACAACTACTTGTAGGTCATACAAATATTTGTTCCGTGCGGGAATCGAACCCGCGACACGCAGTGCAGCAGACATGCAACGGACATAGCTTAAGGTCAAAGCACACGTATCGAACCGGAAAGGGATCGGCACCGTATCAACTCGAGCCGTTCAGTATTCTTTGTATGAAACTCCCTACTGCAACGCACACTAATCGGAATCGTAAAGTAATCGCCTCGCCTCGGGACAAGCTCACGAACCGCGGTGCGGTGCGTTACGGCGCGTCGTCCCCGCGCTTACGGCTCGTCGTCCCCGCGCTTACGTCTCTCCGTACCAGAGCGTACGTCACTTCAGCCACCCTTGCCCCTCTCACCCCTCCGGCCTACCTGCTGCACCAGCCACCAGCGGTCGGCGAGCTGTAAGCGCGGCGTCGCCTAGCCGTAGCCGAGTCGACGTATCGCAGCTGCTGATCTGCATTGGTTACGTGCTTACGTTACGTTGACGCCTGTTTGACGGCGATATACAATAACAATAGGGTTCGGGCCGCAGATAAAGTTTCGTGAAATTGTATAAAGGCTCCTTCAAACAGGCGCGACACGCGATTAAATCGCCCGCGACACAAAGGCACCGCAAGTCGCGCAGGAGCCTTGGTGTCGCGCCTTGACAGAAAATCACTTTTCGGTGCGCAGCCCAGTTGACGGACGTCACACGGCTAATGTCAAAGATGGGTGCGCGTCGTATGTTTTTATCGGAAGCTTCTAGAATGTTCTAGACGCGTCGACTCGAACGTGTGTATATATTTGTCTTTTCTTTAACAATCAGTTAATCGGCCTTATGTATAAACTAACAATAGTTTTTAAATTAAATATTTGTTCATGTGCCTACTTACTAACAAAAGTGGATTGTATGATTTGTCATAAATGATTATTATTATTATATCGTTTGTTATTTTATTGTTCCTATGTGAAGAAAATTCTAAAAATAAATTAATTTTTAATTGCATTTTAGGATTTTATTTTTTACTCCTATAGTTTTTGGGGACTACTGATTAAATACATACAAAATACACCCAAGTCTTTATTCCTTTTTCCTGCTGACGTTTCGGGCCAATTGTAACTTAACGAGTTGTAATGATTTATACATAATTCTATAAAACAATATTTGTTACAATCGCGAAATCGCGAATCATATTTTAATCTACATACAACCTGAGGCTTTAGTGTGAGTTTTTTCACTCACGTTCGATTGCAAGCGCGTTAGAATTTTATATGGGAAAAAGTTATAGCGGCACCTGGTGGTCACTATGAGAAACCTAATTTCCTCGCAATCGAACGTGAGTCGAAAAAACTCACACTAAGGCCACTGACACTGACCTGCAAATTGGAAAAAAACGTATATCGCGACGTTTACGTTAGTTATCTCCTTAAATAAGACAACATTATACACAAAGTGGCCACCCACCCGTTTGACAAGCGTAAGCTGTATCGATTGTTAATACCTTGTTGTATTCAGCTGCATTCAGTTAGACTGGAAGTCTACTCCGACCTATATGTATACATAGGTGTGACTGGAAAGGTTTGTTTAATTAATTAATATTACTAGCTGATTATTATTAATAACTGATTATTCCTTTAAATGTTTTAATTCTAGGTTCTTCGAGATCTTATCAGCAGTTTTCATTGTGCAGCTCAGCTATTAAAAGTGAAACGAAATCTCCACAAACCAATAATAATTTGATTTTCATCTTAGACCCTGAACAGGTTTTGGATGAAGATGTAAACTCTGATGAAGTGTCTGTAGCAGACGATGACGAAGTTATTAATGCTGGTTTATCACAAAGAGCTAACAGCAAGAAAACTCATTTAGTGGAACCCGAACTCTGTGCATCATCGACTGCTTCTAAACAAAAGTATGAAAAAACACTAAAATTTAATAAAAGAGAAAAATCTGGCTTACAAAAATCAATGAGACCTATTTGCACTTGTAAGCTTAAGTGCTATGAAAATGTAAATGACGAAACCAGGCGGAGTATCTTTAAGAAATATTATGATATGACCAAGACTGCACAGAAGCAGTTTCTTGAATCAAGAGTGTCTGAAGGGCCAGTTCGAAGACGCCGGGTTTTTGGAAAGCCACTTAAAAGAGAGGTTACATTAAGCTACACTTTTTTGGTGAACGATGAACCCCTTAGAGTTTGCAAAACCTTCTTTGTGAACACCCTAGCTATATGCGGAAAGACAGTATCAAAAGTACTTCGAAACGCTAGGAATGGCATAACACATGGAGACAGACGAGGAAAATTGCCAGCGGCTAACAAAACGCCCAGAGAAATAAAAGATACAGTTCGTAAACATATTGAGTTCATGTTTGAAAATGTAACTCGTTCTGAGCAAAATTTTGAGCGGGAACTTCACTTCGGCCAACACTTAAAAATAGCCAAATTTTACTCTTTGTATCTAGAATACTGTGCCAAAGAGAATATACCAAAAAAATACGTTGCAAAAAAGTGGCTATACCGACGTATCTTGAAAACTGAGTGTAATTTACAGTTCAAACCACTGGCAAGTGACATAAGCGACGATAATCTGTAAATAATAATGTAATAATGATAGTTGTGTCCCGCGGTTGCACCCCCTTTGTGATTCCCACAGAAATCGTTTATTTCTCTGACATAACAAATAATACACACATCAACACGGTCTAGGGATATTTCATACTCAATTAAATAACTCGAAAAGTACTGGCCGCATTGGAATCTTTTATACACCGATTTGTTTGTAATTTATCTCAGACTAATTCCAAATTTAAATTTTTGAAAATTCTTTTGTTTCGGTGGCAAAAAATGTCTTGATGTATAGGAGAGGGAATTTTCATTTGTGCGAAATTTAGAAAACAATACGAATTACGTTTACTTACAGTTTTTTTTCATTTTTAAACGAAAGATAAAGTTAAAATTGAGGTATTGTAGCCATGCAACGCCGACATTTGACGAGGGCGGAGATGTTACGAGCTGTGGGAATGCTGGAAGCTGGATCTGTTCAGCGTAATGTTGCTGAGGCCATAGGGACCCATCAAAATGTAATTTCAAGATTGTGGACACGCTATCGTGCCACAGGTGAAGTAGCGGAGAGGCACCGGGGGCCAAGTCGCATCACTACCCCCAGACAAGACCGATTTTTGCAAATTACTGCGCGAGCACAACCAAATGCAACGGCGACTCAATTGGTCCAAAGGCTGCGAGTGGAACACCAAGTGCTTGTGAGTGACCAAACTGTAAGAAGGCGACTGCATGAAAGCAATCTACGCTCTCGTAGACCACTCCGGGTCCCACCTTTACGGAGAGGCAATCGTGGACGACGATTAGAATAGGTTCGGAACCACGTGGACTGGGGCCGTGAGCAATGGTCCAATGTGCTGTTCACGGATGAATCCAGGTTCGGCTTCCATCCAGATTCACGAAGGACGCGTGTTTGGCGAGTTCCTGGACGATGGAGCCGTCTCCAGAACCCTCAGGAAGTTCACCCATACCAAGGAGGAACAATTATGGTTTGGGCAGGAATTCGTCTTGGAGGACGGACGGATCTCGTTTGGGTGCGGGGCAATATGACGGCAGAACGATACGTCCAACAGGTGCTGGGGCCCGTAATCTTGCCCCACAGAACACAAATGGGGCAAGATTTCCTGCTCATGCACGACAATGCCCGGGCACACACGGCGAGAACGGTAGCAGCTTGGTTACATACACATAATGTTAGGGCCTTAGACTGGCCTGCTCAATCGCCAGATCTAAATCCCATTGAGCATGCGTGGGATATGCTGCAAAGAAGAGCTCTGAAGGAAGTTCCTGAAAATCTGGCTACAGAAGATCAACTTTTTGCGCACCTCAGAAGGACATGGGACAATATTCCGCAGTAAGACATTGACAACCTTGTTCTGAGCATGCCGAATCGTTGCCGATGTGTTATGAACATCATGGGCGCTTTCTCAGACTACTAACTTCAAGTTTATAAACACAAATTAAATGATTTTTCTATTTTTTTCAGTTTTTACTCACAAATTAAAAGTTCATTCATATACGATTTCCGTCTATGCTTCATTTTTTTTCCATAAAATCCTGAAATTTTAATCTAAGTACCTTAACCATTATTAAAAATGGTAGAATATTAAATAACGTATCTTTTAAATATATGCATGTCATATAAATAATTAACACATTGATAGTAATTCGCTTTTTTAAAAATATCCCTAGACCGTGTTGATGTGTGTATATACTATGTCTTGAGTGTATTGTAATCCTTCAAGCAGTGAAAACTTTCTTGTAATCGGTATTAAAATTTTTCAGAAATTACTTTTAACACCATACAACAATTAAATACTTCTTTGTATAAAAATATATAGATAAAAAATATGTAAGTACAAAAAAAAAGTTATAGAAGAGTTATGGAAGAATATAAAAGGTCTACGTTTTTACATAGTCTTTCGTTTTATTTTTAGAAGCATATGTAATAAGTGATAAGTATAGATAATTTCTGAGCCCCAAGATACAGACTGTCTAGTTTGGGGGCTCACTAGCAAATAATATATTGTAACCTAGCTATATGTAGTATTTTAAGCTACTCATGTCGTCATAACTTGCTGTTAACCAGTGAACCTGCTTACTGCATTTCCTGGACAATCAATGTTTTCAATTTCTAGAAATAAATTTTTTTTTCATTAACTTTTAAGTATATTTTATTTTAATTTTTCACTTACAAAATTATTACTGTATGGTTTCTGGAAAAATGAAGAGACCAATCCGTTTGAGAAGCGTGGTATTACAGGAATATCGATAGGTGAACTTTTCGTAAAGGGAAATATATACGATAAACTGCATGCATTGCAAGATTCTTTCAAACTTAAAAAATAACATCAGTCTCTGAAACAAATACTGATTATTTCAATTGTTTTTCAGCTCAGCTGTGCTCACTGCCCAGCTCAAGCAATAAAAATGAAATGGAATCTCAACACGATAATAAGAAAACATCATTCCTATTCATAGAACCTGAACAGGTTTCTGAAAAAGATCGCGACAGTGACGAAGTTTCTGTATATAGTATAAATTCAGATGATTCAGATGATGGAGATGTCAATAATGCAGGTCTAAATGAAATGGCCCCAACAACACAACCTTCCTCGACTGTATCTGTAAAAAAAAATGCAAATGCCGCACAAAAAACAATGGGCCCAGTATGCTCTTGCCAACTTAAGTGCTATGAAATTGTAAATGAAGAAGCCAGGATAAGTATCTTCAAGAAATATCATGATCAAGATATGACACCAATTTCACAAAGGCAGTTTATTTTGTCAAGAGTGTCTGAGGTACCAGTTGTTAGACGCGACCCATGCTACGATGAGGGTGGATCAAGAGAAGTGACTTTTAACTACACCTTTTTGTTGAACGATAAACCTGTCGAAGTATGCAAAACTTTCTTTTTAAATACGTTGGCTTTATCCGAAGCTTCAGTATGTACAGCAGTAAGACAAGGCGCATATGAAATAAAAGCCAAAACTCTCATATCACAAGTGGAGAGACGACCGTGGGAAGAAATGAGAAACGCGATTCGTAAGCACATTGAAATAATGTATGAATTGGAGGCTCAAAATGAGAAACAAGAACTGTGTCGCGAAGTGCGCTTGAGTATCGATAAATGCTACTCTTTATACCTAAAATACTGTACCGAAGAAAACATATCCGAAGAAAATATTGCGAAGGAGTCGCTATACCGACGTGTCGCCAAAGTAGAGTATAATATAACAATGTGTAAAAATAATGTTACAAGAAAGAAAGCTCGATAGATGCTCAAAATGGAAATTGCACAGTTATTTGTAAAACAAATAGCATAGAGTCATCGGAACATCTATCTCTCTTGAATTTGTATAATAATTTACTTGCATAATATAAGTATAATATTTTGCTTGCGTAGCCATACGTAAATACTTACTTAAACTTAGTACATAGGGTAAATTATGAGCTAAGAGTCAGTGACAGCCGCCTCCTGGAAACTAGACAAAAACTTGATAATATGTGAATTCATTTTTTGATGTCCTATAAGCTTTTTCTTATTAGCCTGCATATTAATATTTAAGACATTAGTTTTGTGTAATGTAAACATTGTATAGTTACTAAAATAGTCATTTATTTCTTTCATAAATAAATTATTGATTGACAAAAAAGATTTTTGTGTTTTAGGGTTTACTCGCTGTTGTCAGCTATACCACCCAAACCAAATGGCCACGTGGATGGATACTTAATACCTATGCTTGTGATAATTGAACACAATAAATTATGATACAATTTTTTTTTCCAGATAAATATGAAACAATAAAATTCCGCAACAAGGTTCTTATACTTTACCAAATGCACACATACTCGAAATCGGGCCCAAACGTTAGATATCGGTATTGCTCCAAGAAGTCTTCTACGGGATGTAAAGCAAAGCTCACTATTGACAAAGATGGCAGTATTCTTAAAGCTGTCTCCGACCACAATCATCCGCCGCCAAAACTTTACAGAGCTCTTGATGGAAACTATTGCAGACTGTGAAGCATCTATATCAAATCTGCTTTTTGATGTAAAAAAAATCGAGTTAGCGTAGTCTAAGCAGATATCAGACGCTTCACTCAAGTGAATGGTTCACTCAAATGAATGTTCAATTGTTTAATTCCACGTTCACTTGACACCGACTTTAGGCTTATTAGTCGATTCGCACGAATTTACTGGCCCGAAACGGCCGAATCGACATTTTAAAATAATTTTATTGAAGTGAAAACTTCTTTAGCCGTGTTGGGCATTTTTTGAGATGGAAAAAAACCATTGAACTCGCGACACTGTTACCGTAACCGACACCGCGCGTGTTTTGTTTATAAGACGATAAAAAAATACACACGTAAATCTTTCTGCACTCCTGGAGTGCCACTATTTTTTTTTTCCTATAGGCCACTCCCACGACTTAATTAATTTGTGGGCGAATCGACAACTCTAGAAATATGTAATTGCATTTTGAATTTTATGCAATAAAGTATAAAAAAAATTACACTAGCGCACAAAAGTGATAAGGGTAAAATATTTAGAAACCGGCGGGGTAATTGCGTAACACACTAATTACAGCAGGAATGGCTTTCATTTTGACAATTAAACAACATTCATTGCGTTATTTACGTTGTTGAGTAGACAAATTTTTCGAACGTATGAAGCAATGGATTTGCAATATGCTTTTAAGTGATTCAGATTGTGATTGATAGTGTGTTACGCAATTTTGATGCTGTACTTTTTTTCTTAAGTTCATTGCATAAAATTCAAATAAATTAACTTCGTGCGAGTCACCTAAGAAAATTAAAAGTGTCGATTCGCCCGTTTCGGTCGAGTACATTGGTGTGAATCGACTAATAAGCCCGACAAAATTACATAGATAGAAAAACTTCACTTGCTCATTTCATTTTCTCTCAAAGGACCATCTCAGACAATAACCTGTATGGTCCTCCTGAGTCCTGACCAAGATTATGACTAGACTTTAAAAGAGACTGTGACCACTGAGTTTGTTTCGACCTTTCTTCTCAAAGTAGTCAGCTAGGATACGCCGATCTCATCTAATATTAAAAACATAATTGTAGTTTTTTGAACCAATTTACAGTAATAAATATCATTTATCATTTTATTTTTCGATCATTCGGAGAGCGAGTGAAATAGGCTGAGTACCCTTTTTTTTTTTTTTTGTTTGCGCTGGGAAAAAATGCATTACGCATACCCTCCCATCGGGGGATGGGGGGGCTATGTGGGACTCCCCGGGCTGACCCGGTATACCCACTAAAATAACCCAGCGACACTCCCGCTTCGTCCGAGTGGCGGGGGACTGGGAAACCGGCAAAGCCTTGACATCCAGTCCTCCGCCGACGATGGCCCTCCAAGGCGGACCCCTCACGCCCCCCCCGTGGGGAGAGGGAAGGGCCCGGGAGTGACAGACGAAGGTGGTGATGGGTGCAATGCGGGCGGAGGCACCCCCGTGCCTGTCGCCCGCCCATCGCCACCATGAGGAAGGAGAGGACGGCGCCTTCTCCGACCCCTTCGTCTGCGGAGCGGCGCAGCGAGAGGGTCATCCTCCCGCGCGCGCTCCGCCTCCTCCTTTTGCGAGATTACGTCCTCGCAAAAGGAGGCTACCGCAGGCTGAGTACCCTAACCTAACATCATTGAATCGTGTCACTAGTGAATTTTATTATTCATTTTGGATAAATTTTGCGTTCAGACATTTCACTTTGAGTGGAATGCCGAATCACAGATAAAAAAAAAATTTTAATTGTTTTAGATTAGAAAGTAAACTTAAGAAAATATACTTAATAAAAATGACTTGTTTGACCTTAAGAGTTCAAATTACTAACAAATAATTAAAAATAAGATTAAATAATTAATAAGCAATATGAATCATTGTTTTTCTTACCTGATTACCTCCTATTTGTCGTCGTGTGAGTCCTGATACTTAAAATATAGTTTTTAGAATTTTTGGTTGTTTGTCTGGCTGTATGTTCCGGGTTGGCGCAAAAACATCTGAACGGATTCGGATGAAATTTGGCAAGTAAAAAGTTTATAACCTAGATGAACACACAGGTTACTTTTATTCCCGGTAGAACGTTCCCGTGGGACATTTTACGACATCCACGGGAGCGAAGCCGCGAGCAAAAGCTAGTAGGCCATGATTGATGTAGGTATTAACTTTCTGTTTACCGTAGTCAAGCTTCCTAAAGGTCATAGCACACATAGCAACTCGGAAAGGGATCGTCACCGTACCGCCTTTCGCCTCGCCGTCAAACAGGCGTCAACCTAACGTAAGCACGCCGATACGTCGACTGGGCTACGACGGCTAGGCGACGCGGACGCCGCCGCGCCGCGCTTACGGTCGGGTTGCCGACCGCTGGTTGATGGTGCTGTAAGCAGGCCGCAGGAGGGTTGACAGGGGCAAGGGTGGACGAAGAGACGTAAGCTCGGGTACGGAGAGACGTAAGCGCGGGAACTGCAAGTTGACTATGCACCGCATCGCGGATCGTGAGCTTGTCCCGAGGCAGGCGATTACTTTACGATTCCGATTAGTGTGCGTTGCAGTAGGGAGTTTCATACAAAGAATACTGAATGGCTCGAGTTGATACGGTGACGATCCCTTTCCGAGTTGATATGTGTGCTATGACCTTAAACCCTATACATATTTCAGGTCAATATACAATCATCACAATAAGCGGAAAGAGATTAATTTTATATGAAAATTACACGTTTGCCCAACAAGGCCGGTCGTGGTGGAATCACTATTGTTCGCAAAAGTTAAGTAAGCATTGCAGAGCAAAGCTGAAGCTCAACAAAGATGGGAGTCTTGCAAGCATCTCCGCGTCGCACAACCACCCCCCCGCCAAAATATATATGTCAGCCGATGGAATATACCACAGACTCAAATTATAATTGTTATTTATATACCTATAATATAATATTTTATTTTATAATATTTTATATAATATTTATTTTAATTGATTTGAATATAATATTTTAACTTGTTTTTTTTTTGTGATTGTGTTTAAAGTATTTTATTTCTAACTAGCTGCGCCCCGCGGTTTCACCCGCATATGACTCGATCCCGTGGGAACATCGGGATAAGAAAAACTTTTTGACAAAAAAAAACCAACTTCCAAAAAAAAAACTACAAACTAAAAAATAACTTTAATTTCGGAAGTCGGTGGCAAAACCTAAAATACTGATCCCTCAGACACCGACTTCCGAAATTAAAGTTATTTTTCAGTTTGTAGTGTTTTTTTTGGAAGTCGGTTTTTTTTTTGTTAAAAAGTTTTTATTTCTCGCTTTTTAGTGGGTCTATTTATAATTTATCTAAGTTACAATAGCCTAATGTCAACTTGCCCATCGCCTTTTTATAAAATATTCCTTTTCTCGATGCAGGGACGTTAATTGTTGAGGAGTTCTCCTTTTATTAGTTTTTAGACTAGATGCTGATAATCCTGGCTGCAGCATCAGGCCAGACTTATGTCAACATTGCATTGAACATAAAATTAGTCCTGTTTAAAATGAGCCCAAACACGACTACGGTGCTGTAATTTCAAGGTTTGTACTTTTTCTGATGCTCCTGGCTTCAGCATCAGGTCTTCGGTGTTCCTCAGTAACAGTACGTTTATCCACACATCGAGCCCTTTTCAATGAGCCTAAACACGATATATCTGCTGTTAGTTGTCGAGGAGTTAGGTACTCTGCAGACTATCCTGACTGCAGCATCAGGTCATGACTTGATGATCATGAGACCAAATGTGGCAAATGCCCTATCAAACATCAAAACAATTTACTAAAACAGTCCTTGCCTGTTCGAGTAACTTCTTACTTTTAAGGAGTTGTACCTTCCATCATCAGCGCAGCTACCTGAGATGGTGACAACCATACACAGACACACAAGATACTTCATAAAATATGCGAAAAACAATAAGTGAGCCTATAAAATTTGAGGGTTGCCCTCGATTTCTCTAAGATCCCATCATCAGATCCTAACTTGGTTACAATGGGACCACCTCAGAACTATCTACTTTCGAACAAAAAAAGAATTTTGAAAATCCGTCGACAATTGGCGGAGTATTCGATGAACAAACATACAAAAAAAACATACAAACACCCGAACATAGTACATACAGCTGCAGAGTGATCTCACCCCACAGAAATGTATAAAAGCGCGCCATCTCTGTGAAGTCAATGAAACTGCTAAGATATTATAACTAGAAACAAAATACTGACGGCGCTCATGCAAGCGACCGCCAGTTATTATCCATCGCATCCTACCTATTGATATTTGATATTTTTAAACTTCCAAACGTGTTCCACAAACATTATATTTTTTTAACAAATTTCTAAAAACACAACTTAATTTTAAAATGTAATAAAACCTTTAGGCTGAAGTAAGAATCGAACCTGGACCATATTTCTCACGAGACCAGCTGTTAGACCGCTGCACCAACCAGTTACGTATCATAGTTGTGAAATTTATCGCTATATTATGTTTATGAATCATCCAACGCACCATTCATGTCGGCCGTGTCATTTTTATTTTTATAATACATAATGAAGAAGATTGAGGGTAAACTTATAATTATTTTGCTAAGTAAAACTTGACGTCGCATTAGCGTAATTACTCGTCTGCTTGTGCTGTTCGAATCGTTACTCTTATTTACAATAAAATCATGCCTCGATTGACTAACTTTTTAAAAGTTAAAATAATTGTCCTTTGGGAACAAAATCAAAGTTTAAAGAGTATTGCTCGAGAATTAAATGTTGACGTAAGTGTAATATACCTATTATTATAATCCGTTTAAATTTTCTTTTTTTTTTCCATTAGAAATCTTAATTTTTATTTTTTTCCCTGTAGAGAAACACAGTTCGTTTATGGGTGCGACGGTATCAAGAAACAGGTGAAGTGAAGTGTAACCGCCAAGGGCCACGTCCGATTGCTTACACAAATCAATCCAACCGTCATCGTGATATTATTAATAGCCATACCACGGATTCTTTTACAACCACACGATCTAGTGCTATAAGACATGGCATTTCGCTTACCACTGTCCGTAGGCATTTACATGCAGCTGGGATCCATAATTATAAACCTGCCAAAAAAATTGAGCTAACCGAGGCTCATCGTCAAGCCAGGATAAGATTTGCAACCCAATATAAGAATTTTGATTGGGAAAATGAAATAGTCATTTTTACGGACGAAAAGACGTTTAAGTCCGATAAAGATGGACGTAAAATACTGTGGAGAAGACCAGGCGAACGCTACAACTCTAAAAATGTTTTACCTTTGAGGACTAGTGGCAGGTTAACGCTGGGTAAGCAATAGTTAATTTAATTAAATATTAATATTTACCTACTCACTTGATTGAAATATAATAAATACTATTTATTTTCTAAATTATGACTCATTAGCGCTGTGGCTATTATTACTAATTATAATAATATGTTATTATTAGTAATCATAATTATTGTTATTATGAATCATTACAGGATAATAAATGTTAACAACGCCAACGCTTAAAAAGTGTTTTTGCGGTGTCAGGTATAGTAATAAAACTTTTGTGTGTTTTCAGGATATTGGGGATGGATGTCTTCGACGGGTCCTGGAGAGCTTGTCGAAGTCGGCGCTCGAATGAATGGCGAACGTTACTTGGAGATTTTAAAAGACGTGATGATTCCAACAGTGCGCAACGTATACCCAGATGGACATATTTATTTTATACAAGATAATAGTTCGGTGCATCGGTCAAGACTGGTTATGGACTGGTTTTCTACACAAAGGGACATAACTTTGATTGACTGGCCGTCTAAAAGCCCTGACTTAAACCCGATAGAAAATTTGTGGGGTCAAATGGTGCTTAATTGGGACTCAAGTAAAGTCAGAACTAGACAAAATTTAGATGAAGAGGTTATGAGAACTTGGGAATTAATGCGATTAAGTGACATTTGTTTTAATATGGTAAAGGGAATGAGATCAAGATTAGAAGAAGTTATAGAAAGTGAAGGTTACCCACTCCGTTATTAGTAGATATAGGTTTGACCCCACAAATTATAGTTAAGTTTTTTATAAGTAAGTAGTTAATTGTTTGTAAACAGTTTTGAAAAATCTCGAGAGATGTAAATTGTTGTTCTGTTTGTTTCAAACGTGAGTAACATGTTGGTTCTCTTGTGAAATCATCAAAACTAAATTATCATTTTTATCAGTAAATAAATATTTGTTAATTATATTTGTTGTTGGAAAATCAGCCCAGCCCAAAAAATCAAAATTATTCCTCGGATAAAGAGCCAGAAACGCAGATCCGAGCATTAATTTTGAATTTTTGACAGTTCTCCCATACAAAAACTGTCAGACGTCAATTTTGACAATTTTATTCTATGAATAAAAAATATCTGTCGATTGAAAAATCAGCCTAAATGGGTTAATAATTATATTAATGAATACCATAAGAATAAATAATACTTACTACGTATTTATGTGAATCTCATTTATTCCAAAAGACCGCCTTATAAGCACCTACTTCCCCTCTCAATCCGCAACACCCCGCTATCGCCCTACAGTTACCACCGGGTAGCCTAAAAATGCGGATGTTAGTTAGCTTATGACAATTTTGTATTGTATCAATAGCGTAAACTATCTTGCACGCTTACTTGTAGATATATATACTACAGAACTTGTAGATATATACTATAGATAGATACTACAGAACACCAACTTCATTGATGTCACAGAGATGGCGCACACGTAACCATCGTTATGTAGTACCTATATCCTTTAAAAGATGTCGCCTTTTATACATTTTAGGGGGTGAGATTTTTGTGGAGCTGTATGTACCTCCTCCTTTTTGTGAAGTCGGTAAAAAGTAGCCTATATGTTAATCCAGGGTGTCAGCTACCTCCATACAAAATTTTATCAAAATTGGTCCAGCCGTTTGTGCGTGAAGAAGTAACAAACATACACAAACTTTCGCCTTCATAATACTAGTGTGATATACATGTAAAATAATTGATTAAAAAAAAAAATTGAAAGAATGTCCTGCAAAAATATAACTTTCTCCTTATTACATTATCTGCCTAGCCTTTTCCCAACTATGTCAGGGTCGGCTTCCAGCCTAACCGGATGGAGCTGAATACCAGTATTTTACATAGAGCGACTGCCTACCTGACCTACGCAACCCAGTTATTGGGTAATACGATACCCCTTGGTAAAACTGGTTGTCAGACTTTCAGGCTTCTGACTACCCGTAACGACTGTCAAAGATCCGTGAATGACCGCCGCGCCGGGGCTTTCTGAGGCACGGAGGGGTCTCGGTATGATCCACAGATCAACCTGAAGAATTAGCCACGGGTCCCTCAACTTTCTTCTTATTAAAAGTAACTAAATACACTTGTCTTCTTATTTAATAAACGATTTAGGCAATACCCGTAATTGAATGGTACTTAAAAATATAATATAATATATAATAGTAATGTAAACTAATGTGTTGTCCTAATATCACTTTACGTTTTCAGGTAGAATCATAGAAATGAATGGAAAAACATTATTTCTGTACCAAAACTACACATTTTCGAGACAAAGTTCATCTGCCCGACATAGGTACTGTTCGCAAAGGGCGGGTCAGAGATGTGGAGCCAAGCTGATTCTGAACGAAGATGGAACTATTGCAGTGCCCTCCACTCCTCATAATCACCCAGCTCCGAAACTAGTGCGAGCCAATGGGAAATATTTTAGAGTAGGATAGATATAAAAAAGAAATATAAAGATAGAAATACCCATAGTAGCGTTGGAAGGTGATGACCGATGACCTTGTGAAGGCCGCAGGAATCCGCTACATTCGGGAGCATAAAACGGCCGAAGTTAGCTTGGGGGACGCCTATGTCCAATGGACGTCTTTCGGCTGAAGTGATGATGATAGAAATATGTATACAGGGTTATTGGTAAAACATTAACAACCTCATAAGAGGTCATTGTACTAATAATCATTATGAACAACTTTTACTATGGGACCAGCCTGAAATCGCGAAAAAAAGACGTGTGAAGACCATGTAGATTGGTGTCTGAAATGGTCTTTTGAGGAAAGAACCACACAGATTGAGCGGACCTGTCCAATCAGTGCACGCATTTGTCAAAAATCTTAATTCTTAATTAGTTTCCTAAGGTTGATTACTAATAATATTTTTATGTCTTTATTTAGTTAAATTGTTAACTTCCAATTATAAGAAACATTTATAATGAGTGTACCTAATTTTTGTCAATAAAAGACGTTTATTTTTATATCATTTTTTATTTCTTATTACATTTGTCCCACACCGGGGATACTGGAATAGTACACTAAACCAAACCCCAACGGTTTGCCAAATGTAGGGTAGCTGTCAATATTGAGTCAGAAGGCCACATAATGTAAAACAACCAATGGCCCTCAGAAGGAAATTCTACAATGGCCCTTAGGCCCTACCTCAATTAGATGGCTAAATCTAACCGTTGTCCAACTAGCGAGGTGCACGTGGCTCGACCAAACGCCAACAGCAAATGCTTCAGCAAATTCTTAATACGTCTGGAGGCGATTAGTGTCCCATAAAGTGTTCAATAATTTCAGGATGATTATAAAAGTACCTAGCCTGAAGCACAGGTTCAACCTAGTTTAGTCAAATTAGCATCTGTGCCTTATTTTAATTGTTAAATTAATTAATTTAAATCTGCTCCTTTTTATAAATTATTTATTTTAATTATACTTTCAGATGAATATAAAGTCATTATATTAAACAGAAGGAAGACGGTTCTATATAAAAACTTTACGTTTTCACGTCAAGGAGCATCATATTGTAACCAGTATTGCTCACAGAAGCTGAGTAAGGATTGTAAAGCAAAACTCAAGCTGAACAAGGATGGAACTCTTGCGCACGCTTATAACATTCACACTCACCCGCCACCGAAACTGTTTGAGGGGGCTTTTGGGCAATATTTTAGGTTATAAGTAGATTTAAATAAGGATGCGCAGTAGCACAACATCAACATAATTTTTGATGATAAGTTAGATTGTAGCATAGAAAGAAATAATGGGGTTTATTTATAAACGATTATTAAAGTTAAGTGACGTTCAAACGTCAAAAGCATGTAGTTAAACACTACTTAACTTTAATCAATGAACTAAGGGGTTAACGTCCTGTAATATAAAGGATTTACACCAGCATATTCAGCGTATTCACAACCATTCGACAGGCTTCCGAGTGGAAAATGACACATTTTCGGTTACATGATTTGCCTAATGCCCGACCGCAAATATCCGTCGGAAGAATAGCGGTGGTCTATTTGGCCACAAGTCAAAATTTTCGGGATCCGGATTCGTGAACAGCGTTTAAAAAACTCCTTCGATAAAATTGATGTTCGATTCGGTACGGAAGCGTAATGAATCGTTGTGAATAACAATGCTGGTGTTTCTCCTTTATAAAAAAAAGACGTATTATTTCCCTTTCTATGCAGAGGGACTAGACAAAATGACATTCTATCAACGATAACGATGATGGGAAAGTCATGTGTTAAATTGACATAAGCTACAGAAAATCTCGTTGTAGAAATACGAAACGCTTTGAAAGCGATTGTCACTTATCTATTATTCGGAACACACAACAATAAGGGGATACACATGCCAGTAAATCGGGAAAGTAGCTGGCATGAAAGTTACTGGCATGTACGAGTAACTGGCACACTGCGGATACATTTGCAAGGAATACTGGCACGCAAGTTGTGCCCTTGCATGGCAGTATTACCATCGCGTCGCACAAAAGTATGCTTTGGCAACCTCCCCGCGACCCCTCCCTCAACGGGCATGCAAGTAAATTAAATGTTGTGCTAGCTACTTGTATGCCAGTTACAGACATGCCAGTTAGCGTATACACATGACAGTAGCTGGTACGTGAAAGGAGCTGGTATGCTAGTATGCAAGCTACGGGCATATGTATCCCCAGCAATAGCTTGCACAAAAATCTGCAAGTAGCTTGCATGCACACGGCAAGCAAGCTACTTGCATAGTTCTGTGCAAGCTACAGGCATTTGTATTCCGGGATTTAGACAAGGGGCTGTCGCTTACTATGCGTTACGTAGCCTTTACGTATACCTATGTTAAAAATCGCACTATTTATTACTATTTTTGTTATTATTGTGCTAAGGCTTCGAGATGTAAGATAAATATTAAACCATGTACAAGTGTTAAAGGTTAAAATCATTGATTCATTAATAATAATTGTCAAATTTCTTTAATAGATTTTCAACTTTATCGCTAAAGCATAAGGTTCAAAGTTGATTGGGAAAATTGGACAGTTTCGGGTAGCTGTCTGTACCTAAGATATTTGCACGCCATGAATAATGGCTGACATGTCGTGAGTGACTCTTATTTTACGATCTTGCATGCATGTATTATTTTAATTCTGTATGTATACCTACACATGTTCGAGCAAATAAAATGTATTTCTTTCTTTCCAGTCAGAACATCTAATTGACAGAAATAGAACAATGTTTTAAATTCGTTCAGCGTTAAATGTATTTAGTGATTTGTAGTGCAAGCGCTCATAATACTGCTTACCCTTTTGATCTATAAGTATTGATTTTGTTTAAATTTAATTTTATTCGTATTTTTCCTGTTTCTCACTCAGTGTTTACACACACGAGCGACACGCGTCTACAGCAGAACGTACTGCAGCTGTCGACACTGCCGTTGACGCGTGTCGACTACCGTGAACGCGTGTTGACGGCAGCTGTCGACAACATGACACATGCTGCTCGTGTATTTGAGTATGCATAATCAGCCTATAAAGTTCCCACTGCAGGGACACAGGCCTCCTCTCTTCGAGAGGGAGTGGGCTGTAATTTACCACGCGGGCCCAGTGTGGGTTGGTAGATGTTGCATGTCTTCGAAGTATTGGCTCTAGGACGTGTAGTGTAACATTGGTTATAAGTTCGAAATAAATACGTGAATCAATATGTCGCAGTTTCTCTATGGATAGCTATTGAAATCCTTTGTTTTTACCCAGTTTACGTCACAATTTGATACATTCATATTTGCACGGATATTATCATCATCATCTGCCAAGCCTTTTCTCAACTATGTCGGAGTCGGCTTCCAGTCTAACCGGATGCAGCTGAATACCAGTATTTGGTCGATATATCCTTTTGAAAGTCAAAGGATCTTTACCTATTTACTTTTATATCTTTTAGGGTATTTATAGGCACATTTTGACACAGTTGAACCCTAAGAAAAAGAAAATAAGTGAACAGTTTAAATCCCCAGTTACAAAGAAAAACTTAAAGAACCGATTATTACACTAATTTATGATAACTTGGTGCATATTATATACAATCATTTTCGCGGCTGTCTGCGTTTATTTATACTTCTTTTTTTTTTTACCAAAAGAAGCTTATAATATTTTCTTCTATCATGAGATATAAAAATCTGTTCAGTGGTTTAGGCGTGAAAAGGTATCGTTCAGACAGACAGAGTTACTTTCACATTTATAATATTAGTAGTATAATAGTAGTAGTTTGGATACTATACAAGCGCCTCCACATAATTTCTGTTACTTTAACCTCCGAAGATACTTCTTGGGACGTGATACTTACTCAAATTATCCTTCCAGGTCCGAGTTCCGCTCACCAAGAACACAGCACTGACAGCGACTCAACCAGGTGTTCCAGCCCAAGCTCAGAAGAGGAAATCCTTCGGCAGGAAGGTGAGGACGTAAGAAGAAAGCTCGTCGCGTTTTTGTGGGCAAACCGGTCAAAGGAAGACTAATTAATTTAGTTAGTTAGTTTTTTTTTTAGCTAAATTAAAAAAAAAACTAGCTGCAGGTATAAATACCTTAGTGCTCATACACATGAGCGACACGCGTCAAGGACACAGGCAACTGCAGACGCCAACGCATCGACAGATCCACCGACACGCGTTGACGGCAGCTGTCGACACTCTTCGACTGCTGCAGTTGCCTCTGCCGTCGACGTGTGTCGTTAGTGTGTATGAGCACTTACACTTACTAAAAATTCATATTAAGCGATTTTCTCATAAAATAACAATAACTCTGGAAAAAGACATATTTCATACTAGTCAACTCAGCCTATCACAGTCCACTGCTGGACATAGGCCTCTCCTAGGCTGCGTCACAACACCCTGTACCCCGCCTTCCGCATTCATTCTCTCCCAGCCACCTTTTTAAGGACGTCGGTCCGTCTTGGAGTTGCCCCCTATTACGCTTGCCGATATGGGATCTCCACTCCAGCATTCGTCTGTTCCACCGGCCATTAGTCCTTCGACAAATATGGCTGCCCACTGCCACTTCAGCATGCTTACTCTGCAAACGATGTCGATAACTCCGGTTCTTTTCCGGATAATTATTTTCATAATAGGCACAGTCAGCAAAAGAGTTAGGTATGCAGGATCGTCGGATATAGTTGAAGTTTATTAATAAACCGAAGGATGTTGTCGACTGAAATTTAATTTGATAACTGAGCTGTTTGTTTTCTATTAATAAAATTAAATATTATACGACAACATCCATCGGTTTATTACTAAACTTCAACCCTATCCGACTATCCTGCATACCTAACTCTTTTGCTGACTGTACCTACTTAGTATGGTTTTGAAAATTTAAATTTCTGATTTCAGAAATAATTGCTTTGAATCCTGCATAATTATGTGTAACGTAAATATATTTGTGCTCGTGACTGTGCTTAGGTTGAAATTGATAATCGTTCCATATCACGTGCTTCGTCTTATGTTCCCATCTCTATCTTGCACTTATAGTTTGACAGTTGTGCGACAGTGACAGGAATAATGCTTAGCCAAAATAGGTATAACGCTATTAGGTTCTATAAGCGCGTGGCCAAAATCGGAACTAACGCCGCCATCTTATTTTGTCAATACCCTCCTGTCAATGTCATGCAGGAGCGAAAAAATCCGTGTGGTACTCTACGTGCTAAGTAACGTTTATCAATCTCAGCCTTAATGTTGCCATCTGACTTTGTTCTGGCATTTTATTATTTGTTTTTTTTTTTAATAATTAATATTGTGTTTAATTTTTTTATTGTGGTTATAGCTACATAAAATCATGTTGTTGCAACCAAACAAAGTTGCGTAGGTTTTGTTAACAATGTAGGTAATACCGATTTAAGGCTCTTACAAAAAGGCGCGACACGCGACGCGAATCGCGCGCGACACAAAGGAACCGCAAGTCGCGCAACGAGCGGTGCCTTTGTGTCGCGCCTGTTTGTAGGAGCCTTTAATGTGGTTGCTTTTTCTAAATTGATAAGACGGTACATGTGAACACCGTAGTTTGAGGCTCCGGTTTACAAGGTGTAATTGTATTAACTGAAAACCTGAAAACAGTTCATTGTACCTATACCTACTCATCATTATGAACAACTTTTACTATGGGACCAAATCTGAAATTAATGATTAAAAAATCACCAGGTCTTAAAATTGACTAGAGCTACGTGATGTAGTGTAAACTTAATTATAAGTGAATAATAAACATGTGAACCAAAAATGCTGCTTTTTATTATTTTTAAATTCGTATGGTTTACAGACGCCAGCACATCAAGCTACCCGAAACTGTCAAATTTTCCCAATCAACTTTGAACCTTATGCTTTAGCGATAAAGTTGAAAATCTATTAAGAAATTTGACATATTGGAGTAGCTTGATGTGCTGGCGTCTGTACATAATAAAAGTAACATTCGTACATAACATAATCAGCCTATAATGTTACCTCTGCTGTGGCACAGGTCTCCTCTCGGTGAGAGGGAGTGGGCTTTAATAGACCACGCGAGCCCAGTCCGGCTTGGTAGATGTCCCGTCTTCAAATTTTTGGTTCTGGGACATGCCGGTTTCCTCATGATGTTTTCCTTCACTGGTTTGAGAGCAGCAGTGATAAAATAATTTACACAAAGTAAAGCGCCTGTCTGGGTTCGAACCTACGACCTACAACTCGTAAGTCGCGGCTTCTACCACTGGTTCACCACCGCGCTTCCAATCATAGGAGACCATATCATTCACTTATAATCTAGGTAGATACAAAAAGTTTGACAAGGAAAAACTTAGTAATAAAATAGTAGATTGCTTGCCAAGGGAGTAAACAACTATTTTGAAGGCGAGAGGGATTCAAAGCACGTCACTCGAGCTTAAAGTAGTGTTGCTGCCGAGGTGGACACTCAACTTTTTATGGGTTACTCCCGTTTGGGAACGCTCCCGTTTGGTAACGCTACCTAACACACACCTTACAGTACAGTCAGAGTAAAAAGTTCTGGTGTGCCGAATTTATTTATTACTAGCTTCTGCCCGCGACTTCGTACGCGGATCCTGTTGCTTATGCCAGCGACAATTTTGAACCATACCTCCGATGACGGAATATGTGACGTAGTCAATCATAGGAGTATACGTAAATGCACTCCGTTCCATATCAACCCAAGGAAGGTCGCCATGCCCTACGGCTATATCTTGAGACACATCCGATTCTTCAGATGATATCGACATTCTGTTCAGAGAATGTCGAAGTCGATCAGAATTCAAACGTTCGTTACGCTCTTCTTCTGTCTCTTCATGCCGTACTCCAGCAATTCTTTCTCTCTCACTTTCTAACTGATTAGGAATATTTTGTTGTGTGCGTGTTCGGGACAATGTATGATAATCTCGATCGGCAGTTAGTCGCGCATCACGTTCATCACTCGTTTCAAAAGACCTGTTAGTAGATGTGCGAATACGCTGAGAACTCAAGCGTGATTCTGTATCGGTAAACGTTTCCGATTCCCGAGACAATGCATGTCGCTCACGATCAGCGGACAGTCGCGCATCACGTTCCGCACTTGTCTCTAGAGACCTAGAAGCAGATGCGTAGATACGCTGAGAACTCAAGCGCAATTCTCTCCGCCATGGGATCTGGAGGCGATAGTCCTCGCGCGCGTATATGAGTGGCGCGCGGAGGCACTACGCTGGGGAGAAGTTCCGCTTCCGCGGCAAATCGCTGCGGAGCGGACTGAGCTCCGGCGCGATCTCATGGCGACATGGAAGGAACGACTGTCGCAACCCAGCGCAGGGCACGGCGCGATAGCGGCGATAAGGCCCCTCTTTGAGGAGTGGCTAAAGAGGCGCCACGGCGCCCTCACCTACCGCCTGACGCAGGTCCTCACCGGACACGGAAGTTTCGGGAGGTTCCTGCACATCATCAGGCGGGAGGAAACGCCCGGGTGTCACCATTGCCAGGATCGCCCAGAGGACACGGTGGAGCACACGGTGGAGGTCTGCCCCGCTTGGGCGGAGCACCGCCGTGTCCTCGTAGAGGCGATCGGCAGCGGCGGCGACCTCTCGCGCCCGGCCCTGGTGCAAGCCATGGTCCGGGGCGAGAGGGAGTGGGAGGCAGTCACCTTCTTCTGCGAAGCAGTCATGCTAGCGAAGGAGGTGGCGGGACGGCTCAGGGAGAGAGCCTCACGCCCCAGCCGCCGCGGGACACGCTCCGGGCGTCGGGAGCCACGCGACGACTCCCGGCCACCGTAGGCGCGGGCCTGCGGGCGGAGAGTAATGGGTAGCTCACCGTCCGATCAGGACCAGGCCCGTGCCGGACGGCGCGTACGTGCTCCACGCGCGCTTCAAAGAGATGTCAGCATCGAGGAGGGGCCCCATAGGGCCGAAGCCTGCCGGGTCAGCGGGATTGTCCGAAAGGGTTACCGCTGGCCCGGAACATAAAGGGCTAAGGAAGGAACACGGGTGGGTTTTAGTCAGTAAGAGTCTGACACTCCCTTCTGCTCCACCCAGAGCGGGAGGGGTCATTTGATGATTTCCCATCCGCAAAAAAAAAAAAAAGCGCAATTCTCTATCAGTGAACGTCTCCGACTCGCGAGACAATGTGTGGCGTTCACGATCAGCGGTCAGTCGCACATCACGTTCCCCACTTGTCTCTTGAGACCTAGAAGTCGATGCGTAGATACGCTTGGAACTCAAGCGCAATTCTCTATCCGTAAACGTCTCCGACTCGTGAGACAATGCATGACGTTCACGATCAACGGTCAGTCGCGCATCATATTCTTCACATTCCATTCCGGATGGACATACTGGCCGAGAAGCATGCAAAAAAGGACTTTCGTGGCTTCTGGAAGGGTATACAAAAACACAATCCTAGAACTGGCCTGCCGGTGAGCGTTAATGGCGTGTCTGATGATATGGATATTGCAAATATGTTAAAAGATCATTTCTGTGTGAAGCCAATCCATAATTTGCCCGTGAAGGTCGATGCTGAATCTAAATGTGCCTTAGAGCCTAGTACAAATTTTTCTGCAGCACATATAGCAAAAGTAATTAGGAGCACTAGAGGTAAGTCCCCTGGGCATGACGGGCTCAGCATCGAGCACCTTCAATTTGCAGGACCCCATCTACCACATGTTCTTGCGATATTATTCAATTTCTGCGTGAGGCATTCTTATTTGCCAGAGGAGTTGATGAGGACGGTCGTAGTACCGATAGTCAAGAACAAAACAGGTGACATCTCTGATAAAAATAACTACAGGCCGATTTCATTAGCTACAGTCATCTCGAAAGTATTTTACATCATGCTTAATTCTCACTTAAGCAAGGTCGTAACTCTGCAAAATAATAATAATTTATTTCAGATTCATCCTACGATTACATCCATATTTGTTAGTGCAATTGCGAACAATGAAATTAAAAATTAATTAATTAACAATTTGTAAACTAAATCTTAAGTATGTCCATGAATGCTCTAAAGCATAATAAATGGGTATACACTACAAAAATCTTAAATTACTTATTTCATTTCAAACAAATAAATACATTCCTTAAAAGTTATACTTAACATACTGACTGTACCTGGTGCATGCGATACATCGCTATATGTAAGTGTGTGTAGCGTTACCAAACGGGAGCGTTCCCAGACGGGAGTAACCCCTTTTTATCACCCTCTATGAAAAAATAAGTAAGTGCAACATATGAATAAGAATAGTACCTACGTTTATTTATTTACATACATTTTGAGTAAACAATTAAAGAAAGGAAGAAAGAATAAAATTGATTTGGATACAGTTTGTCAAAAACAAAATACGAACGAAGGCAGAATGCTTTTCGCGCGTTTTTTTATTTTTTTACCAACTTTTTTTTAATTTGGTTCACGCGCGTTTTGCAGCCTGTTACTTGTTCATACAATGTTCGTGATTGATCTCTTTGGTGAATGTAACTTTTACTAACATTATCCACATTCCAAATTCAAATCTCTTTTAGCCCCCAGGGATTAAAGTGCTATTTTAATCCCTGTTTACGAAGAATACACTAGCTCTTTTTGAATAGATGTGATAAAAAATCTGTTATCTCTTTTATTGTTGGAAACCTAAAAATCAAAATGAGTTAATACCTTATGCACCCAAATTGACTTAAAACTTCAAGAAAAATGTTCTTTAACATTTCAGATGAATATGAAATCATTAACGTCAAGGGAAAGCCGCTACTTTATTACCAAAGTTTCACGTATTCCAGAAAGGGGAGGTCTGTCCGCAATCAGTACTGTTCAAAAAAGGGCTCCATGGATTGTCGGGCGAAAGTGACCCTAAGGGAGGATGGTACCATTGAAAGTTATCTGGACTGTCACAACCATCCGGCGCCGAAGGTTTTCAGGGCGCCCGATGGGACTTGTTACATTTATTAGCTTGGCCAAAATGCTGGTTTTTTTTAATCTTTTGAACAAATCGACTAAATCTTTGATTGCCTAGAAGGTGTCCGCCACATAACGGCCGCAGTGACAGCTGTCATAAAAATGATGGCAGCGAAAAACGCTCTAGGAAAACTGCAACTTACCTTAATTTCATAAATAAGGGGGCATCCATTAATTACGTGAGGCGTTTAGGCGGGGGAGGGGGTCAAGCCGATTCTCACCCAATCTCATGGGGAGAGGGGGGTCCTGGCAAGTATCACGTAATTTTTTTTCCGCAAGAACCGTGTAAAATTGCGAGAAAACTAGGTTGAATTAGTTCAATTTTTTCACTGTGATTCTAGACTACGATCTTAGTAATCTTAAATACTAGTCTGAAATAAAAATAATGAAACAAATTGGTTTTTTTTAAATAAATCCAACGCAATGAGGCATAGATTAACGTATTTACAAATATGCATTTTGAACAATCTCACGTGTGATTAGACGGAGGAGGGGGGGGGGGGTCCAAAAATCGCCAAAATTACCTTACGTAATTTATGGACGCCCCCTAACGTTTCAGTAACGTCATTGCCGGTAAATTGCGGACGCTATGTGGCAGCCACCGGTCTTCTAGGAAACCGTAACTTAAACAAAATGGTGTAATAAACTCTGTCGGTAATGAAACGTCTTCATGTATTGTTTAAAATTATATAATTTTAATGTCATCACTACTCAGGTCCCTAATATACAGGTTACTAACTAGTTTGGGGCCCACCGTTGAAAAAAAACTGATTATTGAAATAATTACAGATACCTACCTACCACTTTATTTATAAACGTTGCTTAAAGTTAAGAGACGTCTAAACGTCAAAAATTATGTTTAAATAGTCGTTAACGTTAATCATTACTTGTCTTTGAGCAACTTTTATAAATAAACCCAAAAATAATTAATTTGTGTGTGTGTATAAGGACATCATTGTAACAAAATGAACAAATAAATTCATGGCAAAGGAAACATGTCATGTGATATATACATTTTTTTATTTTTTATTCCTATTAAATGTTATCAATCTATCAAACCTTTTCCTAACTACGCTGAGGTCAGCTTCCAGTCTAACCGGATGCAGCTGAATACCAGTATTTTACATTGAGCGACTGCCTATCTGACCTCCACAACCCTAACTGGTTAATCGATATCCCTTGTTAAGACTGGTTGTCAGACTTTGATATATTTATATGTCGCATCAGCGGGTGGCCGAGATGCGATACATCGGGTCTTCTTCACGATCCGACATAGTTTAGATAGTTGTGGGCACTACAGTGGGTACTCGAACGAAAAGATTATTTGAATTTACAGTAACTTTAATAAACTAGCTATTTACAACCGAAACGCACACGTGCGTCGGAAACAAACACGTGCGTTGGTATTGAGCGATTGCCGAGACTGTCCGAGCTCGACGGTCGACTGTAGACTGACTGTCGCACCACTCGGTCTCTCCACCAGTCCTCGCGGCATCCCCTCCACCGACGATCGTGTCCAAGCGGTAGGGCTCGCTTGCGTTTCCGATCACATGATTCTTCGTTTACCAAACAAATCGTTAGATGGCGCTGTTCGCGGTACTGTGTTGCCATCTATCCACGACACGGCCATCCCTGACTAGCACCCGTCCTCGGGTGTAGTACCTGCGGACCAAATATACTCACAGAGTAAACAAGCTCGGCTATCCTGCCAAATATCTAAGGTAACTCGGCTATCCTGCCATTACCTAATAACTAAGGTAACTCGGCCTATCCTGCCAATACCTTATAACTCAGGTAAATCTATCTCATTGTTACTTTAATTTCTCTAGTCTTCATTTACAATGCCTTGTTGTCAAGGTTTCGCACTCCCAACATTAATCATTAGAAAAGGTTCGATCAGTAAGTTGAACCAAAGAAAATCAAAATTCTAACGAATCAGTTACTATTTACCAAAATCTGTGCAAAAACACAGTCCCAGAATCACACCAATGATTCTTACTAGATCAGTTGTCACATAAGCTACTGCACATAAGGTGCGGTTGAGACTAGTCACCACATGTGCTTACTACACATGAGGCGCTCTGTGCACCAACACAGACCAGAATCGACCCATTGATTCTCAGAAAAAGAAAACTAGCGCAATATGTGCTACAACACATTAAACGCTCTGTGCACCAATACAGACAGGACTCAACCCATTGATACTCAGTAAAAGAAAACTAGCGCAATATGTGCTACAACACATGAAGCGCTCTGTGCACCAACACAGACAGGACTCGATCCATTGATCCTCAGTAAAAGGAAACTAGCGCAATATGTGCTACAACACATGAAGCGCTCTGTGCACCAACACAGACAGGACTCGACCGATTGATTCTCAGAAAAAGAAAACTAGCGCAATATGTGCTACAACACATGAGGCGCTCTGTGCACCAACACAGACAGGACTGGACCGATCAACAAGTTAAACCACAAAATTATAATAAATCAGTTAGGATTTACCGAAATCAAACTTATGGGCAATGTATACTCAACTCGTGAAACTTTCATTGTAATCTGTGCACCAACACAGACCAGAATCGCACCAACGACTCTCTACATATCTACCGCCACATATGCTACAACACATGAGGGGCTCTGTGCACCAACACAGAAAAGAATCGCACCAACGACTCTTAAGATATCTGCCGCCACATATGCTACAACACATGAGGGGCTCTGTGCACCAACACAGAAAAGAATCGCACCAACGACTCTTAAGATATCTGCCGCCACATATGCTACAACACATGAGGGGCTCTGTGCACCAACACAGAAAAGAATCGCACCAACGATTCTTAAGATATCTGCCACCACATATGCTACAACACATGAGGGGCTCTGTGCACCAACACAGAAAAGAATCGCACCAACGACTCTTAAGATATCTGCCACCACATATGCTACAACACATGAGGGGCTCTGTGCACCAACACAGAAAAGAATCGCACCAACGACTCTTAAGATATCTTGCGCAATATGTGCTACAACACATGTAGCGCTCTGTGCACCAACACAGACAGAAATCGCACCAACGATTTCTTATAGACCCATCGCCACATGTTACTCATGAGGTTTGGTCTTAAGTTTTGAGTTTGAGTGTACAAGCCATTCTTAACCAAAGGTGGTCTCACTACCACTGTCATCAACTATGACATCTAATTCCGGAGTAACTTGGTGATCGGGTATCCTTCTCACACAATCATGAGGGTATTCTTATGCTCGCTGAGTCAAGCGCCTTTACTCGTAAAACAATAATTAAAGCAAACTTACTAACTTTACTTTAGTCAAATCGAATGTTATCGTAATTGCATTTTTTTAATACCCTGTGTCGCGTGGTCTACTATCTCATCTAAGTGAATATCAGTCAACTCATCATCAGTTGTCACTAAGCTAAGCCAACTTTGACGCAACACAATCATTGATGATAGAGTGACAGAATCGTAATAAAATGGTTGTGACTCACCCGGTATTCATCAGTACACTGCTCGGATTACCGACATAGCAAACTTGAACCATATCACTCGCTACTAGCTGCTGCTGCAGGCGCTGGCTCGGAACGGCCTGGCACCCTCGCCGTACTGGCGTCTCCATCATAGCTTCGTGGACATCTCGAAGCAACATGTCTGGTGTTGCCGCATCGAAAACAGATGCTGTGGGGCACTGCCATCCTGTTGCACACGTTCTTGTGTGTTAACCTGTAACCAAAAATTCAAAAGCAGTGCATGTTCCACTCGGCCAATTCTGACCATTTACGACTTCTAAAACTCAAACTCAAATCATTTATTTCAATCAAACCTTGTGCAGGCACTTTTAAATTGTCAAAATTAAATAGTCTGTCAGTTAGTCAGAAAGTTGAAGCCAGTCGCCCACTCCAAAGCGCAGATGTCCATGGAGAAGAACTACTAAGTTTTGAAATCAGAAAACTTTAATCCTCTTCTTATTGTCAAAACTACCTCTAATTTAACTAAACAAACTTTGAATAATCTTAGCAAAAACATTCAATGACCAGAGCCTTGTAAACAAACTTTGATTTTAGCTAATGAAAGCGAAAATCATCAACCAGAGCCATGTAAACAAACTTTGATTATCTAATCATAGCGAAAATCATCTACCAGAGCCATGTAAACAAACTTTGATTATTTAATCATAGCGAAAATCATCTGCCAGAGCCATGTAAACAAACTTTGATTGTTTAATCATAGCTAAAAATCATCTACCAGAAACGGACCTCTGAACTTCCGATCTAACATGGTTATAACCGTCTAAGAACACTACTGCCCTATAGAGCCTCCAGACGTAGGTAGCGGGAACTGGAGGTAGATGTCCAGGGTCCCGTAGCGCCACGGCAGGGTCATCCAGCCGCTCCCCTGCGGCGACGGCGGTGGCAGTATTAGTAACTGCCTCCGGGCCTCAAGCCTTCAACAGCGCACGTAGACACGTACGTCTGCGCAGGTGCGGGTGCAGGTGCAGAAGCGAAGTAGGCAGGCAGAAAGGTGGAAGGAAGGAAGAAAAAAAAAAACCCTGTAACCAGTCGGTTTGTCCGTTGAGGTGATGTCCGGACACACGCGACCGACTGACATCCCGACAACCGTAGTCTGAGTTGTCTACGGTGGACAGCAGTGAGCTGGCATCCACTGGTTATCGAGATGTGGCAGCCCAGGTGGTGCGTTACAATAGAAACACATGAATAAAGAAAGGTAAAGAATTACATCCAAATGTGTAGGTAGGTGAAGAAGAATTATTAGACTTTCTTTTCACTTTTAAACCTACGCTACGAATAGATCTGGATATCCTCCGCTGGATACATGGTTAATAGAAATAAGATAACAAGATTGTAGGCCGCTTAAGAAGTTATTATAACAAAGAGAATTGATAGGTACCAGTATGGATAACGGTTACATTGTGAACGCTTAGAAAAGTGAGCTGTAGGTAGATCTAAGTTAACCGTGGTACGCGTAAGAACACTGAACAATTCTAATTTACAAAGGATTCTAAATAAAACGTTGTTATTTAAGTTATAAAGAGAGTTGGAACAACTATAAGCGGCGAAGAAATAGGTGTTTGCGACACTCACACGTCTGGGGTTTTTTCACAACACTTAGGTATTATTACATAGTAGTTATAGTCTTCTTCACGATCCGACATAGTTTAGATAGTTGTGGGCACTACAGTGGGTACTCGAACGAAAAGATTATTTGAATTTACAGTAACTTTAATAAACTAGCTATTTACAACCGAAACGCACACGTGCGTCGGAAACAAACACGTGCGTTGGTATTGAGCGATTGCCGAGACTGTCCGAGCTCGACGGTCGACTGTAGACTGACTGTCGCACCACTCGGTCTCTCCACCAGTCCTCGCGGCATCCCCTCCACCGACGATCGTGTCCAAGCGGTAGGGCTCGCTTGCGTTTCCGATCACATGATTCTTCGTTTACCAAACAAATCGTTAGATGGCGCTGTTCGCGGTACTGTGTTGCCATCTATCCACGACATATAGAAATGTTATCTTTCTTTAAATATATCAATCTATAATTTTGCATGTATACAAGTAGGTACCTGCTTTACTAATGTTACCTTCAGAGATTAAAAAATACAGTGATTCTAATTTTATTTTATTTAGTTTCAGCTCCGAAGATGCGTGCGCCCGTGCGTCCTATTCGTCCTGTGCGACCACTGCCAGTAGAGAATATAAGAATAATCCAAGTCGACGAATTCAGATTTGCAGCAGAGACTGGAGACTCTTCAACGTACTACTGTTCTGGGAGGGCTAGATGTAGGTGTAAAGCAACTCTTTGTCTAAACCAAGAAAATTATGTCGTGTCTGTAGACCTGACCCACAACCACCCCCCACCGTCACCACTACCAATCTTTCCAGATGTTTCAAAAAATATGCTGAAGACTAACAGTGTTAGTCTGTTAGCTGCTGCCCTGGCGAATCCGAATAATAGAATGCAATAAAACTATTTATCCCAACCCCGATTTTATGGGACAATACAACAATGCAGGGGGCCTGAAAAGGCCACTTTGGCAGAATCATAAAAGGATAACATAATGGACAGTTAACCGTTAAGTTAATCGTATCAAATCCCATTGGTGAAGCATTTTTCAGTTTTTTTTTTTGTCTGTGCTAAAATACCAATCAATCCGATCCAAATCCAATCCCAATCTCTTTGATTATACCTACGTAGTGCAGCGAAAAAAAGAAAAACACGGAACACGGACTGTCTTCGCCATATTACGATGTTATCCTTTTATGAAGTGGTATTTTTAGGCCCCCTGGTAACGTGTTTCACATTGAAACTTTATGAAATGTTGCCAGCAACATTCGCAACACTAAACATGTTGCTGAAACAATGTTGTGCAACTTTTGGTTTCTATCTATCTATCAATATGGGGCTTTACATTTCTGTGACGTTAAGGTTTGACCCGATTTTGTGTAATATATGGGAAAGAGCAAAATTTCCTATAAAATCATATATCTAGATCTTATAATTACGTTCGCTTTTAAAAAAGTACATGAGCCCCTTTTTAACTTTCTAGCCTTTTCTCAAAGTTTGTCGCAGTAACTAAGCAGCGGGGTAAAAGACTATCAGTAGCAATGGATTTAATTTTGACAGTTGAACAACATTCATTGCGTTATTTACGTTGTTCAGGAGGCGCATTTTTCGAACATGTGAATCAGTAGATTAGCAATATCCTTTAAAATTATTCAAATTGAGACCTAATGGGTTAGGTTAGGGCCTGTGCACACCACGTTTTTTAAACGCGCCGTTGACGCGCGTTTTAGAAACGTGTGTCGACGGCGCGCTTTTATCCTACAGAGCAGTGCCTGCTAGTATCTGACTCGCGTGCGTATCGCGTCTGTATGCACAGGCCCTTAGAACCATATAAAACCATGCTCGAGATGGTAGAACTGACCAAGCGTGCTACAACCAAATTGTTCGCAGACAATTGGCTATTTAGGATTTTAGGATAACAAAATAGGAATTATTTGAGGCACACAAAACGAGGCACATTTATTATATTAAAGTGCATATTAAAAAAATTCGGAAATCACGATGGGAAATCTTTGATAAGTTTATACAATATTTGGTATATTATACAATGGTATGATCGAATACATGCCATAATAAATTATGTTACGATAACACCACAATTCAGTGCCTTTCATATGAAACAGTAGCAGTATGAGCGAATGAATACACGAAACCGATGACCATACTAGTAGAACAATTTCTATGAAAACCTCATGGAAATTGTTCTATCAGAATCGCGTCGTTTTTTGTCGCACCGTCCGCGTCGCGTCGCGTCGCGCCTGTCGTTAACCAAGAGAGAAATCTAATTGGGGTCGAACCTAAATGGTAGATATAGTTAGATAAGACCAGCGGAAAACTTAATTAAGTATTTATATGTCTACTTAATATACATTACATACAAGATACAGGTTTTTACCTGGTTTGAAATTCAGGAGTTCATATAAGTAGTTTTAGTTTAGTCGTCTATATACTCACTTACCTACCTACATTATTTGTATTCCACTTCTTAGAAATATAACTATATCAGTTTATTAGGCTATATTTATGAAGTCCAAATAAACGTTACAATTATTACATTCCTATAGTTAAGTATCTACAATTTAATTATTGTGAATGTGAGGACTATGTGGGTCATTTCTTTTTTCCTTCTTAGTTTTAATCATGGTCTGGCAGTTTGAGTAGTTTATGCGGCCTACCCAAATGTCCTGTCATTGATATTGTTCGTCGAATCGTTGAGCTCCTCAAGTTCTGAGTTGATCTGCACGATTTTTGACAAATGCTTGCACTGATTGGACAGGTCCGCTCAATCTGTGTGGTTCTTTCCTCAAAAGACCATTTCAGACACCAATCAACATGGTCTTCACACGATCTGACCAAGATTTTGTCTGGACTTTAAAAGAGACTGTGACTTCTGAGTTTGTTTTGGCCTTTCTTCTCAGTATAGTCAGATAGGAAACGCCGACCTCATCTAGTTTAAAAAAATATGCTTGACGTGTAAAAGTGTTTGTACAAACCTACTTACAGAAAATAAATCATATAACATTAATAATGGTGATATTACACGGTTCAACCAAATTGTTTTACTTTGGTTGAAAGAAACAAAAATCATGTTAAATCCAAAATTATTTCGCGATTGCTCACTGGTATTGATTTCAGTCAATTTGGTTGCTTTCAATTTGTCATTTCAATTATTCATCACAATCATTATTCTACAAATGACGTATTTTTATAATGTTTAAAATATAAGATTCATGTATAATGAATAAGGCTCTCAATATATAGGGTGACTGGTAATCGCGAAAAAAAATCAGCTGTTCCCTACATTTATGTTCGTCTAACTCGTCAAAATGTAGGTAGGTATTCCCTACATTTTGACGCTGTTTTTTTTCACTATTTCAGGATTGGTCCCATAGTAAAAGTTGTTCATAATGATGAGTAAAATCACGTGTTTAAGTATCGGTCACTAATTACCAGTCACCCTATATTTTGTATCCTTTCGGTGTAATAACCTAAAATATCTTAATAGCTTGGTTTGACAATGCAATATTTATTGACTAGTCCTTAGTGTTTCTAGTCGTTAGTGCATAGTGGCTGTGTGTATTGTAGTGTGTAGTTTTAACTCTTTATGAATATGTATAATCACTGATAGTCATATTTTTCGAGGCATGGCATTTAATAAATAAATTTAAACATTTTTGTACGTAAACATATAAAAATAACAGAAGAATAAAGATAAGGTCGTAAGTAACCAATGAAAAGTTTATTTTACATTGAAAAATAAAGCAAAAACTTTTTATAATTAAATTAGCTAGTTTCTTCTTAAAATTCTAAATTAACAAACATTTTAATAATCACTAGCAGCGCCCCGTGGTTTCACCCACATAAGTCCCGATCCCGTGGGAATATCGGGATAAAAAGTATCCTATGTCCTAATCCAAGTCATGGTCTACCCACGTGCCAAATTTCATCTTAATCTGTTTAGTCGTTTTAGCGTGAAAACGCAACAAACAAACATACAAAAAATAAATATTTTCTCTTTATTATTATACAAGGTTAAATTTAAGACCTGAAATCGCGAAAAAACATCAGCTGTTCCCTACATTTATGTTCGTCTAAATCGTCAAAATGTAGGGAACAGCTGATTTTTTTTTTCGCGATTTCATCTTTGGTCCTTTAGTAAAAGTTGTTCATAATGATGAGTACAATGACCTCTTAAGAGGTTGTTGATGTTTTACCAATAACCCTGTATAATAAAATTAGATTAATTACATACATAAACTAACGTCTTCTTCCCATGGGGGTAAGCCAAAACTACAGAACGCCACCTGCCGCGATCCATACATACTCCTTTCCTAATTATTTATTAATGACTTCATTAATCATTTTTAGAACTACAAAGTTGTGATATGACGCACGGTTGGTACAACGTACAATAGTTTTAATATTTTAAGCCAATATTATAAAAAATCATTAAGATTTTTTCTCTAGTCACTATTTATATAATTATAATAATTTAGGTACATATCTAAACAGCTATACGTATAACACCTTTATACTCGTAAATACAGTAATAATGTTTGCATTTTAATTAAGAACGTATAATCTTTTGTGTCACATTAGTAGTGGATCCGTATTAATTAAATGGGTGTATGACTTAACGATGTTCTTAATATAATATCCGTACCTATCTAGCGTGAATATGTTGAATTATGTTGTTACATAATTCAACATCAACTCAATATTTTTTTGTTAGGTATTTTTGATACCTACGCTGAACTTCTACCCGGGTACTAATAAACGTTGTATAGCGTCTGTATAGTTACATAACGCTTTGTCTTCTTAATTCTTTCGAAAGTCAAATTACTGACTACTGAAAGCGTAGACAGAGTAAACTATAGACTGCTGCATATCTTCTTTTTCATTCGCACAAGAAAAAGAGAAATATATTAACGTCACTAGCAAAGAAAAGAGACAGAATAAGAATATTTCTGTCCCTCACTGCGTGTCGGCTAAGCACATCAATGTGCACAACAAGTTTGACGTTTATGAATGAAATAATAAAAATTATGAATGAAATAATAAAAACTACACCGCGATTAAACGGAAAATTAGATCTTTTTCGTGCATAATTCAATAATAGTACATTTGCGCAACTGTGGTGTAGGGTAATAAGCTGTAAAAATTATAGTATAATGAAGATTGCCGGAATTTGTTGTCCCTTTCGGTGACACGGATACCATGAGTCTATAGATTACTCTGTCTACGACTGAAAGAGAGAAATCGGTGTGTAACTATTCATCTGACATACCTACCTAATACGTTTATTAGTAAGGGGGGTAAAGTTTAAAAAACTCCTAATAACGAGTAAAATGTGACGTCTGCAGAAAATAAAAGTTTGTTTTATCACCTATGTAATTTTTTATTATCGATACGAGCGTACTATCAATATTAAACAAGTGTAATATACTGTACTATTTCACCTGATGGTAAAAGAATAACTGCTAACTCCCTGTAATGCTATTCTGTAAAAATCTCACATCTCTCTACAGCCGTATGCAAACTTGGCCTATGGCTATGGCTCGGAACATGAGGCGAGTCGTTGCGCAGTAAAAAACATCGCGTATCTGCGGGGGTGAGGGGTGCTGTACTGCGCAGCGAGTAGCTCACTTCAGAGCCGCCATAGAGTTTGACGCTTACCTACTATACTTACCTTTTTCCAGCCTTCAAAATAGTTCAATCGTCGCGAGGCGGCCAGCTGCTGTTGTTTGACAACCACACGTTCTCAAGAAATAACAAAGGCTCTTACGTATGGTACTGTTCACGGCGACTGTCAATGAAGTGTCACGCCAAACTGACCTATAGACTAGACAGTTTGTATATACCTCAGGACCTTGAACACAATCACCCTTCACCTAGATTTTATTAACCTCTGTATACAACAAAATACTCTTTCTGAGTCCGTCTCACGAAAAAAGTATCGCAGCGCGCTACAGGCATGCGAGGGAGACATAAATCTTTATTTGTTTATTTATCTCAACATCATACAGGCACTGATTAGTAAAATGCACGATCTTAACTAGAGAAAGGTCTTTCAGGTAGGAGGGTAGTTGTAGGAATGTTGCTAACTATACAGGGTGGGTAAAAAACCTTGGATCAAACGAAACAAGGCGATAGCTGGGATTATTTGCAGTAAAAAAAATAAGTATCGATCACTACAAAGTGCTTTTATGACAGTGGGTACCATGATTTATCAGTAGGTATTGGCACTAAACACTTAAATTGTCATAACTTTTAAGGGGATCAAGTTAGGTGTCTGCCACAGAGACATTTTTTACTGCAAATAACCCCAACTATCGCCCTGTTTCGTTTGATCCAGGGTTTTTTACCCACCCTGTATAGTTAGCAACACTCCTACAACTACCCTCCTACCTGAAAGACCTTTCTCTAGTTAAGAATGTGCATGTTACTAATCAGTGCCTGTATTATGATGTTGAGATAAATAAATAAATAAAGATTTATGTCTCCCTCGCATGCCTGTAGCGCGCTGCGATACTTTTTTCGTGAGACACAGAGCACACTACGCATCGTCGCTTATCTCTGGTGGAAAGGCAGCCTAACTCAAATAGACATCCGCTATACTTCCGAGTTCCGACAGCTGGTTGCTACCGGGGGCAAGGCAAATCAGATTACCGAAATGTGTCATTTTCGATACGATAGCCTGTCGGATGGTTGTCTATGCTCCGATCCATGCTGGTCTGATAAGTAAAAAGATGTTGGCCATTAATATCACTCCTTCCTTACCTATTTTTCAGCCAGATTAGTACACTCATCCCGAGGAGCCCAGCTGCTGATGTTCCACAATCACACGTTCTCAAGATCCAACAGGTCCTCATACGTCTGGTACTGTTCAAGTCGAGTGTCCAGGAGATGTCCAGCCAAAGTGACTTATAAATTGGGCGTAATATTTGCTCATGATTTTGAACACAATCACCCTCCGCCACCCCTGGAGTTCAGTTAATTCACCTGGGTCAATCACCTAGGTGCATTAACCATACTTTTTCGACCACGACTCAAGTACACTCCCGGACTCCTAAAGGGACCCACTGTCGATTCAAATGCTAAGGTAACCGGTAAAATTCAAATTTTCGTAGGTTTTTTCGATTTGCAGGTCTGTGTCAGGTTGTTTGTTGATTAAAATCTGATTCATTAGAATCAGCAATACAACTTCTTGAGTTAAGAATTGCCTCAAATGTCATGATTTCATGAAATAGTCATTCAATAGGGTAATATATAGGTACTTAGAGAGTTGTATTGATGATTTTTATGGTTGTAGTTCTATTAATAAATATTTGTTACGGCCGCGAATCATATTTAGATTAACATAAAACCTGATACTAATCTGCAAATACCAAAAATCTTGATCAGGTGTCACGATTATTCAAAAAAGGGTATTAATGGAACTGTATACAAACGGTGGGGTCCGTGGCTAAATAATAACAGCCGCACAGGTCGATCGATCAGGTTTATCTACGCTTGCTGCGGTTGGTCTGTGGATGGGTGACCATCTTTACATACCGAGACCCCTCCGTGCCTCGGAAAGCACGTTAAGCTGTTGGCCCTGGCTGTCATTCGTGGATCTTTCACAGTCGTTACGAGTAGTCAGAAGCCCGAAAGTCTGACAACCAGTCTTACCAAGGGGTATCGTATTACCCAGTAACTGGGTTGTGGAGGTCAGATAGGCAGTCGCTCCATGTAAAATACTGGTATTCAGCTGCATCCGGTTAGACTGGAAGCCGACCCCAACATAGTTGGGAAAAGGCTAGGCAGATGGTACAAAAATATGTAGGCTGGCTTGATTTCGGAGTCCTGGAGTGTTTATCAAATTAGAGCAGCAATGGTCCAGTGGTACCTAACAGCCGTGACTTATCAGCGGAGCAATTGCGTAACACATTTTTAATCGAAATCGGTTTCATTTTGACAGTTACACAACATTCATTGCGTAATTTACATGTTGAGCAGACTACACATTTTTCGAACTTATAAAGCAATGAATTAGCAATTTGCTTCAAAATGATTCAGATTCCGATTAATAGTGTGTTACGCAATTAGGGTGCAGGGGGCTACTCTCTTAGTCCGTCAAAGATACGGGCCCGTATTGTCATTCGTTCTTAGTTCGGGCCCCGGAACTAATCTTATGTCCCTTGGTGATACGGAGAAAGAAACGCCCGAAACTACGGATTTTGTGCTTGGAGAGTAGACCCCCAGACAGGCATCCACTTTACATTGTGCAATTTATTTTAGCACCACTGCTTTCTGTGAAAGTTGACAAAAAGTTTTGAAGGTTTATACAGCATGTTCGATAGCTATGCCACCTATAGGAGAAGTGAAATAAAAACAAATTGTTTCCCTCTTTTGGCATTGGAATGGCCAGCTACAGAGGCTATTTCTTTCCTATTCCTAACAGCTTCAGATTATATCTTAATTACTTCCAAATTGTAAATTCTACCAAAAATTTAAATATTCTAATATTAGGAACAATGTTACGATTAACATTCGTTAAAAAGTTGCACATTTTGTTACAATTTAATAAATAATAATGAAAGAAACCTATTCCAGTGTTTCATTCTAATAAAAATGTTAAAATAATTCAATTTCAGAATCCATTTTATGGGTTTTAAAAGCGAGAAATGCAGGTTACCCTTTTTAAGGCAAAGGGTATACATTCATCAATTTAAAAAAAAAAACCTTACCATAGATTGATGTCTATGGTAAGTTTTTTTTTTTAACGGATTACGTCAAATTGCAATAGTTGATACTATTTTAATTTAACGATTTCCATTTTATATTACAGTAAAATAAATAAAATAAAAATCAAGTTCTAAGCACACATCATTTCCAGGGTTACATATCGAAAGGATCCAAGTGGGTAAACGAAAGAAAGCGTTGCTAATGATCCAGGACTATACCTTTGCCCAAACGACGAGTGACCAAAGATATTGGAACTGCAGCAGTAAGTACTCGGCCAAGTGTCCAGCGAAACTGCGGTTCAACGACTGTGGACAGTTGATTTTCCATGAATTGGAGCATAACCACGAAGCGCCAGCGTTTTTTAAGACTAAAGATGGAAGATATGTGAAGCTATAGTATAGTATCTATTATAATATACAGTGTGAGTCTTCATAATGTGCACATAACGAAATGAGGGTAACATAGCTTAATTTAATCGACGGAAAAAAATATTTGAAAAAATAAAAAAATATTTAAAAGGATCTTTCTTTACCTGCTAAAGTATGGTGACTGCAAGGCCTTTCTTTAACAGTTGATAAATGTTGTGATTGAGTTATAAACATGGTATTTTACGTTTAGAAATCTGATACGATGGAGAATAATTTAAAGTAATAAAAAAGAGTAGGTAATCGGGGCTTTTATTGAGTAATTTTACAATTATTGTAAAAATTTATGAAAAAATATCAGATTTTTGTTAGAAAAAAAACCATAATTCTCAATTGAGGGCGATTGTTTACACAGGGGTCACAGCAGCGAACAAGAATTTTAATAAAAATTCTACAAAATTATTTTTTTTTTGATTTTTTAAAATATTTTTTCCGTCGATAAAATTAAGCTTAGTTACCCTCATTTCGATATGTGCACATTATGAAGACTCACACTGTATAAAGTTCGAAGTCCTGACTGACTGATATATCAACACACAGCCTAAACCGCTGGTCCTAGAGACATGAAATTTGGATGGTGTGTTCTTTGTGAAGAGTAGGTATCCACTAAGAAAGGGTTTTATGTAATTCCACCCCTAAGAAGGTGAATGGGGGGAGGTTGAAATTTCACGCAGATGAAGTCGGGGGCAGAAGCTAGTAGAATAAAATAATTTAAGGAGGAACCGCCAATGTAGCCCGCGATATTTATAAATCATATTTTAATCAACATTCAACATGACACTGACCTGCAAATTGCAAAAAACTTGAGAAAATTTTAATTTCGCGTGCTAACTAAGTAGCGCATACCCCCTAACGGCTAAAACGTTAATAATAATAGTTCATTCTTAGCTCATTTTCTGTAATATTTTTTATATTATTATAATTATATAAACAATATTACAATATTAATTTATATTATTATAGTCTGTTCTTTTGATATTGATATGACGTATGCAAACATGCAATTTATTCATCAGATAATGCGTTTTCGTCCTAATCAAAAGCGATCGTCGCGTTCATATGTCACTTTTTGTTCGGAAAATCGGAAGTCGCCCTCTGTCAGCGCGACCACGCATCGAACGTGGTCAGGCCGACAGAGGGTGCCTTTACCGAACAAAAAGTGTCATGAAAGAAAGAAAAATATTTTATTGAGACACGCACAGGAAATACAAACAGTAAAAAAGGAGCATTTAAAACCACGAACACAACGCACACGTCACGTTCATATGACGCATCATAATTATGAACGCGACGATCACTTTTGGTTGGGATGCGGCCTGACACTTTTATTGTTTTCCTCGCTTTATCTTTCTATGTCAGAAACAGTCAGGATTTATATTTAATTTTGGGCCGATATTTCAATAGTCAGACAACTTTTATCTGAGGAATAAATATTGCGGTTTGACAGCTTTTTAAATAGAAATTACGTCAAACTGTCATAATTATTATTCTTCAGATAAAAGTTATCTGACTATGGAAAAAATCTGGTCTTAGTATAATTTATTTATTTAGTTAATAGTCCATTTATTTTCAGGTTTTTTGCAATTTGCAGGTCAGTGTCAGGTTGTATCTTGATCAAAATACGATTCGCGACAATAACAGGTACATATTTAGAGAATTATAATCATTAGAATTATTAATACATCTTTCTAAGTTAGATTTGTACCCTTCGATCAATAATAGTACTAGATGAATGATTACGAACAAAAATAAGTCGCTAAAGTGGCCACGTTTGCACACAGATAAACATTTATACTTCTTACTACGAACTATAGAAAAAAGTTTAATAATATTAACAACTTCAGACTATTATAAACCTTAACACTCTAACATAATGTTTAATTACGATTGCAAATGATTCATATTTAAGTCCTTCTGTCATCGAAGCAATAAATTTAAAATGTCACTTGAAAATAAAAAGTCATTTTTATAATAAGTACAAAAATATTTATTCTAAAATGAAACTTAACGTCTAAGCAATACGGTTAAAAACATTTTGTTGACAATTTCGTACTTACTCGAATTTGGAATTAGACGTAGTTCTTGGAATCACATTTCAATGCTTCAATGTTTGTTAGAATAGTTGGCGCGTTGTCGCAAACATTGGCCAACAATCATAATATTTGCTAATTGATTTATATTTACTATTTAACTGTGTTACTATTTTATGAAAAACATTTAATGATAAAGACTTACCGAAAAAAAGATATTCCTTCCAAAATCTTGGTGTTACGGTGGTTATTTACACAACTTTTGAACGCGCACTGAGCCATTTTGACGTTTTAACATTGGCTATGATTGGACCATACTAATTTGAAATAATAGCACGAAAGTATTCGTGCTCGTATTTTTCGGGCCGTTTTTGAAGCGCTTATCGGGCATCTAGTACTATTATTGATCGAAGTTTGTACCATAAGAACCTTCGATCAATAATAGTGATCGAAGATAAGAACCAATCTCTTACGGAAAAGTGCATAATGGTAGAAATCTAACTTAGAAAGATGTATTCATGATTCTAATGATTATAATTCTCTAAATATATATCTGTTATTGTCGCGAATCATATTTTGATCAAGATTCAACCTGACACTGACCTGCAAATTGCAAAAAACGTAAGAAAATTTGAATTTCGCGGTCTACCACTACCCATTCACCTTAACCTAAATAAACATAATAATATAGTAACAATTTTGTTAGTAAATAAAACTTAATAACTATGTTAATATCACTTAGTTGCACTAAGTCTTTGTGCGTTCCGGTGGCACATGTCCGCGAAATTCGACACATTATGCCAATTTGATATTTTCTACATGCCGAAGATTGACAGTCTGTTGAGATTTAAATGTACCTACGGTCAATTTGTTGTACAATTTATTTCCCAACCTTACCTATTCTATGTAAAAATTATAGGTAAGAGTTTTTTTAGAGCTTAGTCCTAAGTAGGTATAGGTAATACCTACTTACAATGTATGAATGTCATAAATAGGTACGAGTACAATGAGAATTTTATTTTGAGCATTTGGAGGCTAGATTTTGTGTTCGTGTTTTTTGTGCAATGCAATCTTATAGGTAGGTATTAAACTAAGAAAATCTATGGTCTTAGCAATATCTTACTATTAGTTTAATGGCAATGTTATTAGTGGGTTAGGTTTAAACCCACCCATAGTTCTATTTTTGTATTTACAAAAGTTAAGTTTTAGTAAATATTCCTATTAGCAATAACGAAACGCTTGTAAAATAATTATAATTGACTTATAATTTGTTAATTTCGCTTTTTGTCCGAATTTAAAACTAAAATATTGCCCGTTGGGGCTACATTATTTTAATTGCAATTTATTGGTAGCCATGTACAGACGCCAGCACATCAAGCTACTACAACATGTCAAATTTCTTTAATAGATTTTCAACTTTATCACTAAAGCATAAGGTTCAAAGTTGATTGGGAAAATTTTACAGTTTCGGGTAGCTTGATGTGCTGGCGTCTGTACCTACATTGTACCTACAGTCAGAGAAATTGAAACATTAGGTACGTCAATTTGACGTGTTATAATCATTTCATACAACTGTCAAAGAATGACAGTTGCGATTGAATATACAGGGATTGAATATTTAATATATATTTGCTAAACAATTAATTTCCATGACTTTACCCTAGAAGTGTCTGCTGTTCCCAATGTTGAGATTATAACATGTGTGTTAAATAAATTAAATATTTTTTTATTATTTTAAATGCACTATTTCTTTAACGTTTGAATCCCTAGCCGCAGAACCAGGTGATATTTTCCACTATGTCATATCAACAACTCAAGTACAAAGTACAAGTACCTGTGTAAGTATCTACTTCATCAACATCATCACCATTTCAGTTGAAAGACGTCCACCACTGGTTAATCTACTTAGGTACCTAAGTGCAAATATTTGGTATACATATGAAGTAGGTAGTCCAACGGTGCTGATGCACTGGACGTGCTCGCTGTTAAAGATAGGTAGGTATATGACCCGACTCCACTCAGTCCAGTCAAGCCCGTCTTGGAGCGTAATGTTGGGATCATCCAACAGTTTTTCTAAAATAATTCTACGCTCTATCGCTCTGTGTTAAACCATAATGAAATTCTGCCTCGGTCAAAGATGAAAAAAAAAAAACTAATTTAATAAAAAAGTAACGCCTTTTTCTTTCAGATTTACATTATGAGATCCTGCATACGTCTGGTGGCAGAACCGTTATGGTCTTCCAAGATTACACCTTCTCAAATAGCTGGAAGTCCAGGTGCTGGTACTGCTCTAAACGGAAGACGCTCAAGTGTCCGGCAAGGGTCTTCATTGACATTTATGGCAATATCAGAAAATATAACACTGATCATAATCATTAGAGGAAGTCATGCCAGTCACACTATATTTTGTCGTTAATCGGCCGAGCTTAATGCCGCACTCAGACACGACACGACACATAAAAATAATCTACCAAATTGGCTAATATATTTTAGACAATGTCAACAAAATTTAAATGCTCCATCATTTTGACTGAGAGCCACGACAAGTGACGTCTGTGACTACGGCAGTAAGTTTATTTTTGTGCATTATTTTTTCTATTATTTTTTGTGTAAGTGGTGTAAATAAATGATAATTAAATATTTGAATTTCGATACTAACCTAATATTACGCGTCTGTATAATCGATAGGTGCTACTTCATATTTGGTAAGTAGGTACGTACTTTAAACGTCTAGGTAGATACAGTGCCGTAATTAGCCTTTTATGCGCCCGGAGCGAGCTGCTATATCCGCGCCCATTTTTTTTTTCGTATGGGAAATCATCAAATGACCCGCTCTGGGTGGAGCGGAAGGGAGTGTCAGACTCTTACTGACTAAAACCCACCCGTGTTCCTTCCTTAGCCCTTTATGTTCCGGGCCAGCGGTAACCCTTTGGGACAATATCCCGCTGACCCGGCAGGCTTCGGTCCTAAGGGGCCCATTCCTCGATGCTGAGATCTCTTTAAGGCGCGCGTGGAACACGTACGCGCCGTCCGGGACGGGCCTGGTCCTGATCGGACGGTGAGCTACCCATTACTCTCCGCCCGCAGGTCCACGCCTACGGAGGCCGGGAGTCGTCACGCGGCTCCCGACACCCGGAGCTTCTCCCGCGGCGGCTGGGACGGAAGGCCCTCTCCCTGAGCCGTCCCGCCACCTCCTTTGCTAGCATGACTGCTTCGCAGAAGAAGGTGACTGCCTCCCACTCCCTCTCGCCCCGGACCATGGCTTACACCAGGGCCGGACGCGAGAGGTCGCCGCCGCTGCCGATCGCCTCTACAAGGAAACGGCGGTGCTCCGCCCAAGCGGGACAGACCTCCACCGTGTCCTCTGGGCGATCCTGGCAATGGTGACACCCGGGCGTTTCCTCCCGCCTGATGATGTGCAGGAACCTCCCAAAACTTCCGTGTCAGGCGGATCTGCGTCAGGCGGTTGGTGGGTGGCTGGGTTGCGACAGTCGTTCTTTCCATGTCGCCATGAGGTCACGCCGGAGATCCGTCCGCTCCGCGATTTGCTGCGGAAGCGGATTTTCCCCCCGGCGTAGTGCCTCCGCGCGCCACTAATACAGGCGCGCGAGGACTATCCAGATCCCATGGCGGCAGTCCGGCAAGGAAGCTTGCCGCCTCGCCCGAGATCGTGCGGTAGCCCCGGATAAGCCTTCTGGGGCGCGTTCAGGTAGTGGGCGGCTCGCCGCCGCAGTGAACGCGCCCACACCGGGGCCCCGTATAGGGCCATGGACCGCACGACCCCCGCGTAAAGCCTCTGGCAGGAGGCGTTTGGCCCCCTCAGGTTGGGCAAGAAGGCGGCGCTTGAAGGCGGTCCCGGCCCGTTCTAGTTTGGGGGCCAAACGTCGGAAGTGCTCGACGATGTTCCACCGGCTGTCGAGGATGAGACCCAGGTATTTCATCGTCGTTTCGACGGCGATATGAACCCCTCCTACCGTTAGTTGGGATCCCGATGGTGGCGCGTTCCGGGGCCCATGAAACGACATGGCCTCGGACTTATGCAATGCCACCTCGAGGCCCAACTGCCGGATCCTCTCCACGACTATCGCAACCCCGCGTGTCATCGCGTCGGCCGCGCCTGATGCGACCTCCCCTGCGCCAGGACCAGCGCGTCGTCAGCGTAGCAAACCACGCTGACGCCATCAGGGAGGTCGGCCCACAGCACCCAGTCGTAGCCGATGTCCCACAGGAACGACCCCAGAACCGATCCCTGCGGTACACCGCACGACAACTCTCGCCGGTTCCACTCTCCGTCGCGACCGGGGTAGATGACGGCTCTGTCCGTCAAATACGCCTCGAATATTCGACGGAGGTAGGTCGGCACCCGGTGATACCGGAGTGGCTCCACAATGCAGCTCCAGGGCAGGGTGTTAAACGCGATGGCGATGTCGAGTGACACCGCCACGACGACCCCACCCCGGGACACCGCGTCCCCCGTAGTGAGGGCTCTCACGCGCATGATGGCGTCCACCGTCGAGCGCCCCTTGCGGAAGCCAAACTGGTTGTCCGCCAGATCCGGCCCCGTCCTCACCAGGTGCCCGACGAGGTGGCCCGCAATCAATCTCTCAAAGAGCTTGCCGACCTCTTTACGCGAGTAAAGACGCTTTTTACGCTTTTCAGGAAAATCGTCTTCGATATCACATTCTTCACAAACTTTTACGATTATTATTTATTTGTAAGAAGAATATACGCGGACGACGCGAATCCACACGTAGGTATAAATAAACAAATAATAGGTATTGTTAGTGACTCAGGTCTGGTCACTTCTGCGCCCCTCCAGGGTCTGCGCCCTGTGCCTGGGCACCGCTGGCACCGCCCTATTTACGGCACTGGGTAGATACAGATCGCTAGTGTCGTCGGTAGAACGTAAGTCAACCTATTGCTCAATGTCAACGAAGGTTAAGGTACAGACGCCAGCAGGTCAACCTACCCGAAACTGTCAGATTTTCCCAATCAACCTTGAACCTTATGATTTAGCAATAAAGTCGAAAATCTAATAAAGAAATCTGACAGATTGTAGTAACTTGATGTGCTGGCGTCTGTACTTCGCTACATTTATTTTTTGTCACTTGATTCCTTTGCGCTTCTTAGATAAAGATATTTATTGGTACCTATTCCCGAGTTTTGCAGTAAAATAATGCACTATGCCTAAATGTTTTGTTACTTGCCGTCGTTTATTTGGGGTGGCGCCACTGTCAACGCGACGAAGAAAGCTATCAAATTATTCCTTGAATCGTGACTTCGCGTGAATCGAAACGCAACGAAATGACAGTCGTGTCAGATTGACGGATGACGGGTAATTAAAAAAACAAAAATAAACACAGGGATTTATTGTAAATTCCCCAAATGGACCTAATTCTAGTGCCAATGGTATAATTTTGTGAAGATCATAGTCTAATATATGTGGGAACAATATAAAGTGTCAGTGTATTTAACATAACCTAAAATTGTGCGCGGAGTTTCAAATTTTTTTAAATGTAAAGTGTTTACAGTCTTATTTAATCACAATAATACTAATTTGTTACATTTAAAGTGTGCTGGTATATGCTCATTACTTGATTTCCCTTTTGTTTTGCGGAATATCGCTGTATCAACATGTTTTGGTGAGTGAATTAGTTATAATTTTTCCAATTAAACATTTTATAGTCATTTAAAAGGAGTTTAATCAACTTATCATGCACTATTTAATCCTTATGTTCATATAGGACAATTGTTTATTGTAACTTACTGTTTTATTTAGAAATGATTAAGTAGAGCAACAATGACCTACTTTTATCTTCGGTTGGTAACTTGTTTGCTCTTGTAAAGATTTATACGAAATATTTGAACGTATATCAGAATATATTTAAAGGTTCAGATAGCTAATAGTATAATTTTGCTAAAGCAACTATCCCTATTTTGTTGGTAGGTGCATAGCATTTGTGCGACCTCATTGTCAAAGGATGCTACACTTTTGTACATAAGTTAGCTGAAATTGGATTTATAGGAATAATTGTTTGTAGCAATATGGGTGGCATAGTCAGTTTGTGATTAAACTCTCTATGAAATAAAAAAATATACTTGTTAAAAAAATATATCCTTAATCTTAATTAATTAAATTACTTAATAAAAAAAAATTAATGAAGAGTTGAACGATGTTGTTTATAGATAGATATAACTAGTGTTTAATAAATAATAATAAGAGCAATTTTATGTGCCTTCCAAAAAAATATTTATATAATATTCTTTAAATCTTTGCAGTGATAACTATAAAGTTGTACTTACCTTGTATAAAAAAAAAAATAATGATACTTACATTGTTTTGATGACAAATGATGAAATTAAATGATTTCTAAGTAATTAAATAATTAATTAATATGTCATGTTGTGTAATGTGTTGTTTAAATAAAATATACTTTGGATTTTAATTGTTTTTATTTATTAATTCATGGTAATTGCCTTTTTCTTTTCCTGTCTGCCTGAGCAAATGTATATTGCAAAAATTTCATAAAAATAAATGTCTTTTAATTACAGTTTTAGAAAAATTTTCTGTAAACTACGTTATCCCAATTAAAGAAGAATTCAACAATAAACTAAAAAACCTTGTTGGTCGCAAGAAGAGCAACAGCTTGTACTTCATCAACACAGAAAGGTACCAGGACTTCATAAAAGAGGTGAAGGAAATTAAAAACAAACAAAATAAAAACTTTGAAGACTACAAAATGCTTGCAAGCTATGACGTCATAGATGTGAATGGTAGGGAGCGGTTGATACAGCCTAGGACTGAAGTTAATTCTACTATTAAGTTCTATGTGCCTATAGAAGACTTATTCAGTGTTTTACATACCATACATTTACTGTTTAAACATGCCAATAAAGATGTCATGGATGCCGAATTGAAAACTAAGTTTTGTAATGTTTCCAAAGAAGTTATAAAAATATATTTGACTTGTTGTAGAACTTGTAAGGAGAGTAAATGAATTCTTATTTTTTGCTGTAATTTAACTAAGTCTTGTCTTGTAGTATTTTAAATAAGTAATGAATTTCTTTCTTTAATATTAGGGAATATACATCATTTTTTTTTATGGGAACAATCTAGTTTTATTTTGCTTGCTTATTATACAGACATGCTACACGCACACCAAACTCACAAACAATATTACTCTCAAACTTGTAACTCTCAAATAATGTTATCACTAATATTATCCTTATTTTTATTTGATTTAAGTATTGTTTTGTTACTAGATTAAGTAATTGCCATAAGTACCATGAAGGAGTCTAGGAGACACTGCTCTTCCACATAGCCATTGTTTGCACTTTTTGAAAACTGAAGCATAAATGTAAACTTTATTTATTTATCGTGATTATGGTTGTAAACTATAAGATAAGCCTATTTCAAGTCCTTGTTTCCAGTTTATGTTATTTCCGCTTAAACATATATATCAACGTTATGGTACTGTAAATTTAGTTGATTGCAGAATGACTAGTAATAGTTAAAAAGTCATAAAAATGGTTGAAGTTGCAGTACAAACTGAACTTTATGTGTGGGTATTAAAGTTGCTTTTCAAATTAATATTAGTTTACATGTTTGGAAACTAAATCGCGAACGTAGAATAGACTTTATATTTTGTCCTACCTTTTACTGAGGAGAACAATGTCAGGACATGCACGAAGACGTAACGCAGTTCAAAAGCGCAGGGTCTCTTGTTTACCAACCACGCATCCCACGGCCACGCTACGTAAGTAACGTGGCGTGGCGACGTGGGATGTAGAAGATGATCCCAACGTTTTCATACAGCGCAAAACTAAGAACACTTACTTAATCTTCTTTTTACCCGACTGCGCCAGAAGGAGGGTTATGTTTTTAGCGTATCGATGGCAAAAGGCAAACACGATTACGACTTATACTTGCCAACGTGGTGAAAGGATTAGCGAATAGACAGAAGTCGATTACCTAGGGTGCGCCGGATGTTACAGAAGATCACATTCGGGGAGGGAGGGATCGGAGGGAGGCTCCTTTCATGCATACCACTGTAGCCTAAATGGAACTGTGCCTCTATTGTCTAGTGGTCGTCACATGCAGAGAGACACAACACAAGATACTTCTGTTTTGAATGACACCGTTCCTGCGATGCTTCTGGTAATTGCAATGTCGATCGGCTTCGGTAACCATTAATCATTACGTTGCCTGCCTGTTTGCCATCTCATGGCATAAAAAATAACACTGACGTGACTTGATGGCATAATAAGTCGTGGTTTCTGCATTTGACTGAGAGCTGTGCTGCGGAGCATACCTACTGTCCGATAGATAACCTTAACTGTTGATAAAATATCCTCATACTACGTTTATTTTCCAGTAAAGTTTATGATCTCAAGAGGAGGGGACCGACTGATGAAACTGGGAGACTTCACATTCACCAGGATGCAGTACCAAGGAGACCATTGCTATTGGTCATGTTACACCCACAATACTCACGGTTGCCCTGCCAAAGTGTATACCGAACGAAATAGATTGATGTATGCGAAAAATCTTCACAATCATCCACCTACGGAGTTTTTTGTTTGACATCGTCTTCGTTTTGCTACGGCTACATTGTCGCGATAAGGCGAACTACACTCGACACGATCTCTCTTGAAAATCACTCGACGTCTCGCTGTGCAGACAGCGCGCGAAGTATAATTCGATTTATCGTGACAATGTAGCAGTAGCATTACGTCCTTTGTACACACACGTTTATCTTTTTGTGAAATTCTGCGGTTTTTTCGCCGTGTGTAGGCACGGTCATCAGTGTTGTATGGATCACTAAAGCATGCTGACGACACGGCGGCATTACGGCACGGCGCCGTCGCCATATACCAAAGAACCGTGTCACATACAAGGTCACACGATTTTTTTACGGCGCGGGTCCACACCGTTCCATAGAGAAACCGTGCCGTGTATAAAGGGCCTTAGGATCAGCATAATAAAATATATAATGTTGCCATCTTTTCTGATTCGGTAGCTGCGTCGTTGTCATTGCATAAAACCTTTGCCTTCTTATTACGAAACGAAATCTAACTTTAGTTCTAGCCTAAACCTTTGAGCCAGTATTTGTACTTCGAACTTTATTTCGATGGTAAAATGACAACACCGAACTAAGCTGTCATTTTTGTATAAAGAACTGTATATTAAATACCAGTAAGGTTCTTAATTCAATAACTGGCTCGATGGTTTAAACCTGAAGGCCAATTGTCGTACTTAAAAAATGTTGAAATTCAAGTCTCAATCTCATCTCAGCGAAAAACTTTTCAAAAATGTAGTTATGGGTGTTGGTGATTGTTCGATAACCCGAGTCAGTTAAGATGGTGGCAATATAGTAACGTCTTCCTCATTTTCCTAGTGTCATATTATGTAATTTATCTCCTGTTCATTCTGTGTTAAAAAAAAGTTCATTGTAAGATTAAATTCCTTCATGTATTGGGTGTAATGACTGACAATGCTACTAAATGAATGGCTCAATATATGGAAGGAATATTTCGATCGCTATGTCATATTTTCAGTCAGGCATTAGCCAAAGAGAACAAATCTAGCCATTGCTCTTCTTTTATGTAGTATTCTTGAGGCTTTGGGCAGATTTAAGGGGATTACAGGACCTAAATAGAGAACGTAGAGTGTCAATTTGCTTTCCTACCCGTTGGGTCTTTACTGACCTTCAGAAAGATTTGACGCAAAAAACGGAAGTTTTAGAAACAATAAAAGTATACGATCGACTACAGTAAACAAAATCAGAAAAATATATGATATTCTTCAGGATATATGCTAGGTAGATAGTGTGTTAGAAACATAATATAACTAATTTGATACAATAGAAAAAAATCATGAAGATACCTCTCAAAAATTTATTTTTATAATAAAAACCATACTAAATACATACAATCATTCTGATTTTTTGTCAGATTATTCTACAAGCAGCATACTAAAACACTAATGTTTTAATTTTTTAGTCCAAACAATCGATTTTTTGTAATTAAATAATTGCTTCATATTTTGCAATAAATTACTAGCGTTGTGTCATCGCGCTTCTCTTTCTTTTCTATGCAGTCCGACAGTGACCGCGCTTTAGGTCATGTAAGCCCCATAAGTGGATTAGACAAGGTGCTCACAGGGTGGGAAGGACATCGACGCGTAACGTATTTCCATGGATTCAGTGCATGAGTCTGAACCACGAGCGTTAAATTTTTTCATCGGTTACTGCTACTGTTAGCCTGCATCATCCCACTGCTGGGTCTCTCCCCATGACTTCCATCTCTTTCGATCCAGGGCTAAAGTGAACCACTAGTCTTTTGTTTTTTCCAGCTCGTCCCGACATCTACGGGGTCACGAAGCCTTCTAGCTGTGTCGAGGCTCCACGTAGTGGTTATTTTAGCCCATAGTTCATTATGCATACGGCAGGCGTGGCCAGCACAGTCCCAGTTTTTGAGCAACGTCAGTATGTCGGTTATAAAAAAAAGAGTGCCAGACAGAAGTAAAAACAAAAGACAAACAAAATACTTTGCCATCACTCACTGACATGTCGGATATACATTAAAACCGAGTACATCCCGAAGACAGCCGAACACATCCGAAGCGGGTATTTTTTTAATCGTCTTATTTAATAAACAAAACACGCGCGGTGTCGCTTACGGTAACAGTGGCGCGAGTTAAATGGTTTTTTTCCCGTCTCAAAAAATGACCAACGCGCCTAAAGAAGTTTTCACATAAAAAAATTCCTGTTCCATACATTTTGACCGCATAGGTATTGCACTTTTTTTTTTCTAAGAAACAGCAGATTTATTTTTGATAACCGACGAATAATTTCTAGCTTAGAATAATGTGCTGAAGTCATGGTTACAGTTTCCGTGTCGATGTCCTCCCTGCTACGCTGTATAATATGTAGTCTATAAGTAAGTCTGTAAGGTGAATGGATAGTGGTAGACCGCGAAATTCAAATTTTCTGACGTTTTTTGCAATTTGCAGGTCAGTGTCAGATTATAACTTGATCAAAATATGATTCGCGACAATAACAGGTACATATTTAGATAATTATACCTAATCATTAGAATCATTAATATATCTTTCTAAGTTAGATTTCTACCACCTACCACCAATCTCTTATGGAAAAGTGTTAATGGTAGAAATCTAACTTAGAAAGATGTATTAATGATTCTAATGATTATAATTCTCTAAATATGTACCTGTTATTGTCGCGAATCATATTTTGATCAAGTTATAATCTGACACTGACCTGCAAATTGCAAAAAACGTAAGAAAATTTGAATTTCGCGGTCTACTACTATCCATTCACTTCATTAGCGGACTGTCATGACATGGTTTAATATGTGTTTATTTGTCTTCGTCCATGAATGGCGTAAGTTCGTTTTAGTTTCCGTAGTATAGTATTTTAAAACTAAAACTATCTTTTACTGTAAGGTGCTAATTTGTGATAGAAACTCAACTTTGTGATCTCTGTGTGTTATTGTAAATTCTTGCCTATTTTTTTCACTGGATGCTGTAGTGGTGAATATTCGATGTATTTTCAGTATTAGTGCACTTGTGTTCCATTGCTCTCTATTTTTGTATAAAAATATATTTGAAAGTATTACATGAGCTTTATTATTTCTTTAATCCGGGTTGTATAGCTCGAATGTTTAGTTATTCTAGTAGTCGAAGTAAACATCACTATAGACAGACTTACCTACTCAGGAGCAATAAAAAAAAAAACAGGAAAGAAACAAAATCCACGAAAAAAAAAAATCCCCGATCAATTTCAGTCTTGTGGAAAAAATCCCCATAGATCAACCTCATCCAGGATACTGGGCTCTCTCATACCAGTCCAAGTCTTTACGTTAAATGTCATGGGTAACCACTCCACACCTAATCATACAACAATGCCTATTCTAATATAAAACAGCTAAGACTGCAAGCAATTTTGTAAATAAACGACGCTTATTAAACTCCCAAGTCCCAAAAAGTCGCGTAATCGCGATTAACTAACGCAAATATTTTATGAAATTACAGAAAAAATCCTCAATGGTCACGAAGCAGCATACATCATCCCATCTCTTAGAGGAAAACCTCTAATAGCGTATCAAAATTACACTTACTGCCGGCACTCGGTACGGAATGGTGTGGTCAGATGGACCTGCTCTACCCATTCCTACAGATGCTGCAAGGGTGTTCTGAAGACCCGAGGGAAACGCATCATCGAAGTCAAGGGTGTTCACAACCACGATGCAGCTGAACTTCTCATCAATCGGTCTAAACCTTACTTGGGATGGACATGACCATAAAAAAGTAGCTCCCATTTTTGTCAAACTTGTCGAAATTCCCAGTTTTAAACGACTATCATAAGATGTGCGGGATAGTAGTTACTGTACTTGTTAGTTGGTGAAAACTATCCATCCATACTAATATTATAAATTCGGAAGTAACTCTTGTCTGTCTGTCTGTATGTTAACTTTTCACGCCTTAACCAGTGAACGGATTTCGATAAAATTTGGCAGAGAGATAGATTGCATTCCGGGGAAGGACATGGGATAGTTTTCATCGATATACCTCGCGGGCGAAGCCGCGGGCGGAAGCTAGTATCATTATAGTTCTACTAAGAATCCTCCATCTGGTTAAAAAAAAGACAAGGTAGCTATTGAAAAACTAATCAGTAAAATGGACTAACGAGAAAATTTAAGAAATAAATTATTATGATCTAAGAATGTATGTATGTCACTAGTCAAATTATAAGATTACCTATTGGTTTATAGGTGAAGTGAAGAGATTAAATTAGTAAATTATGCAATAAAGGTGTTTCCTAGAGAAGTAAAATAGTAGTAGATGATATTTTGGTTGTGAAATTGTATTCTGTGTTTTTTGAGCATTTGTTAAAATATACTCTTAGTAATTGTATCTTATTCTGGTCTTGATCTTAGGTACTTACTACATAGAGGGGTCGTTTACTCAAGCGTTGACGTTATCACTGTTCTAGTGCAAGAACGAGACGGAGGTATACAGGGCGAATAGCGCCATCCTTGTTTCACAACGGAACATTATGGCTTTGACACGACGTCACTAAACGGACCCAGTTTAGTTTTTGACTGCAAATAAGAAAGCTATGAAAGCCTGGTAGCGAGTCATAGATTAGGTCCTGTCAGGTATCTCCTAGGCTCCATTCTTTCCAATTTCAGAAGAAAGTTTTCAATTTCACCTGTATAATTTCACGACCATTATTAGGTCGTGAAATATGCATATATACAGGTGTGAAAACTTTCGCAAACTCGAAATAGGAGGTTCAGTAACTGTTACATAATCGTTACGTTTTGGAAAATGAAAATTTTTCTTTTTTAGTAGGAACAGTCAAAATTAGGTAAATGTCCTAGCTCAACGCTTTGCCAACTTGCTTCATACTCTGCACTCTGCGATGAATGGATTGGATAAAATTGATGGTTTCATTTTCTTATTTATTTTTTACTCGAATGCCGATAATTCGTGTCTACTTGAAGGCAATAACTTAGTTTGCACTATACAGGGTTATTGGTAAAAAAACCAGCTGTTCCCTAAATTTATGTTCGTTCGTATAACTCGTCAAAATGTAGGGAACAGCTGATTTTTTTTATCGCGATTTCAGGTTTGGTCCCATAGTAAAAGTTGTTCATAATGATGAGTACAATGACCTCTTAAGAGGTTGTTAATGTTTTACCAATAACCCTGTATAAGACGATAATTACACGATTTTTTTTCAAGAATTTAGATTTGGAAAATGACAATTTATATTGATTATGTAACAGTTCCTGCAGCTCCTATTTCGAGTTGGCAGAAGTTTTCAATTTCATCATGTCTACAAAGCCTACTCAATTGTATTATGTACAAACTTTCCGAACTTTCTTCCTTTTAGTAGTGAGATAAATAATAATGCTATTTTTACTAAGTATATTAATTATGAAACTCTTTTGTTACTATTGTAATGAAACGGCAGCAAATTAATAGCATTTATTAAAACTAAAGACTCGCCCCATATTACTTGAGACTTACAAATATCTGGCGAAATGTCGGTGTAGGTACTATTAGGAACACCCCTGGCTAACCCTTCCGGGAAAACAGGCGTGAAGTCATGTTATGTGTGTGATGTGTATAAAAAACCTACAATATTAAGTTATTCCTATACAGGCTGTTAGGGAAATCGACGTGCAAACTGTAACCATGAATTCGGCACATGATTCTTGAACGGTGATTAAAATTACACTCTGTATACTATTGTCGAGCCATTTTTTTTTCAAAATTGCGGTCACACATGATACCTATGTAAATCGATTGCTGATATCAATGAAAAAAATAAACAAAATGGCGCGACAATAGTATACCTACTGAATGTAATTTTAATCACCGTTATCCTCATATGGGGAAAAACAATCTCGCGAATAAAAGATCAGCTGTAGGGAACAGCAAATTTTTTTTTCACGATTTTAGGTTTGACATAGTAAAAGTTGTTCATAATGATGACCCCTTAAGAGAATAACGATGATTAAAATTACACCCTGTATAGTATGCCAGGTTCCATATCAAAATCTTCAATCCCCTTTCAACACCGAGGGGTACAGGATCATGTACTGAATCCATGGTAAAGGTTGCGCGGCGATGTCCCTTACACCCTCTATTCTACCAACTTGTAAGGGCTATGTTAGCCATAAAGAAATTATAAATCTAGATCTCATTTTTTTTCCGGGGTAATTAAACGTTTCTTACCTACTTATTTATACATTGTAATGCGTTATTATGAATTAGTCAATTTATTAGGTTAATCCTTAAATACAGATTTAGTGAGATTTAATCGAAGTTTCATTTACCTACCTGATCAATCGATATGTTGTGAATGCGCATTCAGAACTTATCGATTATAACTCGAATCGATTACAAATAATCTTCAAAAATATCTTGACGAATCAAACGAACAATGACTCGGTAAAATTGGAGTAACTTGCTCCAGAAGCTACTATGTATTAAGCCGAATGTAGACATGTGTAATGTGTAATGCACGCTCGGGCTGGCGCTCGCAGTTCCATTGGCTGTCGGTTTTTAACGCGAACATAAAGGCTCTCGCAATAGAACACAGCAGCATACAGGATTCGCGTTGAGAGTGTATGCTGTCCACACTATTCGTATTACATTACACATTACATACTTCTGGACTCGGCTTAACACAATGTTTTTTCAATAGATCTATGCCAAGTAAGTATAATTATGTGCAACAACTTAAGAAATAATCAAACTGCGCCAAAGTATCAAAATCAGTTACATGTAATTTTATTTTTACAGTTTTCTATGAATGGTCAAAAAACAACAGGATGGTGATGGTCGTAGACGGATACAAGTTTTCGCTGCATTACTCCAGAAACTCCAAGGAACGATGGCAGTGCAGCAGAAGAAGTTATTTTGGGTGCAAAGCAGTCTTACATAAGGTAGAAGGGATTGTCACTTATCAGAATACTTTTCATAATCATGACCCGTGATAATTATTATAGAAAAAACCTAGCTAATATTTGCCATGATCGAACTGTGATTTTGAAGATTTTGGGAATCAATGAATTAGCCGTTTTAAGTTATTTGTAACTAAGTACTTAAATTATATTGTTGAGCCACATTCACAATGATTTTAAACCTACGTGACCCGTTGTTCTTCCAAACTACGCAACGGATTTAAATGCTGTTTTACCATCATTTAGATAATTTATTACGTAAATAAATCTCGATTTTTTGCCAAGTCTAAAAACCCGTGCGAATCGTGGCCTTGTCGCTAGTTTCATAATAGTCATCTTATGACAGTTATATTATACAGGGTTATTTGTAAAACACCAGTAACCTCTTAAGAGGTCATTGTACTCGTCATTATGAACAACTTTTACTATGGGACCAAACCCGAAATCGCGAAAAAAAAATCAGCTGTTCCCTACATTTATGTTCGTATAACTCGTCAAAATGTAGGGAACAGCTGATTTTTTTTTCGCGATTTCAGGTTTGGTCCCATAGTAAAAGTTGTTCATAATGACGAGTACAATGACCTCTTAAGAGGTTACTGGTGTTTTACAAATAACCCTGTATATTACTTGAATTAAAACATAATGACGTCATCGAGATAGTCTACTGCCAATTTGGCGCGAAAGTGTGGGAAAGGTGCACGCCATCTTGTTTAAGACGTCACCAATCTTGTGCAAGTGCAACGTCCCATATTAATTGTATTATGTAAATGGTACACCACAGACTACCTACAGTATTTTGTCTGTTCTTCCCATTTTTAATCCATCCAAAGGTTGTCTATAAAAGCGACAATTTGGCACAAAAGTGTGGGAAAGGTGCACGCTATCTTGTTTATAACGTCACTAATCTTGTGCAAGTGCAACGGCCACCGTCCCATATTCATTGTATTATGTAAATGGTACACCACAGACCTACAATATTTTGTCTGTTTTTTCGCTTTTTAATCCATCCAAAGGTTGTCTTTAAAAGATCGCTCTTAGCGATAAGACCGCCCATTGTGTCACCCTACTCACCCTTTGTATAGTTTCTATATGTATGTCTGTAGAGTATTCTATCTACCTATCTATATAACATAAAGAGATATATTAAGTAATGATTACCGCGGTTACACCCGCGTAAATGTCGATCCCGTGGGAATATCGGGATAAAAAGTAGCCTATATGTTAATCCAGGGTGTCAGCTACCTCCATACAAAGTTTTATCAAAATTGGTCCAGTCATTTGAGCGTGAAGAAGTAAAAAACATATAAACACACACATACACACTCACAAACCGTCGCCTTTATAATATTAGTGTGATTCTAATGATTATAATTCTGTAAATACATATAATATAGCCGCGAATTATTATTTTGATCAAGATACAACCTAAATCTGACCTGCGAATAGGAAAAAACGTAAAAAAAAAATTGAATTTCGCGGTCCACTGCGCATTCACCTTAAAAGAAACCATATAGATCTGTAATATAATTTTATTTAACGTTGTGATTTTAAGTATTTTTTAAATTAATTTAATAATATTGTTGGTTTTGGTTGATGGCAAGAGACACCCTGTTACATGGAACTTAAACATATTTGACGGAATGTGGGTGAACTGTAGATACAGACGCCAGCACATCAAGCTACCCGAAACTGTCAAATTTTCCCAATCAACTTTGACCCTTAAGCTATAGCGATAAAGTTGAAAATCTATTAAAGAAATTTGACAGATTGTAGTAACTTGATGTGCTGGCGTCTGTACGGATCTCTGCCTAATCGTCCGGGTAATACAAACGAGATGTTACGTTAGTTTTAGTGCAATCTTAGACGTGTTTTTTTTTACTTCAGATATATAAACTTTATACTTACTTAGGTATTTATTTTGAATGGTCTGTAAATAATATTATGTCATTTATAAAGTGATCTATTTTGTTTTTAATTCAAGTCGTTTCCATTAATTAAGGTTAGTCTGTTCGCACTCTTAAATTGAACATTAAACAATATTAAAAATAATAATGAAAAATACGTTTTGGTTTTTATTATATGTATACTAGGAGCGCCCCGCGGTTTCACCCGCGTAACTGTCGATCCCGTAGGAATATCGGGATAAAAACTATCCTATGTCCTTCCCCAGGATGCAATCTATCTCTCTGCCAAATTTAATCGAAATCCGTTAAGTGGTTTAGGCGTGAAAAGGTAACATACAGACAGAGAGACAGTTACTTTCGAATTTATAATATTTTTATAATATTAGTATGGAAGTATGGATTGGCATGGCGCGCCATATGTTATCTAGAACATAATTATGGCAAATAATTTGATTTAATGTTCTGTGTCCTGTAATTTAAATTACTTTTCATACCTAGTTATTGTATACAATCAAGTATTTTCTAACTGAACAGACAGCCGTGCTGCTGGGGAGTTTGTTGCGCCACTTCTCCCCAGCGAAAGCACTAGGAAGTGGTGAAGGGCGGGCGTTTTGGGGGACTGTCTTTTGTAATTTTGACGTTCGAAAAGTGCTGATTCTCAGCCTAGTTTTAATAAATGACTTTTGATTTTGATTTGATTTTGATTTTCCTTAAATGTCTGGACGAAAAACGAACCAGGTAAATAATTTCCTACCTATAGTTTAGATAATTATATATTTTTTGTGTTTTATTTTTAAATCTCAAATCATTGTAATAACATAATTTTATTTCATGGAAGGTCCCAATTAATCTTCCAGTACTTCACAAAAAATGTGTTCATGATTAAAACTCAAAACTTTCCAGAGAAACTAACACATTTCATTTTAAATTAACCTTTTTAACCTAACCTAAAAACTGCGAATTAATGTGATTTTTTTTTTCTTTTTTTGTCAGGCAAAGCAGCAATAGAAATGCTGTGTCCAGTTTGTGGTGACTTCGTGAGCGGTATACACTACGGAATCCACACCTGTGAATCCTGCAAGTCCTTCTTCAAGAGAGCAATCAGTTTTGACAAGTCACTGACATTTGACTGTGTAAAGAAGACCGGTGGATGTTCTTTAACTCCTTATAAAAGATCCTGCAAATTTTGCAGGTATCACAAATGTATTGAAGTCGGTATGTTGCCAACGTTGGTGAGACTGAAGAAGGAGCGCGGGGGAAGAGCCTCAATTTATTTAAAAAAGTAGCTCTTGAAACAAAGTTTTTTTGAGCTTTGAAACCAGCCAAGTACCTACTTTGAAAATAAATGATTCTCTTAGCCCAACTTCGCACGGACGGAAAAATATCGTGGCGGGATTTTATCACGCACTGGTTTTTCAACTCTCGGTGTTGAGCGTTGACAATCCAGTGCGCGAAAAAGTAACGCCGAAGGAAAACCTGAGCTAACAATATGGGTGATGTATCATGGCCGCTCCGAACTTGCGTAGAAGGCTGCGCAATAATATTTTTTAGGAACCAAATTGAGATGTGAGGCGAGTGTAAGTGAAGCAGTCATGCTAGCAAAGGAGGGCCGAAGCCTGCCGGGTCAGCGGGATTGTCCGAAAGGGTTACCGCTGGCCCGGAACATAAAGGGCTAAGGATAACATGGGTGGATTTTAGTCAGGAAGAGTCTGGCACTCTCTTCCGCTCCACCCAGAGCGGGAGGGGTCGGTTGATGATTTACCATCTGAAAAAAAAAAGCGAGTGTGAGTGAGAGAACATGCGCGACAGTTCGGAGAATTTTTAGGAATCAAATTGAGGTGTGAGGCGAGTGTGAGTGAGAGAACATGCGCGACAGTTCGGAGAACCTGTGTTCAGACCGGCCGTGATTCATCGGCCGTATTGTACTGATGCTTATTCTCAAAATTCACTGCCAATAGCCTTAATTTAAATAAATAAAATAATACTTTTAATGAGAATACTGTTCGTTTGTCACATAGACTTTGATAATTATAATTTTAATATTAATTTTCGACGTTTTCTCACAGAAAGAACATTAATGATTAATGAAATTTTCGTTAGAAAGTTACTTGCGTTTTTAAGTTGTTATACAAAATGAACAAAAAAAAATACGATTTTAGCTAAACAAATTTAGAAATATAAAAAGGAAGATGGTTGTATATGAAAGTTTCGTGAGACTAAGAAAGTGCCAGTGTAACGCATAATGTGGAAGTGCCTTTAGGCTAGATTTAGTAGTCGACAGACGGTCAGCGCTGACGTCGGTCGAACGTAGCTATATCAATGAAAACTTGTGAACAACTACAGAGCAGCCCTGATGTATCTCTACACGCGTACAGTTACGTCGCGCTGCCGCCGGTCGGTCGACTGACGCGCTGGGCCGGTTAAGGCTTTCATCCCGGGAATGTCGGTCTCAAAAATTTCGAGAGTCTCGACGATTTTTTGGTATTTTCGAGACTCGAGACTAACATTTTCGGTCACGGGAATAACGAGACTTTTGAGACTTGAGACGCGGGTTACTTTTGTAATAAAATTAGGTCCTCTCCGTCTGAAACCACATTAAACACTTTGTTTCTTCCGTGCCTACTACAAAAATGAAAAATCTTCAACAAATATTTTTTTAAATTTTTAGTTTGCGTTTGTTTAATAAGTAATGTACCTACTTGATTAAAATATCTTGTTTTGGCTGCCTAATTGCATAGCCTATAAGTAAGAAACCTAGTTTTGAAATAGTCTCAAAATTCTCGTTTTTCCCGGGAATTTCGATACCACATCGAGTCTCGTTTTTTTTCCCGGGACTCAGTAATGCATCGAGACTGTAAGCCCCATTGAGTTCTGCATGTAAATCCAACTATTTTGTTGTTTGTACAAAAAGATTGTGACCATCGCTTTAAGATACCTATTGTATAACGAATCTCGGAAATCAGGTGATACAAATACGTGCATACTTAATAGTTTTATGTATCTTTTGTTATTGGTTTTAATGTATGTGGAAGATTGATGACATGAGAAATAAAAATATTTCTATTATAAAGTTATACTTAACCTTTTGACCGCCACAGCCATGTATAGATGACAAACCAAAATGTGCCCAGGTCCCAACACGCCACGGTTCGACTACATGACAGACTTTGACGCCGAGGGCACGTTTTTGATTTTTTGACGTGTGGCGGTCAAAACGTTAAAATACAGCATACATTTTAAATTTTTAGGTTTCATAAAGGCATCTATTTAGTTTAGTGGCAGCTTAGTTATGTTTTATGAATCGTGTTTGTAACACGTTGAATTGGCTTCAATTGTGATTTATTATACAAAAATGGCTTTAAAGGTCCGTGGCATCTACCAACCCGTCCGCCATTTTCATTTTGTTTTTTTGCAAAATGGCGGCTGCGCTTTTTAATCGGTAGCTGACGTCGCCGTCGATGCAACAAGATGGAAGCAAGTTTAAAAATATGAAGTTCACGTGATCAGCTTTGAACATTAATATCTCGGAAATGTGACCTTTTACGGGGTATGGTCTTGTAATGTTTTCTGTTTGCCCGGGGAGGTATGCCAAAATCAATATAAAAATCTATAATACCCTTTCGAATATCCTTTAAAAAAAATTATGAGAAAATTTTGACGTCTTGTAATTTAGATGCAAGAAAAATATTTTTAAGGATATTTTTAGTTGCTCTATTGTCTATAATACCCACGGTGTTCATAGAAGTAGGATTTATACTACATCACGGTGATTGTGTTTTTTTTAATAATTATTATTAGTTAATCTATAGCCAATTTTTACAGTCTATACAAATGCAAAATGCACCCTAATTGCGTATCACACTATCAATCTCAATCTGAATCATTTTGAAGGGTATTGCTAATCCATTGCTTCATATGTTCGAAAAACTTGTCTGTTCAACAACGTAATAACGCAATGAATGTTGTTGAACTGTCAAAATGAAAGTCATTGCTACTGTTAGTGTGTTACGCAATTACAAGGTAGTAGAAGACCAATCCTCGTAGTTAAAAACACTCAGAATCTAATCGCAATCTCATCTCAGCGACAATCAATGTCAAAAACACGTGTCAAAAAAAACACGTGTCAAAAAAGTAGGAAAATTAGAGGTATTTTTGACAGATTGCGACTGAGATCAGACTGTGAGCGTTCTTAAAATTACGCGAAATGTCTCTCAGTTTGCAAACGATAATTGCAGGGGCAGAATTAAGATGTTTTAAAACTGATTTGCTACCTAATAATGATTATAAGCCTTTTGTGTCCCAGTGCAGAGCAAAAGCCTCCTTCCACTTATTCCAATCTATAGATCTGCTGTTTGTTGCCAATTCTTATAAAAAAGTAGAGTTCGTCCCGCTACTCCTCCTGGGCCTGCTACGTTGCCATTTGCTCCTGTGGGGTAATTGCGTTGACACACATAACAGTAGGAATGACTTTAATTTTGACAGTTCAACAACATTCATTGGGTTATTTACGTTTTTGAGCAGACAAATATTTCTAACATAGGAAGCAATGGATTAGCAATATCCTTCAAAATGATTCAGATTGTGATGTATAGATAGTGTGTTACGCAATAGGCTATTTGACTGGTTTCTGATAAACATCTTAGATTATTTAATGGTGTCTAACGAGCCCACAAAAACCTATTACTTCAAATTGCATAATGTATTTCTTTTAGAAAATAGTAAATAAAAATGTACTGTTTAAATAAGCCGCCAAAACGCTATATTTAACAATATGGCGTCGTGACGTCAAAATACACGTAAACAAACGTTGAAACGGTCGAGATACTAGACAAAAGTCATCTGTTCTGTCAACGATAGACAGAAATTGACCATATCATGACGTCATCATAAGTTCAGCCAATCCAGACCGTTTTCGATTACGTGGCGCCAGATTTAAAAAGATGAAGTTTTTTCGGGATTTTTTTAATAAATAATACATTGTTTTGTAGTAAAATTAATGCAAATCGATTTTAAAAGCGATAATCTATACGAGTGTCAATAATTATGACCTTATTTTTTACATTGTCAAATAGCCTATTAAGGTGTTATTTGGGACCCACTCTTACTTATTACACTCTTGTTTATTAATGACTTAATTAATTAAATAACGTGTTCGTAATTTAAGTCTTATTAACTGTTTACCTTAAAGGCATAAATAATTTGATGAAAACATTTAGTTTTTTTTTTCTAGTGTTATATACTTTTTTACAGTAATTTATATTGCAGTGTTGTATAGGTATTGATTTTTAATAAATTATCTGTTATACAATTGTGTTTTTCATTTAAAATATATAGAACTTATGTACAGTCAGGGAAAGTAACTGCTAAGCAAATTGACAAACTACGTTAATTTGCCGCGTTAAGAGTGGGCCCAATGACAGGATAAAATCTGATTTCACCCGCGCGTCTCCCAACCCCCGCATTAGTGCAAATAACAACCGCGGGTGGCGTGACGACGCGCGCAACGAAACTCTGTACACTAAACTTCAAGTGCAGTGCATTTGCGTAGTATATGCAGGATATTCAGATAAAAATTGGCCAAGTGCGTGTCGGACCACGCACAATGAAGAGTTCCGTAGTTGAAATGAATTTACCCAAGAACAAACTTAACATTATAGTTGAAAATCATGTTCTCCCATACATGTAAGTTGGTCGACTATTATTCGTAAACTTGTAAAGCCTACTTAGCCGTGATAGTTTTCCTTTTAATTTCGTTATTATATACTACTACCATGAATTTTTTCACATATCCAAAGACAACCATTTAGATGGCAGGGGGGAACCCCTGTCAGCTAAATGTCAGAAAAATCATGTGATCGGAAACGCAAGCGAGCCCTACCGCTTGGACACGATCATCGGTGGACGGGATGCAGCGAGGACTGGTGGAGAGACCGAGTGTTGCGACAGTCGACAGTCGAGCTCGGACATTCTAGGCAAACGCTCAATACCAACGCACGTGTTAGTTCCCGACACACGTGTCGTTTCGGTTGTTAATCGCTAGTTTATTAAAGTTACTTCAAATTCAAATAATCTTTTCGTTCGAGTACCCACTGCAGTGCCCACACCTATCTAAACTATGTTGGATCGTGAAGAAGACCCGATGTATCGCATCTCGGCCATCCAGTAATGCGACATATATAATATCCATGCCAAATTATCGCTATCTAGTACTAAGAGTCTCTGAGCTAAGCTGCGGACGGACAGACGGACAGGGCGAAACTATAAGGATTCCTTGTTGACTACGGAACCCTGAAAACAAAGACTTTTTTTAAATTCTATTTTTAAATTTCTTTGGACAAAATAGTAATATGCGCTACGCTCTCGGTTTCACAAAATCATCAATTCGCAAAATGTAGCAGTGCTAATGTGCAGGGATAAGAATGTCTTTACTTGTGTAATATATACAATGCAATCCTATTTTGTGTTTGTATGTTGAGAAATAAAAGTTCTGTATACTTCATTCCACCATAAAAAATTAGAAGTGATAAAATAGGTGATAAAAAATCCAAAAGGTATAAAAGCAAATCAAACACAGTGATAAGAAATATCTTATAATCATCACAATGATTGTTTTTGAATTTATTTTTCGTCGGGTCCTTTATTCAGTGTCGATTCAATGGATGAAAAAGTCAATCTGCTGACAGACAATCAGCTATACGATGTTCACGCTCAATTCATGCAGTAAAAATCAAGCATCTGCGACGATATTACAAGCATCATGCATAAGAAAGCTGAAACTAAAACAAAATTGAAGTATCGGCCCTCTTCGTCAAACCGTCCTTGTGGATGCCCACAATCGCTGCAATAACAATAATACCCACCGGTAGAGATTCCCAACGCCGCCATAACCACACATCACTTGAAAACAGAGATCTAGGTAAAGTCTGGAAATTTCAAAAATCCATGGAAGTTAAAATCACGCCAAGAATCGATTCTTAGATACATATTATTTATTTACTGAATCAACACTTCTCATCTACACCCTGCTGTAATGAGAACTTAAAAGCAGCTACAGTAAACTATCTTTCAAATGTTCCAACTCCGGACCATCTCCCATTTATTTTTAGTAAATTTTCTGATTGTTAAGAAGAGCGTTGTTAAAATCACGTCTAATGCAGTTAGTAGTGACTGTGTCAGTTGGAAAATGATGCTGGGATGTCCTCGACGAAATCCTTCCTATTCTATGCTATATCCTAAACTACTCTTTAACCTATGGTGTCTTTCCTTCCGATGTGGAAAGAGCCAAAAATCACTGCTTTACCCAAAAAATCTAATCTTGCTTCCTTTTCAGAATACCGACCTACTTCCATCTTGCCTTTCCTCTCCAAAGTCCTTGAACACCTTGTTCACAATCAGCTTAGTGCATTTCTTTGCAAGAATAGTCTGCTGAATATTTTCCAATCCGGATTTCGTCCTGGTCACAGCACCGCTACTGTACGCTAGTGAACGTTACTAATGACATACGCTTAGGCATGGGGAGGAAATCTGACGATTCTTTGCTTATTGGATTTAAGCAATGCGTTCAATATCGTCAATTTCGATATCCTGCTTGGCATGCTTCGCTCGCTTCGTAGTTACCTGTATGACCGCCGGCAACGTATATGCATAGAACAGACGTGTTCTTCTTGTTGTTATACTTCTGCCGGTGTACCTCAGGGTGGTGGTTTAAAATTGTTTTCGACCTCAATGGTACTACCGATAGAACCATCAACAAACTCGATCACTCGATTAATATCCTTTTCCGGGAACTGATACCTAAAACAAGCGAGTTTTTGGAACAATCTTATATTCTTTGTTTTAATACCTCACTCGACTAGTTGTAAAAAAGTAACAAACAAAGAAAGAGACGGGTCGAGAGGGAGGGATATTGTAATTCTTTCGTATTTCTAATTTTAGTGAGGAAGCGTGGACAACACTCACATATTATCAAAAATAAATTCTAGCTAAATTATATAATTTCGCACGAAAACAATAAACGATCATATCGAGCGGTCAAATCATCTGTTTATTTTGCGTATACTATACGCATAAGTACCTTGATATAAAAACAAACCTTCGACTTCGGCAATTAGCAATCATTTTAGTCTTCAAGTGTTTAAGTTCTCGCTTTTTCATTGTATTTTTTTGTTTCCCATTTATTATTCAACAAAATGTCGATAATAATAATGGTTGCTAGGCGCGGAGAAAATTGTCATAGACTTCCCGTCTCAACAGAGCGAGGGGTACTGACTGGTGAAACAAACTGATGCCTCAAGCTCGTGTCACGCGAGACGGAAGACAGCGTATCTCGCGGATTAAAAATGTAGTAAGCGCCAAATGCTTTTTATTCGATTATCTTTTAAAATAGACATTATTTTAAAAAATCGCTTGGGTCATCGCTCGGTTATAATGAGTGTTATTATTTGTCTAATTTGTGGTTCAGTAATATGCACCAAAATAGAATGCAAACCAAATTAGATGAAAATTAGAGGTAACTTGGTGATGGTTTTCTATCGAGAAAATTTTATCGTATCGTGTTTTCGTCTGGGTCGACCCTCACATTTATAATGAAGTTTCCTGCCATATACTTTTTTTCCAATTTGAACATGATTTACTACTGTTTAAATCTAATCTAAGATTGAAGATTTTCCTTTGGGCCTGCCCTTAAAGCTGTCTCATAGAACTGACGCAGAATAACAGTTGTGTTGCTTAACAATTTGTTTCTCTGACTTCCTAGTTATGATCGAAAATGATGTTAATATTGTACGATCTAAACATTTGTATTTATGAGTCTTTGTAAAATGAAATGCTGCTTTTATAAATACTTATGCTGGTAGGAACATCGTTGAAATTTTTCATCGGTTATCAAAAAAGAAATTGCTGTTTCCTAGAAAACTTCAATATCTGCGCGGTTAAAATGTATGGAACAGCAATTTTTTTTTTAATATCTATGCTAGGTGTTTCTAGAATCATGTGCTGAATTATTCATGGTTACAATTTGCGCGTCGATGCAGATGGCAGGTACGCCACACCCTTTATAATTAAAATGTCAGTGCTTAGGATTTAACCTGTTAGTAACCACATTACCACGAAACGAAAATGGCAAATGTAATTTGATTTTGCATAAAATCCGTATACCTAAAATTATAAATAACTGAATAATTGGAGTCGACTTGCAGTCTAAAAAAAATACTGGTATTCAGCTTCATCCGAAGTTGTGAGGCATGTGGAACCACATGCCTGCTATTGATGATTTTGTTTTTTTTTTATCCTACTAGGCCTACTAATCCTATTAATATTATAAACGCGAAAGTTTGTGAGGATGGATGGATGTTTGTTGACTCTATCACGCATAAACTACTGAACGGATTTTGATGAAATTTGGCCCACAGATAGTATGTAACCAGAATTAACACATAGGATACTTTTTATCCCGATATTCTCACGAGATCGAAACTTATGCGGGTGAAACCGAGTGTCGCTGCTAGTAATTCTATAAATAAATATTTGTTACGGCTGCGAATAATATTCAGATAAGCATACAACCTGATGCTGACTAAATTTACATTTCGCGGGATGACCTGACGTTTGCGCCTTAAAACCGTGTGAAGCAGGGGCGGGCGTCACCATAGATATCCGAGCTAGTCACACTAATATTATAAAGGGGAAAGTTTGTGTGTGTGTTTATATGTTTGTTACTTCTTCACGCTCAAACGGCTGGACCAATTTTGATAAAATTTTGTATGGAGGTAGCTGACACCCTGGATTAACATACAAGCTACTTTTTATCCCGATTTTCCACGGGATCGACATTTACGCGGGTGAAACCGCGGGGCGCAGCTAGTGAAAAATAAAATCAATAAATTGTAACGCATTTTGAATTTTCAGTTTACCACTACTGCCCGGTCTGCGGCGATGTGACCTCGGGCCTACACTACGGAGTCAGAACTTGCGAATCATGCAAACTGTTCTTCAAGAGGACCGTCCAGCTTCAGAGAGAGAACAGTTACTTCTGTTCGGGGCGTATGAAATGTGTGGTCAACGTTCAGACCAGGGCCTGGTGCAAATTGTGTAGGTTTAATAAATGCTTAAGTTCGGGCATGAAAGTTGGTATGGTTCATAAAATTAAAAACCGTTTGCCACCCTTATATAATTGTTAATTTGCTCTGGCAAACTTTGTATAGTCGGACTTTTAGTTAGCTGCAGTAAAATGACAGCTTATGTGTTACTTAAATGACTGAAATTGGCGTCATTTTGTTTTTTTGCGGCCATCAACCAAATCTTGTTTTTCTAGTACAGATTAGTGTAACAAACGAAACTTATTTGACATGCATATCTCTAAACTCAGTCCGAAATGAGTTATTAAGAAGTGTCATTTTACTGCAGCTAATTAAAAGTCGGACTATAGTTACACTCTGTGAGGACCAATTTTTTAAAGACTGCCTGGTGCAAACGATGTAAAATACTCCACGTACAGCGTAGCAATTTAAAGTACAACTCGAAAAATATTAATTGCTTAAAGGACTATGGGCATTATTGTTTTTGATGAAAATGCATTTTTTTAGGTTTATTTTATGCAATTAATATTTTTGATTTATCACAACTGACAGTTCTATTATTTTCTTAGCGGAGGAGTAGTGTCAGATTTTATTTGTTTTGCAGGTAGCGTCCGTCCGGAAAAATAGCAATTTTTAAATGTTAAGCTAAGGTAAATAATGTTTATAAATGTTTTCTTAAGGGTTTCGCACTTGTGTAATACATTTTATGTAAGTAATGATAATTGTTACGGGGATAAGTACCCAATAGCCGACCTTATTGACTAAATGCTCCCGTAGACAGACGCGACGCATGTCTGGTGGAACAAGTTCTATGAAACTTTATGGAAATTGTTATACCGGAGTCGCGTCGCGCAGGAGCCTGATTAGGTATTAAAACAAAAAGGATTTTGGAAATCGTGTCGCTAAAGGCACATTGATATCCAATTTTTATATTTCTACTCGTTTATATTTAGCTAAACATGTTTTGTATGTTTATAATATATTAAATCAATAAAGTTATGGTAATGTTAAGTTTTGGTAGACTTATGAGATGTGAGAAATAACAACGATTAAGTATAAAGCGTTTGGCAAATCCTTTATTTTTACAAATAGACACTAAGTATGTATCATCGCTATTAAGCGACAGAACATCGTAATGGATCTCAAAAATCAGTAATCATCACTATTTTGGTGTTAGTTGGGAATTTGTACCGCTGGCCCGGAACATAAAGGGCTAAGGAAGGAACACGGGTGGGTTTTAGTCAGTAAGAGTCTGACACTCCCTTCCGCTCCACCCAGAGCGGGAGGGGTCATTTGATGATTTCCCATCCGCAAAAAAAAAAAAAAAAAAAAAGTAGCAGCGCCGAGTCTGGATTGGTGCCCGGTTGATGGCGATAGACTCGTCTCCTGTTTCATAAGACTTAAACATAACTGGCGAAATGTGGATGCACTATAGGTAGGTTCACCTCTGCCTAACCCTTAATAAAGGTGTGATGTTTATGTTTGTGAGTGGTTGATATTTTATCTTAATAACTTTGAAAACGAAAGTTCTTGACTTATTTTGCGCACGGCCAAGTCTTACTAAAAGCGAACCTTCCGATGTTTAGATATTTTTTTAAATTTCTTTATACAATATAGAACAATATACTGCGTAAATTGTCTACTGTATTTTCGTTCTGTTTTATGTATTAAGGCTCAGCAGACTGGCGCGACGCAACTCTGGTGGAACAATTTATATGAAAACTATGGAAATTGCACTAACGGAGGCGCGTCGCGCCCGTTTTCAGGAGCCTTCAGGTGGCTCTGTAAAGCGCGCAGCTATGATATTCCTTTTTATGAATCGAATCATGAACATAATTTTTAATTTTACAATTCTTAAATATTTACACAACCGCTGTAAGCCTTATTTTGTTAATGTTGCTAACATAATATTATTTACTTCTTTTAAATAGGTACTTACAGAATAATAGTAAATACTTACCTAAATACCTACTAATTGTATCCATTTTTTTTAGATTATTTTTGTGTAATTTGGTGGTAGCTCTTATTTAAGGCGTAAACGCAATTGATTCAGTGCAATTTACACATTAAAATCTATTTTATTTACAAAAAAGACGTAAGTGTACATAACTGTTATAATATTATGATTAATTATTAAAATTTTATACCTGACAAGAATTATTTTATTTAGGTAAAGTTCCTTAAAGATGATACCTATGGTATACTTGAGATAGGAGTTTTAAGTAAAATATTTATGTCCAAAGTTGTTAGAACTTATTTTAGTAAATTATTCAAGAATGCCCGTAATACATGAATCCCCGTAAAATAAAAATAAAATGTGCTCAGCAATCTAGTAACTGATTGAAATAATAAAATGTACTCATGTGTCTAATTATTTTTTAACTACTATTAAACCAGGTTGGAGAGTGACTGTAATTTTTATCTCGGTAAATTAAAAGAAGGTGGAGGTCTGAATTCGAAACATGTACCTACCTATACTCAAAAAGTAGGTATATTGTTTCAATACCATTCTAGTTCATTTAATTACTTTCTAATACGATTAATTTTGTTCCAGAAGGAATTATTCCTCAATACAGCTGGTCGAGGCAAGGAAACGCGATTATAATACTAGGAGAGCATAGATTTAAGAAGCGCTCAAAACATATAAACCAGAAACATGAAACGCATTGGGTCTGCAACAAATGCGATAAAGGATGTAAGGCAAAACTGACTACTTTAAAAGACGTTATCATTAAAATGTACAATATACATGACCACAGAGGCTTCAGAAAAGCTAAATGATATTTAGCTTTTTTTTTTATTTATGTAAATTTTTAGAAAAGTTTTTATGCTACAAGAGTTCTTTGGGGATCGATTTGCACTCTTAAAATCCTTTATTAAGAAGAGCTCGCCACTCATAGGGTCAGTTTCTCTAAAGAAAATTATCCCAAAATTAATGCGACAAATTGTCAAGCGCGGATATACTGTTTGGCTGTTGATAAATCATTCAACCAGCCACAATAATGTCACACACAATCACATTAATTTTGAGATAATTTTCGTTCGAAACACTGGCAGTAAATTTCTGCCCTTAATGGTGTAAATTGTTTTAGTCAATTTATATTTGGATTGTGGCCTTTACATAGTACCTTAAATTATGACCGATGTAAATATTTTCCATGTTGTTGTTTGATATTGTTCATAGTTTATGTTACAATATTGTCCCAAGTTATTTATTAATGAATCTTTAGTTGTACCTACCGACTCATTTACGGTAATCAATCAATCTCGATTATAGGGGCACGGGCGGTCGCCAACGGTGACTTTTTGCAGCGTTTTCAATACAATTGCAAAAAGACCGCGATACAGGCGCGATGCTGTAGCTGGACGTAGGTATACCTTCGCCCACGTAACCACTATTCTGCATCGCTACTATCCGATCCGATATTTTTCCGATTCAACATGGATACAAACACGATTCAGAATTTATACAGACGCGATGCACTATCGATACAGTCGTATATTGTAGTGACAACTTGTGAATGCTACAAACAAGCTGAAATATGGCCTCGGTCAAGTCAACATTAATAGTCGCGCGTTGGTAGCGATGCTGAATCAGTTCAGTCGCGCGTTTGATTCGATGCAGAAGCGATGCTGAATCGATACTATGTGATTGCGTTGCGAATGCGACAAATAGCCAAAAGTAGCGTTACAGACGCGTGTGAACGAAACGCGCCGCGCTACAAAAAGTCGCCGTGGGCGACGGGCCGCCATTTAAAGCCGTTAAAAAGAAAGTGTTGACAATCCGTCTCTAGCATGGACCCTCTGTTTGTGAAATTGTCAATCTATACCTTTATGTAGGTAAGTAGCACTAGAATAGGTTCGAGCCTATAGTCCGCGCGGAACTAGTTGGCCGCGCCTTAGGTATGTGAGCGGTGGGACGGAGGGGCGGCGGCGCATTACTCAGTACCTACGTGCGTTGAAAACCGCCGCCTCACCCCGTCGCCATCTAAGCGGCCAACTGCTCGTATAGTCCGACTTTTAATTAGCTGCAGTAAAATGACACTTCTTAATAACTCATTTCGGACTGAGTTTAGAGATATGCATGTCAAATAAGTTTCGTTTGTTACACTATTCTGTACTAGAAAAACAAGATTTGGTTGTTGGCCGAGAAAAAAAGAAAAATGACGCCAATTTCAGTCATTTAAGTAACACATAAGATGTCATTTTACTGCAGCTAATTAAAAGTCCGACTATAGTTCCGCGCGGACTAGTTCATGCATGTGTGTATCCCTACCTGCAAATTATGAGCAAATCGGACGTATACCTAAATAATATCATATTTATTTGACTTACGAGTACTTAGTATTTAAATAAAAGGGTTTTAAATCAAAGACATTTTACATTCTCTATTTAATTTTTTTATCATGGAAGTTACAGTTTCTCGTTAGTAAAGTAGTTTTTAATATATGTAGGTACCTAATGACCAAATATAAAGATATCAAATCATGATAAGGTAATATTTAAGTATTAAAACTTGTTGAACGTTTTAATTTTTAGACCTAAGAGGTTTTTACTAGATATTTAAATAGAATATTAATAATTTTTATTTTCTATTTCTAAGAGGGGCTCATGGCTAAATAATAACGCCAGCAGGATGGTACGGAGTCTTCGTGTTCACGGGTCTCATACGGTGAATTTTTTTACGGTTAAAAAGTTATGACCAATTTTTGTTTTTTTTTTCAATCACTTCGCATAGTCCTCAAAGGAAAATTGAGAACCTCCTCCTTTTTTGAAGTCGGTTAAAAAACTACCAGGGCTATCTAAAAAAATTAAATTGATGGGCTATCAAATGGGCCGATGGGGCCGAAAGGTTCTGGAGTGGCGACCACGTACCGGAAGACGTAGCCTTGGAAGGCCTCCCACAAGGTGGACCGACGACCTTGTGAAGGCCGCAGGAACCCGTTGGATGCGAGAAGCAAAGAACCGGTCGAAGTAGAAGTGCTTGGGGGAGGCCTATGTCCAGCAGTGGACGTCTTTTGGCTGAAATGATGATGATGATGATGGGCTATCAATTTAATTTTTTTAGATACTTAGCCCTTATAGTTTTTTTTATGATTTTTTCTTGGCTTTAAATCTGCATCAAAACTTTTTCGTTTACTTAACACTATTTTGACGTTGCCGAGTTGTAGGCTAACATGGAAAGCCATGGAGGCTCGATTTACTAGTCCGGGGTGTATAAGACTCTGTAATTTATGACAACACATCATTTATTCTTAGAAAATCTTAAGTTTTTAATCACCTTTATTTATTTCATGACTAAAGTCCGGCCAGTTATGATTAAGAATTTCGTAGGTCATCTGTACATTGTTATTGTTATTTACATTCCTGATTGTTACCTGTTGAAATAACAAACTCAGTTAATGGTTAGGTTATATATTATTAAAGATATTAAATGTTTTACTGTAAATGTAATTTTTTGTAAAGTCTGGAAGTAGATTTTTTACTTATACGATACCATATTATAGTGTGGTGCAATTATAAATGTAAAACCTGCTCAAGTGGAGATTCACAGTTGACTCCGTCCTGGGAGTGTAAATGTGGTGCTGTCCCACACACAATATCGTGTCCAGCGTGTCCTGTTGTCTGCACGTTACAGAAGCTGATAGACGCTAGAAACTCGTAGTCAAATGCTGGATTGCCATCGAAAAGCTAAGAAGAAGTATAATATTAATATTCATAACAACTTCGCACCTATACAGGCACGAAGTTATTTAACAAGTATTGTGTCTGGTTTGTTAAGGACCTAATTTATCAATATATTTTAGAGGTATGAATAACAGGAATGGGAATGAAGAATAGAAAAAAGGAAAATTAAGAAAAAAAAAAATAAGAAAAAATTTTGAAATGAATGGTTGTAGAATTCCTCATCCTCCATAGTAAGGTAACTTTTTTTCTTTCTTTCTTTCTAATTGCGTCATATGTCAGAAAAATTTGTCGGTTCATCAGCGTAAATAACGCAATGAATGTTGTCGAACTGTCAAAATGAAAGCCATTGCTACTGTTAGTGTGTACGCGGGTCTTTGATATTTAGTTCTTAGTGGCGTTGTAGATGCCGCCACAAATAATAACAAAAATGTGCTTGTGACTGTTCCAAACTAATCCTAAATTAGGTTATTATTTGTAATATTTTTCTATTAGTATAGCAAGATTTTTATTAATGTAGAATAAATGTATATTATACATTTAAAAATTCTTTATCAATATTATTAGTAGTCTCCTAACTCATGCTTAAAAGGAGGCTCCAATCATAAACTATTGTAGTTGGTACAGAAATTATTTATTTTTTTTGTATTGTATTTGTATTATCTTGTATTTACATATTCACGTTATGTTAATTAAGAATTAAAATTAAAATTTACATATCTAATTGTAGACGATTACTTAATTTCCAAATTGTTATGTGTAGGTACCTACACGAGTTAGTTTAAGCTTACTGTTGATATTAAAGTGTTTCCGATATTGTAAAAATATTTATTTTTAAAATAAAAACAAAGTAGGTACAGAATTTCTTTTTCCTCAATTTTAACAAAGAAATAAAACAATTTTTTTCTATACGAAGTATTTTTTTTTCATCGAAATTATAATAATAATAAGATCAAGTATCTTGACTTGGCTCGCGAGGTTGTCGACATGTAGGATGTGGACTCAGCAATCATTGTGCCGATAGTCGTGACAGCCCATGGGTTAATAGCCAAGAGCCTCGACCAACACCTAAGGAGGCTCTCGTTGGGCAGTTGGATCAAGGGCTTGATTCAGAAAGCGGTACTTCTGGACACGGCCCGCATTGTTAGGAGGTTCCTCTCTCTGGAGCCCTGACCGCCGGTAGCTTGGACCCTGTTCCCGATACCGGTGGGCTACTATTTTTTATATTTTTAAATGTTTTTATATTTTCTATATTCTAATATTTAAAAATATAATTTATATGTGATATTTAATGAAATAAAGGACATAATAATAAATAATAAATAAATAAATGTTTTATTCAGTATTAACATTGGTAAAATTATTACATGAAGTCTTAAAAATTATTTACAAAGGTATAATAATGTTAGATAATTGTGTCTCGTACAATCCGAAGCTGTAGAAGAAGATAACAACCCGCAAGTAAGTATCGCACAAAACTTAATTTATGTATTCAGCCGGTCGATTCTGTAAAAATCTCACCGTAAAAACTTAGGTGAAGTGAATTTGTTTTTTCTAGGAATTGACACTATTGACAGCTCACTCCCACGCTCACTTCACCTAAGTTTTCACGGTGAGATTTTTAAAGAATATCACCGCTGTCACACGTCAACATCCCACTGTTCATTATATTAAAAATAAATACAGTATGAAACTGGCATGTGATCCCAAAAACATACAGTAAAATATCGTACCTACATGATCGCCCCCAAAACACGGTATTGGTCAGGGAAAGTAAAGAAATACACAGAAGTAAGGTAATATATTATACTGTATATATTAGCATAAATACACATTATGGTAGCATATTTCACGTTGAAGAATAGGTTTTCTACCAGTCAACCTTAGGGTGATGCAGAGACAAAACATGGCAGGTGCAACATGCGGGATAAATAGCTAGGAAATTACTACTATATTGGTTTTAGGATAATTAAGTTGCATTGATTTACCTACTCTACTAATGGTTATGACTGTTCTTAACGTTTACAATAGCGTTATCAAATGTAATGAGTATAGCTCTGCACCCCTTCCTCTGTTTGACGCATAGCCATCTACCACGACCCTTGTTCATGGTCAGGAGGCTGTATTTTTGTCCATTCAGGATGATCTGCTTAGTTCCTGTCTTCGTCACAATGACTGTAAAAGAAAGAGATGTAATTGGACTTTTATCGGATGGAAATTTAAAGAAAAACCAGGGCTACAAATTTTGCGAATAAATATTATGGAAAAGTTTGTTAACTAATGGATCAAGAATTAGATTGCTGATTGAAAAATCGTCTACATTTATATATATTAATAAATTATAGTGTAGGGTATAGGTGTTTTCGTTGTATGAAAACGATACCTGAAATTCAGTTATCATAAATTAAATTTTAATTAAATACACTGTCGTGCCATCGACACGAAGCCAAGAAGTTATTATAAATCAGATATCGTTTTTGTAACAGAAAAAACAGTCAGTAAAAAGGCTGAAAATGGCTGAAATGGAGTTTATTGAATTGTATACAAGCGATTAAGTACAGTTTACTTACGGTTACAGGGGGGAGTATTACATATGACTAGACAACTATTGAATACTTAGTTAAATGTACTGAGTCAGGTTATAATACCATTAGGACCTAGATTTTCACAAGTATTTTACTACATATGTATAATGTTTTTTGTTTTTAAGAATTAGCTTTGAATAATTAATATAAATACTACGGACAAAATGGTTAATGTCTCGTAAACTTTTAATACCAAGTCGTTAAATACACGGTTTCTTATAAGTGGTAGCCGTAACGCAACATAACGGCTGTAATGAAAATGTTGGCAGCGGGGTTTGACTTTATGGTGTCAAAAAACGGTCTCTAGGAAAACACACCAACTCACTTTCATAACGTACAGACGCCAGCACATCAAGCTACTACAATCTGTCAAATTTATTTAATAGATTTTCAACTTTATCACTTACGTATAAGGTTCAAAGTTGATTGGGAAAATTTAACAGTTTCGGGTAGCTTGATGGCTGGCGTCCGTACCTATCTATGACGTCATTTGCCGGTAAATTGCAGACGCTATGTGGCGGCCACCGCTCTTCTTGGAAACCGTAACTTATGACGTTGACAACTTTTGTAATGCACCCTGCATTACAAAAGTTGGCAACGTCTGAAGTAGCTGTCAAATACGTTGATGTTTTAATAAATATTTCGATATAATAATGGAATTATGATATATCGTTCTGTAGAGCACTAATATATTGATTATGAAAAAGTTGACTTATAAAAATGTAAGATATTTAAATGGTCTGTTAAGGTGCCACTAGTCGATATTTTTTCCATACAAATTTCGGGAGTATTACTCCACTGTTTAACATTGTGCATCCAAAGTTAAACATGATATCGTTTTGACTTATTATTATTTTGTCTGTACGGAAACAGAATATTAAAATAAAAAGCCATTAACAAGTTATGAGCCAACAAAGATTCGTTTTTCTTGCTATTTTTAACATGGTTTTGGGCGTAAAGTAATAAAAGAACCAGAAAAATCTTTAAAACTCAAGTCCGTACTAACAAAGCGTAGTTATCGAAGAGTTCAATAAACTTTATCTGTAATTGATGTATGCAGTGGTTTTTTCATAAAACTCGATTTTTTGAGAACTAGACGTTGTTCGTGTAGACTAGCGTCTAACTGCTCATCACTGATTCTATCTCTGTCGGACACGAAGCCAGGTGAGACAGCGTGCTTTTTGGCCATGACCACCAGTGACTTCGAGCTCGCGACTAGTTTACTCAGACTTATTAAATTCGGTAACAATAGATAAAGTAATTGTGTCTCATTAATGACAGTTGAGCTCTTATTTTGGTACACCGTATACGTTGTCATAATACGAGTTATATGCTCGACTATGAGGAGCATGATTGTGAACATATCTCACGTCAGTTATTTTATTGTTTTTAGTCTCTATTGTAACTTTGCAGCCTTTGTGAGGTTCCTCGATGCATTTCCACTTCTTAGTAGAAGATCCTTCTCCACTTGTTAAAGTATATTTGTGGCCTCCAAGAATCAAATTCCTGTTGTCTTGTTTCGTTTGAAGTATCTTCGGTTGATCTGGAATTTACGTGAGTGATTGTTATTATCCGTGATATACAGTTTTTTAACAGATTTAATATTAGTCATAATTACTACTGGGCTAGCATGCTTACTGAACAAGGGGGCAAATAAAAAACATTTATTTATATAATTTATTGAAAAAAAAATGGTAGTTTGCAATTTGCACATAGATTAAAAAAATCTGTCAATTCAATAATGTAAATTAATTTTTCTGTGACAATTCAAATTGCGTTAGAATATACATAATCCAGCATGAAATAATAACAACAGTATTAGATGTAGGTACCAGTATACAATGCAATTCAATTTAAATTAACAAATATTATTTAGATCTAATTTTGTAAAATACCATGCAAACATATATTAAAAACTATGTGTCAATATACTTATTAATACAACACAAAACAATTTAATAAATAAAAGTATATCTAACGTTAAAACTTTAAGGGAGACTGTTCGTTGGACTGTGGTAAAGAAGCATTGCTATTTTTGTTTTCTGGGTGGACTGACTTAACTGGCTTGTGTTGTGACACATTTAGTGTAATCGACGTTATTCGCGTCAAATGGTGACAGCCCACAGTCGTGAAAACCTTTTACAATGGAGTTTTGGTCTAATTGTTTGAGAGCCTTGTCTAACAAGGGACAGAAATTTTCATTTCCTAGTTTTACTAAGTGATTCTCATTTCGCCAGTCATATACAGTTTTTTTCCATATCCCTTTTAAAGGCCTAAAAACTGCTACATCCATGGGTTGGAGAATATGGGTAGCATTTGGGTAGAACGCCATGAGTACTATTTTTTTATCACGGCAAAAATTGCTCAAAGGTAGAGTTGTATATGAGCAAAGACCGTCCAAGAAAAATATAATTGGTAGCTGGATGCCACTATTTATAACCCAAGGGTAGAAAACATTCGTTACATATTCGTAAAAGGCTTCGCCTGTCATCCAGCCCTTTTTTGTGTGCCCTAATCCCCAATCATTGGGTGCTGATTCTGAAATTTCGTGTGGTATTGACTTTAGTTTAAAAAGAACCATCGGCGGCGCCAATTCACCCAGCGCGTTAGCAGTTACGAGTACTGTTCCGCACTCTTCTTCACTACTAGGTTTGTTGTTATAAACATTTTTGGAGCGACGTTTCGCTAAGACTCGGTCACGTGTCGGGGACAAGAAAAAGGCGCTCTCATCGCAGTTAAAAATTCTACGCGGGTCTTTAGAAGCTGCTTGAAGTTGGGCAGAAGTAAAATAGTCCTGGACATGTTTAAACCAGCTACGAATATTTTCTTCATCAACTAAAGCACGAGATTGTGTCAAATTCTTAGATAACATCTGACCCACTTCAGGATGGCGCTTTATGAATGACTCGAACCAATGTCGACCTGGTCTATTGTCTGTGAATGGAGTACTACGGTTGAGTTCGTGAACTAATAATTTAACACTATCAAACAACTGATCTTTGGTAACAAGAAAACGACTTTCTGTCATGGAAATTAACCAACTCTTTAAATTATTTTCTTCTTCTTTGGTTAAAATGGAGACTGGTCCTTTAGCGCAGCCGATCGAACTACGCCCTTTAATTTTGTCAAGCAAGGTGGTCCTTGGCACTTTAAAATTCTTTGCTGCAGCTGATGTTGAGGCCCCTTGATGTACAGCCTCTACGGCTTTTAACATATCCTCTTGCTTGTATTGTTTGCCAGCCATGATTTTCTGTAATAAAAATTATGTTCATGCAATCACTACAATCTAAAATAAAAAATGTTACCTAACGTTACTCTTTCCCCATAAATCTCGAATACGACAATTAAAAAGGTGTTAGTACGCTTCATCTTCGTTTAAAACACTGGTGTTTTCATCCCAATCTTGCTACTAAATATATTTTAAGACGCATTCTCCTATGACAATTTTCAGTTTAGCAGGGTGGCGTACGCTTGAGGCATGCGCATGCGCGGCCCTAATAGTGTATATGTGAGTGTTTGCGTCAATACTAGTTTTCGAGCACACACTATTAGGGCTGCTTGTGCAAATTATGCCATACAACTAGTTGACTGACAGTGAAACTGTTTGGACCTTTTCTGGGTCACTGTCTATTTCACCCGCGTTTACCTTAGTTCCCTCGGTGCACTTCTTGGTAGAAGATCCTTCTCCACTTATTAAGGTATGTTTTTGACCTTCAAGAATCAAATTCCAATCGCCATTGTCCATTTTCAGTATCCTTGGTTGATCTGGAATTTTAGTGACAGCTTAGTGAGTGAAGGAATAAGAGAGAGGGATGAGATGTGGATAGTAAATACTGGGATGAAGTGAATAAAAACAAAGGAATAAAAGTTATGATGAGTGTGTAATTTCAATTATGGGTTGAAAATGTAATTATTAATAGCTATATGTCTTAATTGAGATAGTAATATTCAACAGTAAAAAAGGGAAACAACAAAATTAAAGAATGATGGGCGTTTTGGCCGGTATGTCCAATAAAAACCACATATACATCAAATGAAAGTTTATATCATAAGCATCAATTTTCATTATGAGCTGCAGGCTGTGAAAAGAAATAAAGCACGTTTTTAGATACACGAAATACATTAATTTTACAGTTTGAAGTCGTATTTACGACTGTTAGTGGACTAGCATGATATACCTACTGAACAAAGGGAAAAGAAAAAAGTTTTTTTTTTACAAAATTTATTAAAAAATACGGTAATTTACATAATGCACAGATCTGAAAAAGACATCGAGACCACACAGAACTATTCAATAAAAAAAAATATGTTTTGTCTTCTGTGTCATATTGTTTGTTCCAGGACTTCCAGGTGTTACTGACAACAGATTTGACAGTCCTGTGCAAGAGTGGATTTAACTGACGACTAACTACTGTCTCAGCGCCGACGATGATGACGACAATGTTGAATATGACAGACCAGTCGAGGACGAGGCCAATGACAGACTTGACGACGACGGTACTTCCATGGTACTTGAACGCTCGGGCAGAAAATCTGTTTGATCGATATCCACCACATCTGCGGAGTTTCGCTAATTATTTTGATGTACTTACCTAATAAAAAAATTGTCATCTTCCCAAAATTGTAATTGAGTATAATGTCATCTTCCCTATTGTAATTTCAATACCTACATTGCTGCATTGTTGTAAATGATACATACAATAATACCTAATAATTATTTTGATAAAAAAATGGTCATCTTCCATGTAATTTTGTCGATATTAGAATTGGGAGTTTCGCTAGCTAATTTATTTCTCTGTATTATTATAAAAACAATTGTCATCTTCCTTGTAATTTTTTAGTAGTGTATCACCATATTAATTAAATGCCTGTAGATATATTTTTAAACAAATAAATTATTCTAATTCTATTCTTCATTCCTAACAAAATAAATCATGTGCAACCTTGTGTGGGAGAACCCTACGGGCGGCCATCTTGCCGTAATTTCACTAGCGCAGGCGGCATCAAATTGATGAGGGAATGGGTAGTTGTTTAGGTTTATTGTGCTACTTAGAACATTCCAAGTAATGACATAGGGGTATCAAAAAAAAGCTTATATAGTCTGTTTTAATTATAAATAGGATTTAGAGACAAAAACGTTTAATTATTGGTAAAAATATGAACATATATTTTATGTGCGTGTGAGCGTGACGCACAGAGCGGAGGTGTAGTTTTTGCAGGCTTCACTGTATTGTTTGCAGCGCTATGTCTTGGGTTTTTATTTGATCTGAGGTTAATAAGCTTTAAGTTGAAAATGGCACGGGGCACTTGCGCGGAGAAATTACGATTGCGCGGCTGGACGTTCAACGACGTTTGTGAATATTTAGTAGTTTGCACTTTCATAATTATTAATATCCATTCCCGCAGGGGGGTGACTGTGACAATGTTTAAAACCAATTATCTCATTTTCCACTGTAAACACAGTTGCGTTACAATTCCTATATCTTTGTTTTGAACATCGCCATCTTTTTTTATCCATCGGCTTTCGACCCTTATTACAGACAAGAATGTATTTATATCCGTCTAGAATAAGGTTCTCTTTTCCTTGCATTGTCTTCAAGAATATGGGTCCATCTGGAAAACGAACGGTATAATGTAAGTAAATATCGTCGCGGATAACAAAATGGGGGGTCGCAAAAATAAAATAAAACGTATTATGGCCAGTAAGTAGTATATTGTATGTAAAGAGATTTGTAGCGGTTATCGTTCATAAATTCATAACTGTTAATAAATAGACATACTTAATCACTAGACCAAAAATGGAACAATTTGTATCAATCACGTCAAAGTTGACAATTGCAAATTAACGTTTCGGGGACTCATATGGAGTCAACAGATTTAAATTTTTAAATAGAATAATAGATCTACGGGAATCCAGCACCCAACACTGCTTGGTTGCTCTTTGTTGCTTATAGTGCTTCCGAAACCCAAGTACAAACATCAGCCAATATAAAGAGTGTATTTTTCAAGTGGGCTTGGATGGCCAATTCCGAAACTATGAGCTACGCTTTTGTAACGAACTTTTTTATTAAAAACGAATAGTGACCAATATGGCTAACCAATAATTTCATAAATAAGTGTGAAATAAAACAAAGGAAAATTAAAATTAAATGGACTTTATTGAATTTCATAAGCATTTACAATTTACATACATTTATTTACATACAAATTAACATTAAAGTGAGATCTTAACAGTTATTCATATAATCACTAGCCAAAACATTGAACCTTTAACATTACGTAGTCAGGATATTTTAACATTTGGACCTGAATTTCCACAACCATTTAACTACATAATTTTGCACAGAGTACTTATATTTTTTTAACAAGTAAGCCTGGAATAATATTAGTCGCTATGCCACTGTCAAAAGATCATTGGATTTTATAGATTAGATCACGCTGCTAAGAACGGATAGATTTGGACCTGTGGCGCCATGTGGCGCCAACTACATCGTCACATACGAACTATGCACACGAACACGAACGTCACGCAAAATCCTGCATCACGCAAGCAAAGTTTACCGCGCAACTAACTTACACCCATGATATCTGTTGAAGCCGTGGGTGCTGGCACTGCTGGCTGGCTGTATGACTCGCCCCTCGAAAGCTTTGAGGAAGTGATGATGATGACGTCATGCTGAAGTGGATGTACAAAGGCTGCGCTGACGTTCATGTTCGGGTTCACCCTCTATAGAGGTATGAGGAACAGAGTGTAAAGTTAACTCATTTTCCATAGAAATGGGAGGATCCTCCGACTAGACGGGAAGTTGTATAAATTGTTAATTGCGTAGTAAACTCTACTTGCGCAGTGCGGACACTGAAGTCCATATACATACATCATGTAACCACGGTTTAAAAACGGTTAAGTAATTCTCAAGCTTACAAGTTCCTTTAAATAACCATCCTATACATTTACACCTATACATGTAATAATTATAAGTTTTATACATTTGTGATAACATTTATGTCGTGTAACCTAAACCACTATATTATTACAGTCAAAGATCAAATTCGCATGACACGTATTCGTTTGTATGAAATTGCCAGGTGTCAAAGACGCATTTTCTCGTCGGCCGAACTATAGCGATTGAGACAACATAAAACTGACATAAGTTCCAGGTTTTATCAAACTGGGCACGGAAAAAGGAATGATAGGTTTCACAAATTGGAATACAACGAATTAATTTCACAACAATTATTTCAGTGGGTAATAAAAAATAAACAGTAGATGCCATTTTTGGCCAACCTATGGATAAAGGGTTGATTATATTATTAGGTAGGTGCTTTTATAATTATGAATTCTATAGATCGATGCATCGGTTTTCATACCATACATGACATATATATTTTAAACTGAGATTTCACATCATAGGAACATACTTTACTTATCACCGAAGAACAAAATGTTGAAGAAATAAATGACAGATCTCGGATCGTAAAAAAAAGGAAGATGTCGAAACTCGAAGTATGAAGACTGTTGTCATTGTTACATGAAATATGTCTAAGTGCCAACTCGCCTAATAAAACGTGACTCCCCAACCCAATTTAACCCAATAAAAAATTTAAAACCGCAAACATGTTTTTTTTTTTACCTTTTATGTACAATAGGTCGCACTTCAGTGGACTGTACAACCACCTTACGAAAACGTATATCACTTTTGGACTTTGTTACATTTAACTGGTTACTTGTCAACGTCACATATTTGACATCACCATTTGCATCGTATCCTTAAATTACAAGGTTCTAAATATGGTTAATGTTTTCGTTAGTCAACCGAATCTCGTATCTATAAGGCAGTAGAAATAATGCATGGAATTAAAAGGTACTTCTACTTACACAATAAGTCCTATAAATAATTATTGTTTTTAGAAATACCTCCTGATGGAAAGGAGGACAACAATAAGAAAACAGGTGAAACTGGGGAAGAGAGGCGAAACGAGGAAGAGGGAAGAAATGAGAAAGGGGGGGAGAATGAAGAAAAGGAGGAGAAAGAAGAAGAGAGAAAGGAGGAGGAGAATGAGGAAGAGGGCCAAAACAAGAAAAAGAGCCAAAACAAGGAACAGGGGGGAAATGAGCAGGTCGTGGAAGAGGATGAGAATAACGAGGAGGAAGAAAGTGCGGAGGAAGAAGAAGAGGAGGAGGAGTCGTCTGAAATGCCTTCTGTCCCCGTAAACAACAGAAGTCCATTGCCACGACCATATTATAATTGCTTACCTAACTACAAAGTTTTATATGACAGTCAGCTAAATCCTTTTCTCGTGATTGATGAACCTAGTTACATACGTCCTTTCCACGTAAATAGTATACATTACCAGCCTGATAATGAAAGTCTGAGTATGCCCCGTCTACCCTTAACTGATCGACCTAATTACCAATCTGTGACTATAAATCGAAATATGTCTTTTGTCGCCATAAACAGTGCACTTGGTTGCAGGCCTAATTACGATCCTATTTTTCATGATCGGTACATTGGTCCTGTCCCTGTAACTAATATGCCTCCTGTACCCGTAAACAATTTACCTACTTACAGACCAACCTGTCCACCAACCACCAACCAACCTGTGACTGAACATCGGAATATGTCCTCTGTCCCCGTAACCAATCAACCTAATTATAGACCTGCAAATGAAAATCGGAGTAGGTCTCCTTTACCCGTAACTGATCGACCTACTTACCAACCTGTGACTGGAAATCGGAATATGCCTCCTGTCCCCTTAACCAATCAACCCAATTACAGACCAGTAAATGAAAATCGAAGTAGGTCTCCACTACCCTTAACCGATCGTCCTACTTACCAACCTGTGACTGAAAATCGGAATATGCCTCCTGTCCCCTCAACCAATCAACCCAATTACAGACCAGTAAATGAAAATCGAAGCAAGTCTCCTCTACCCTTAACCGATCGACCTACTTACCAACCTGTGACTGAACATCGGAATATGCCTCCTGTCCCCTTAACCAATCAACCCAATTACAGACCAGTAAATGAAAATCGGAGTAGGTCTCCACTACCCTTAACCGATCGTCCTACTTACCAACCTGTGACTGAAAATCGGAATATGCCTCCTGTCCCCTCAACCAATCAACCCAATTACAGACCAGTAAATGAAAATCGAAGCAAGTCTCCTCTACCCTTAACCGATCGACCTACTTACCAACCTGTGACTGAACATCGGAATATGCCTCCTGTCCCCTTAACCAATCAACCCAATTACAGACCAGTAAATGAAAATCGAAGTAGGTCTCCACTACCCTTAACCGATCGTCCTACTTACCAACCTGTGACTGAACATCGGAATATGCCTCCTACACTGTTAACTACTCGACCCGAGAGACCTGTAAATGAAAATCGTTATATGACTCCACAACCCTTAACCAATCGGCCTGTTTATCGAACTGTCAATGAACATCGGAATGCGACTCCTCCACCCTTAGCAAATCGGCCTATTTACCGACCCTTTAATGAAAATATACCTCTATCCTTAGTCAATCGGCGTATTTACCGACCTGTTAATGAACATCGGAATGCGACTCCTCCACCCTTAACCAATCGGCCTATTCACCGACCTGTTAATGAAAATCAAAATATAATTCCTCTACCGATAACCAATCGGCCTGTTAATGAAAATCAGAACACGACTGCTGTATCGATAACCAATCGACCTAATTCAGGATCTGTAAATGAAAATCGTAATATGTCTCCTGCTCCCTTAACAACTCGACCAAATAACGTACCTATAGATGTAAATAAGTATGACAAAGACACCTATTTTACAGACCCCCAAACTGGGTACAGATATAGATTTAAAGCAGAATCAAATAACGGCAACATAATATGGCAATGTGCGAAAGAAGACATATGTGACGCAACCGTTTTTACTGATAAAGGTAAAGTTATGCAGAAACAACAACACAAATGCATTGAACATGAAAATAAACAAACAAAAATAAAACAACTACAGAAAAAATGGCTGCCATTTATGCAGCTTATGTAAAATAATAAATTATTAAAGGAATATGTAAGGATCGTAGCAGGTGTCGTTCTTTAGTTTCTGCCTACCGCTATAGTAAAGAGGCGTGAGTTTATGTATGTAAGGTCTATTCAAATGTATGTTTCTAATTGATGTTAATGTAAGTTAAGCAAATATGAATTTTATTTTAGTGGTAATTAAGTTGATTTCAGAGTGACTGGCACTATTGGAAAAAAAAAAATTGAATTTGTAGCGTAAACTGAACTTTATTGTGTAGTAATTAAAGTTATTTATCCATAAATAAATAAATAAACTCGTTGGTTTGCATGTTTGGCAAATAAATCGCGAACGCAGATTATACAACATTATTTTTAGTATTATATGCGAAACCCGAAACACGTGTCTAGTATTTTTATGTAAAGAATCTATGTACAAAATTTCAAAACTACATCATGAAAAATCACAAAGTTATAAGCTTGTTAAGTTACCTGTTTGTCCGTACAAAAACATGCTCACCCGCGCCGCGGCTTTTCGCTCATTGATAATAATTATACCTAGGTACCTAACCGTTCGGCGCGGAGATTGGATAACTTACTTAGTGTCTTAACGTGTTGTAACTTTTAACCTTTTTTAAATATTTTTGGGACAAATTATAACATGGGGTAAAAATTATTGGAATCGATTCAGTTACTTATTCTGAACAAACTATATTCAGGTTTCGCATAATATACCTACTAAAAATAACGTTGTATAAGTATATGTAATAAAGTAGGTATTATTAGGAAAATTGGCACTTGAACAATATAATATTATGTAGGTATTCCATTCCATCTTTCTATGATCTGAGAAATATTTAGATACATAAATACTTAAATTAATTCAAAATACATTCATATTTAAATGTAAATAGACATCCATTATCAAAGACTTAAGAAACAATAAATATTAGTTACTACCCGTATTCAAACATGATTTTCTTTTTCTGTTTTAAAATTATAATGTATTTCACCGTTGTAAACTTGAGCAAACAGCAATTCCGCGTAAAGATATATGTATATATTGTCAAAGGCTTCTTTGCATTATGGTCTATTCATAAGAAATAAAAATACATACATATATTATCTATAATATTTTTAGACGACCAAGACAATTAGCCTGCTGGCTAAATTATTTAAAGGTCTCACAACCCGCGTTCGTCTTAGTACCGATCAAATCCGTCAAATATTCCCGGATGACGTCATTACGACAGCAGTCTAATTTACTCGATCGGATAAAGTAAGTAAATAGGTTAGTATTAATGTTTGAATACGGGTTTTACATAGGAACAATTTAGCTAGGAGGATGTGTATGCTTATTCTGCTTGTCCACCATTGTGTGTCCTATGGTGACCACGATGGCGTGGCAGTCCCGTGACCTGCTGTCGGCACATAACCATCGCACCCGTGATGAGCAGACGGAATGCCGCGTATATCTGTACCCGCGAATTTTCATAATTTTCGCGCCAATATCCGATGTGTAGAAAATCGGACGATCCGCTGAAAAAATAATGTTTTTTATTAGATAATAATTAGGTTATTTATACACGCTACTGGCCTGATTCACAGTCTCCAATAAAACTTGGAACAGAAATTGTATCAATTTATATTAAAAAAAAAAAGTTATCAAAACTTATCCGAAGATGGTGAAACAGGCAGTAAGCAAGTGATTTAACTTCTAGTCTTAGATATTTAACTTCTAGTCTTAGATATTTAACGTCTAGTCTTAGATATTTAACTTCTAGTCTTAGATATTTAACTTCTAGTCTTAGATATTTATTCGGAAAATATATAATTAATTTAACCATCTTGATGTCTATTAAGCCATTTTGTAACTTGGCAATCTCTGTGTTATTTATCTTATAAAATATTGCACAATCTAGTCAGAACTAAGTTCAATAATCTTGTCGTTGTTGTGTAACCATGGCACTATTTAGAAATAAAATCATGTATTCGGAATAAATGCTTTTTATTTTATCTCCAAAGAATTTTAGAAAAACATAAGTATTCATACTTTTGGCAAAAAATCGAAGACATACATCTATCAACCCGGACTGGGCCCGCGTGGTGGATTACGGCCCACTCCCTCTCACCGAGGCCTGTGTTTCAGCAGTTGAGTATTAAAGGCTGATTATAGTATTAAATGCTATATTCATACTCTTTGGCCATATTACACGATTCGACCAAAACAAATTACCTATACTACAAATACAAAGTTAGAGTTATAAATCATTATGTCAATAACAATATCACAACACTGTCACTGTTCTGGGAAGTAAGTGCGAGCGAGAGGTCCGATAAAAATGATTTATGACTCATAAAAGGGTTAAGGGGACTACAAGACCTAAACGCAAGTTTTATAATGCCTAAAAGTATATGATCGACTACAGTAAACAAAATCAGAAAAATATATGATATTCTTCAGGATATATGCTAGTTAGATAGTGAGTGAGTGTTGAAAACATAATACAACTAAGTTGATACGATAGAAAAAAATCATGAAGATACCTTTAAAAACTTTCTTTTTACATTAAAAACACACAATCTATACATACAATCATTCTGGTCTATTCTACAAGCAACATATTAAAGCACTAGTGTTTTAATTTTTATGTCCAAACATTATATTTTTTGTAAAAAAATAATTGCTTCATATTTTGCAATAAATTTCATTACTTACATTACTTAAATTAATTTTTTCTTTTAATTTTTTCTTTAGTTTTTCTTATAATTTTGATTTAATTTTAATTTTTAATTTTGATTCTGATTTTAATTTTGACTTTAATTTTAACAGTAATTTAAAAAAAAATTTAATTAATTTAATTTAATTCTGATTTTTCTTTTATTCTTTTATTTATTTTATTCTTTTGTAATGTGTCTAACATAGTTTATAAGTTGTAGGTACTAACAATATTATGGGCAAAATAATGCCTGAATTAAAAAGATTTTATTTTATTTTATTTTATTTTATTTTTTATTTTTTTTTATTACAAAATGACATTCGTGGATCTTTGACAGTCGTTACGGGTAGTCAGAAGCCCGAAAGTCTGACAACCAGTCTTACCAAGGGGTATCGTATTTCCCAGTTGTGGAGTTCAGATAGGCAGTCACTCCATGTAAAATACTGGTATTCAGCTGCATTTGGCTAGACTGGAAGCCGACCCCAACATAGTTGGGAAAGGTTAGGCAGATGATGATTTTGCAATAAATTACCAGCGTTGTGTCATCGCGCTTCACTTTCTTTTCTATGCAGTCCGACAGTGACCGCGCTTTATGTCATGTAGCATAATGGAACTGTGTAATATTCCATTAAGACATTTTTTTTTGGAATGTCTGAATGATTTTCTTTACACCACTGAGCTAGAAAGCCATAACATAAATATTAAAACAAAAATACATATTAAAAGTACATATGCCAGCACATCAAGCTACCCGAAACTGTCAAATTTTCCCAATCAACATTGAACCTTATGCTTTAGGCCATCCCCATTAACCGCCTCAAGTATTTTATGAACATAATTTGAAATCTTTTAAATATTTATTATGTACAGACACCAGCACATAAAGCTACTACAGTCTGTCAAATTTATTTTATAGATTTTGATGTTTATCGCTAAAACATAAGGTTCAAAGTTGATTACACGTAGAAAAAGAAACTCCTCATGTGCGCCTTTTCCCAACTAGGGTCGGCTTCCAGTCTAATCGGAAGCAGCTGACTATCAAGAATTTTACACGGTTCGAATGCCAATCTGACTTCTACGACCCAGTAACCAGTGGGGCAATTGCGTAACACATTATCAATCGGAATCGGTTTCATTTTTTGACAGTTCAACAACATTCATTGCGTAATTTACGCGTTGAGCTGACAAATTTTTCGAATTTATGAAGCAATGAATTAGCAATTTGCTTCAAAATTATTCAGATTCCGATTGATAGTTTGTTATGGACTTAGGGTACAGTTAACACATCTTTTGACAAGAATGGTTGTTATGTGGGCCACTCCCACTCACGATCAAGTTCACCGTCAAGTTTGCAGCGGACTTGAAGCCGCGTCCAGTAAAGTCGACTTATCATGGTGTATGGGTATGGGTATGCATGAGAAGCCGCGTCCAGTAAAGTCGACTTATCATGGTGTATGGGTATGGGTATGCATGAGAAGCCGCGTCCAGTAAAGTCGACTTATCATGGTGTATGGGTATGGGTATGCATGAGAAGCCGCGTCCAGTAAAGTCGACTTATCATGGTGTATGGGTATGCATGAGAAGCCGCGTCCAGTAAAGTCGACTTATCATGGTGTATGGGTATGGGTATGCATGATAAGTCGACTTATCATGCGTACCCATAGCCATACACCGTAAAGTTCACTGGACGCGGCTTCAAGTCCGCTGCAAACTTGACGGTGAACTTGATCGTGAGTGGCCCGCATTAGACTTTCGGGCTCCGGACCACCCATAACAACTGTCAAAGATCTACATATGACAGCCGGGACTGGCTTCGTGCTTTCTGAGGCACGGAAAATGAAAAATAAAGACTTCTATCATTAAAATCTATTCAAGAAAGGTAATTTATCTCTTGCCACCCTGTCTTTTACATTATAGATGGTTGACGATGGTGGATGGTTGTGGTGGTTGTTGCTTTTGACCACAATACCATCGATGGTGAAGGTGACTGCGGAACAACCCGGCTTCCAGCAGCGCCATCTTGTTTTACTGCTCAGCGTTCTATGTTTAACCAATCTATAACCACCGACAAATATGGCTGGTCCTCCTCTGCATGAGGATGTGTAAACAGGGGCTGAAATAAAAACAGAAAGTTTACATATTTGCCCGATTTATTTTCGATATTTATTGCCAGTTTTCATTGAGCTCCTTAAGTTTTGAGTTGAGCTGCACGATTTCTGACAAATGCGTGCACTGACTGGACAGGTCCACTCAATCTGTGTGGTTCTTTCCTCAAAAGACCATTTCAGATATCAATCTACATGGTCTTCACATGATTTGACCAAGGTTATGTCTGGACTTTAAAAGAAACTGTGACTTCTGAGTATGTTTCGGCCTGTCTTCTCAGAGTGGTCAGTTAGGAAACCCCGACTTCATCTCGTTTTTAAAATATGATTGACCTGTAAAAGTGTTTGTGCAAACCTACTTAAAGAAATAAAATCATTTTCTATTTATCTAAGCCTTATCCTCCTTCTTATCCTTATGTATTCGATAGTGCTTTTGGTTCCATGTCATGATACTATTTTTATTATTCATTAGTTAGAAGTAGTTAGGTACAGACGCCAGCACATCAAGCTACTACAATCTGTCGAATTTCTTTAATAGATTTTCAACTTTATCGCTAAAGAATAAGGTTCAAAGTTGATTGGGAAAATTTGACAGTTTCGGGTAGCTTGGTGTGCTTGCGTCTGTACTTACAAAAGTCAAAGTAGTCAGTGTTCTAATAAAAAACTACGAAAATTCATACAATATTTATAATTCGATAACTGAGCTTTGTCGGTAGCGACTTTGTTTTGAAGATTTTAGAGTTCTTTTATAACTTATTTACACCCAAAGTTACGTTAAAAATAGCAAGAAAAACGAATCTTTGTTGGCTTATCACTTTTTAATGGTTTTTATTTTACTATTCTGTTTCCGTACAGACAAGATTAATAATAAGACAAAACGATTATCATGTTTAACTTTGGATGCACAATGTCAAACAGTGCAGTAATACTCTCCGGAATTTTTTATGGAAAAAATATCGACTAGTGGCACCTTAAGGAGAGGAATCACGAGTCCCAACAATGGGTTTATAGAAGCTGGTTATTCAGGCGGTGGATGGTTATGCATGTTTTTGCTCACAACTATAGTATCCTCAACGGTATAAACAACGACAGTGCAACCTGGTTTTCGGCAAACCCAACGGGTTTTACCACTTGTCACTCTTTGTTTTAACAACCTGTAACCACCAATATTAATAGCAGGTTTACCTCGAGACGTAGTTATGTAATGCACTGAAATAAAATAAACCTTAGAATCAGAATTAACACTCATTATTAACATTAATAAATAATGTAAATGTGAGGACTTTGTAGGTATTTTATCAAGTACCTGTTACTTGTTGACAGGCCTACGCTGTCCTCCTATACCTACTGTAATTTGAAAACATTGTAAAAGCCATTTATTTAAAAAGAGTAACCGTGGAGTTTCTTGCCTGTTCTTCTCCATAGGAAACGACCAATTGGAACCGTGCACCTAGCTTCTGACGTTTCATAAGTGCTCATGTAGGTTTATGTGAAATAAAATATTTTGATTTTGAATACTCTGAGCTTTAAGGCTACTTCAAACAGGCGCGACAGTCGCGCCTGTTTGTAGGAGCCTTTATAGTGAGTGTTGTTTTGCTCACTTTCTGTCGCCAAGCGTATTTGCATTAAAAGAATACACAAAGTTATAAAAATATTTTTATTTCCTAAATACTTAAATTTATTTATAGTTAAAATCAAATAAATTGCGAAACTTGAATAACATTTTCTTAAGTCTTTCACAAATAATTTGCTTTTATTTTATTGGTACACAAACATACATTATATATGTATATAGCATGTAAGTTACGAGTAGATAACCTACTGGTGTAGACACTTGAATTTTATATGAATGGTTCATACAAAAGTGATCTAGGAGGGGTTTTGCAATGCGTTGCGATGCGATGTGGCCTACCCAAATGTGTGCATTGGTTTAGTTTTTATGTATTTATAATTAACTAGCTGACCCGGCGAACTTCACACCGCCTCAGGATCAATAAGAACGAATGTATGACAAAAAAAAAAAAAAAAAAAAAGAATTATTTTCGTTATTATTTTTTTCTTTAATTTTTCCCATGTTTTAATATTTATTCTGCTATTCGGGACGGAGACATCCAACAAGTCAAAGATCATAAAAATCGGTCCAGCCGTTCTTGAGTTATAAATTTTAATGGTGTAACTAACCCAACTTTGTTTTATATAGATTACATTTTAATTGCATGTATCATATTGTATACTCGATTATTATTTATATTATATCAGCTGTTTTTATTTTGTAGAAGACAATTATTGTAATGTATCTCTCATTGGTAATTCTTAAAATAAATAAATTATGTAAACGGTGGATGGTTATGCTCATTTTTGCTCCTAACGATACAGTTGTCGATGGTGACAGCAACGGCAGTGCATCCTGGCTTCCGGCAGACCCACCGCGTTTTACCATTATTTACGCTTTGTTTTAACAGCCTGTAGCCGTCAATAGTTATCGCTGGACGACCACGAGCCGTTATTGTGTATTGCACTGAAATTGAAAAATACACTTTAGTTAAACCATAATTATGGTTTAGATTTGCTCGATGAATATTCGTTTCCAGAAATACTACTTGAAAGGTCAGTCCAATTGGTTTTTATTTTAGTTTTTAATTTAGATAATTTTTATTACTTTGGAAAAAATATAAGTATTTAGAATTAAAATGAAATATACGTAAATAACAACTTATACCTAATTAATTAATAATAATAATTATAATAAACGTTCGAAAGTTCACGTAAATCGGGAAAGTTAAACTCTATTAACTTCTTCACAATTCTTTTTTTTGCAATTAATTTATACAACAATAAGCCAGTCAGACAGGTTTAATTTCTCAGTTCTGATAATTTCTTAGTACAAGGTCAAGGGCAAACTTTGAAAGTGATTTTGTATCGAAAGGTCAGTTTGAATAAACTAACTTTCATAGAATATTATGTATTAATTTTAATATACTTTATTGTCCGTCATAGTAACAAAAATATCTATTAAATACTACAAAACATACAATGGGCGGCAATTATTGGGATTTTGAAGTTTAAGCTGCTAAAAGTTTGGATGATTATGAATGTTATTGCACTTCACAATAATGTCATCAATGGTATAAGCAGCGGCGGTGCACCCAGGTCTCCGGCAGCGCCATCTTGTTTTACCATTCCTTAACCTATGTTTATACATGTAATACCCATCGATAGCAATTGCTGGGGCTCCTCGGGATGAAGTTACAAACACTGGTACTGAAATAACAAACCTATAGATAAGTATGAAAATTTAATAAAAAGGGGCTTGTGGCCAAGAAATATTAGCCGCACGGTCCGGTCCGAGGATGGGTGACCATCTTTACATATCAAAACCTCTCCGTACCTAGGAATGCACGTTAAGCCGCTGGTCCCGGCTGTCATTCATGGATCTTTGACAGTCGTTACGGGTCGTCAGAAGCCCGAAAGTCTGACAACCAGTCTTACCAAGGGGTACCGTATTACCCATTAACTGGGTTGTGGAGGTCAGATAGGCAGTCGCTCCATGTAAAATACTGGTATTCAACTGAAAGCCGACTCCAACATGGGAAGAGACTAGGCAGGTGATGAGACATGTTTTTTAAATACTTTAATAAAAAAACACATTTTAACTTTATGTTATTTTTATTATTCGTTTTAGCGGCCATAGTAGTACACAGACACACTCTTCTGTCTACTGTAATAAGTAGACTCTTAAAAGATACAGTCCAGTAACAGACGGACGGACAGCGGAGCCTAAGTAATACGGTCCCGTTGGCACCTTTTGAGTACGGAACCATAAGAATTCATCTAATATTCAATTCCTGTTACCCCCTCTGGTGTGGTTTCGGGTTAAAAGTCTCCACAAAGTCAACATGTTTTGATATGATTTACAAATTATTATTAGGTGTACCAACAAGATGACAGGCAGCTGGCCATACTACAGCAAGATAGGCTTAGTCTCACACTTTTGATAAATTTATAACTTCAAGGTCAAGGTCAAACATTTTGGGCGAATTACATCAATGACACTGAACGCGTTCAGCATATCTAAACCGCAATCAAGAGCCGTCAGTGCCAAAATGGTTGTGAAATATTAATACTGACAGCTCTTGAACGCGGTTCAGAAATGCTGAACGCGTTCAATTTCAGTGGTGAATTCCGCACTTACTATCTTCATTTTGTATCGTGTCTCGTGCGGTCAGCACGACTGAACTAACAAGTAACTTTTAGCGGGAATACATTTCTCATATTTCATTTTACATAAAATATTACGATGTAAATGGTGTGAGGATGGATTACGGCCCATTTACCAGAGTCCCAGCACTGGGAACATTAACTTTTCAGGAAATCATGTTTAGGGTGGATGGTTATGAATGTTATCGTACTTCACAATCGTATTTTGGACGGTGAAGGCAAAGGCAGAACAACCTGGTTTCCAGCACCACCACCGCGTTTTACCATTGTTATTTAACCGTTTTCTATACAAGTGATAACCACCAATAGCAATCCTTGGGGCTCCTCGGGATGAAGTCATCAATATTGGCACTGAAATAAAACGTAACATAACAAGTTAACTAAACTCGAAAAATTTAGATAAAAACAGTAAAAAATTTAAGGATCTTCCTTATTTTTTTATTATTCGTTAAAGCGCCCAAATTAATACACACACACTTTGTGAAAAGGGGTTTGATGATTTTTGTATGGGGCCTGGCATGCCAACTGTCGCGCCATTTTAAAATTGGCGGCCACGCATGAGAACTATATAAATCGATAGCTGACATCAATGCAAACAGAAAACATGCTTAGACCAAACGTCGTAAAGTGTCACGTTTCCGAGATATTATCGTTCAAACTTGATCACGTGAGTCAATCATCGTCTCATGCGTCGCCGCCATTTTCAAAATGGCGATGCCACGGATCTTCAAAACCCTTTCAAGTGTTTACCTATTACGGTTCAAAAGATACAATGCTGTGATAGACGTACTGACGGACGGACAGTGGAGCCAGTAATAGGATACCGATGGCACCCTTTGGGTACGGAACCCTAAAAGTTTATCTGATATTCGATTCCTGTTACCGTTTCTTTAGTTTCGAGTTAAAAAGACTCCTTAAAGTCAACATGTTTTAATATGATTTACAAATTATTATAAGACGTACCAACAAGATGACAGGCAGCAGGAAATACAACAGCAAGACAGACTTATTCTCACAATTCTGATGAATTTATAAGTTCAAGGTCAAGGTCAAACATTTTGGGCGATTTACACCACTGAAACTGAATGCGTTCAACATTTCTGAACCGCGTTCAAGAGCTGTCAGTGTCAATATTCCACAACCATTTTGACACTGACAGATCTTGAACGCAGTTCAATTTCAGTGGTGACATGCGAACCTACTTTCTTCATTTTGTATCGTACGGTCAGCACGACTAAAGTAACAAGTAACTTTTAGCGGAGATACATTTCTCATATTCCAATTTTCATATTGACGTAAATGGTGCATGGGGCCCCAGAGTCCCAGGAGGAAACTGTTCATGAAATCATGTTTGGGGTGGATGGTTATGATTGTTATCGCACTTCACAATCGTATTTTGGACGGTGAAGGCAAAGGCAGTACAACCTTGTTTCCAGCACCACCACCGCGTTTTACCATTGTTACTCGACCGTTGTCTATACAAGTGATAACCACCAATAGCAATCCTTGGGGCTCCTCGGGATGAAGTTATGAATACTGGCACTGAAATAAAACATAACATAACATGTTAACCAAACTCAACACAATAGATAAATGCAGAACAGCCGGTTGATTCTGTAAAAATCTCACCGTGAAAACTTAGGTGAAGTGAGTTTGTTTTTGCTAGAAATTGACACTTGACAGCTCACTCCACGCTCACTTCACCTAAGTTTTCACAGTGAGATTTGTACAGAATAGCACCGCTGAAGGCTAATTGTCATACTTAAAAAATGTTCAAATTCAAGTCGCAATCCCAGCCCAGCGTCAAAAGTTTGTCAAAAAATTCAGTAAATTAGAGGTTTTTTGGCAGATTGAGACTGATAGAATTTTAATAAATTCTGGAAATCCAAACGATTTATTTCTTAGAATTAACGAGCTGTGCCCCGCGGTTTCACCCGCATAAGTATCGATCCCGTGGGAATATCGGGATAAAAATTATCCTACATATTAATCCAGGGTATCAGCTACCTCCATACAAAATTTTATCAAAATTGGTCCAGCCGTTTGAGCGTGAAGAAATAACGGAAGAGGTTGCTAATGATTTACCAATAACCCTGTATGTTACGGCCGCCACCTGTAAGAATGTATGAAAAACATCAGACTACTAGCGACCGTTGACGTTGATTTTCCATATATTTTGACCTTGACGCCAGTCGCTCAACCATACAGGTACGCTTAGTGTAACCGCGCCCTTACTAAAATAAAATTAGTTCTTCCTTACAAACAAGCATAAAATGAGATTTATTTAGAATAAAAAAAAAACAAAATCTAAATCAAAATATTTTATTTCACATAAACCTACGTGGGCACTTATGAAACGTCAGAAGCTAGGTGCACGGTTCCAATTGGTCGTTTCCTATGGAGAAGAACCGGCAAGAAACTCCACGGTTACTCTTTTTAAAAATAATTGGCTTTTACAATGTTTCCAAATTACAGTAGGTATGGGAGGACAGCGTATCGTCAACAATTACCAGGTACTAGATAAAAATAGTCTACAGATCTAAAGTCTACAAGGCCTACAAAGTCCTCACATTTACAAAATAAGAATCTATCGAAAGTTTAAATAAAAAATAAAAACCTACTAAAACCAAGTGATATGATTCCCATTACAACCACTAATAAAGAGATGATAAATTTGAATTGTCTGTATATAATGTCAAATAATAAAGAGATTATGTCAAAAATGTATAAATAAAAAAAATAAACATCGTAATTTGAGAGCAGTTAATAGACATTTACATAGTTATGCCGTTAATGAGGAGCCAGGGAAGCCACATGTGCAGAAGGAATTATTGCCAAACAACCTTGTCTTCAACGTAGTCTTTAATTTTATAATATGCTTTTTTGATAAGGACACGTTTGATGAAGGTTTTGAATTTTCCATCACTAAGTTTTTTAACCGGCTTTGGCAACATGTTATAAAAAATAAACAATTCAATAAAATTTCTTAAAAATAAGTAGTACCTTTGTACCTACTCAAATTATAATTATGTCGTATCCCTATGTATTTAACTGTGTCTACATAAATAATAAAATAAATAAAACATCACTTTTTACATAATTCAATATTTATTACGTATTTGAACAATACGAAGACAAGACAGTAAAACAAACATTTACTTAGTATGGACTCCTTAAAATAAATCAGAGCTAAACTTATCATTTATATGTATAACCTTTCTTAAACAATTCTAAAAATGACGTTTGCGAGGTCAAGGCGATTAACTGCGCTGATTTTTTTATGGCGATCAAAACGACTCGTAAGTACTTATTCTAAATATACTTACAAAAAAAAATCAATAAACATATGTTGAAGGCATTAAATCCACACTGGGACAACGTGGTGGATTATGGCCCACTCCTTTTTGCTGAAGGTCTGAGGCCGACATCTGTAAACTTACCTAGCTCGCGTACTTTGACTAGACTTGTTGCCTCTATCTTGGACTTATAGTTTGACAGTTGTGCGACAGGGATAGGAATAACGCTAAGCCAAAGTACGTGGTAATAACGTTTAGACAGCCCCCTAATTGCGTAACACACCATCAATCACAATCGAATTCATTTTGAAGGATATTTCTAATCCATTGCTTCATAAGTTCGAAAATTTGTCTGCTCAACAACGTAAATAACGCAATGAATATTGTTGAACTGTCAAAATGAAAGCCATTCCTAGATACTGTTAGTGTGTTACGCGATTACTCCTCAGGTCTGCTTAGCCAAAGTACAGACGCTAGCACATCAAGCTACCCGAAACTGTAAAATTTTCCCAATCAACTTTGAACCTTATACTTTAGCGATAAAGTTGAAAATCTATTAAAGAAATTTGACAGATTGTAGTAGCTTGATGTGCTGGCGTCTGACATGCTGAGAACGTTTATAGATCTCAGCCTGAGTCCCAGTAGTGGGAACAATATGAGCTTATTATGTTGGGGGAGGATGGTTGTGATTATTATTGCATCTTACAATTGTATCCTCGATGGTGTGGACAACAGCGGTACAACCTAGTTTCAAACACCGCCACCGCGTTTTACCATTTTCTGATTTGAAATGTTTAAACAATTTATAACCACCAATTAACATTCCTGTAGTTCCTCGTGAAGAAGTTATGTATACAGGATCTGAAAAAAAAACACTTAAAGCACAGATTTCCTTTATCAAATAAGTAACCGTTTCGGTAATCTTTACGAAAATTCTTCAAAAGTATCCAAATGCAAATATATCAAAATTGTATTAAAATATACACAAACTTAATTTAGTAAAGCCAACTGCAAAATAAAAAAAAAACAAGAATATTTCTCTACCAATTTATTAGTAAGCAGTACACATTAAAAGCAGTAGGACAAGTTTAATTTTATAGTTCTTATAATTTTATAGTAGGAAATACAAGGTCAAGGTCAAAATATTGACGACATTCATTTTAGCAACGAAACGGTAAAGCTACAATTTCTAAAATTATTGTGATTATGACTGAATACTCATTTTTACTTAATTCTTTATTACTAATCTAATACATAGTTATACATAGATACACGTTACAAACAACAATTTGTTTACGAAAAAAAAATTGTTCAGTCGATCGCACGTCTGTGGTAGAACTTTGACCTTGATATACTATAGCGTAGTACGAATACGAAGTTTCAATAGAAGAAGAGGCCAGTGTATACTAGTTTATTTACCTCCGAAGTGCGGCCTACTGTACAATTGTAGTTTCGTAAAAATAATGACTTGTAAGATTTTTATAATTGAGTATTTATGGCTTTCTTTGTATAAAATATAAGTAACTAGATTCTGCCCGCGACTTCGCCCGCATGGTAGTCAACTGTACTATAAAGCATACCATGGCACTCGGCAATAGTTTAGCTTTCTGCCAGGAAAACAATTTTCTAAATCGTATCAGTACTTTCAGAGATTACCTCCTACATCCAAACTTAGCTAACTTTAACTCTTCATATTATTACCTCCCTACTAATAAACGTATTATGTCAGATGAATAGTTACACACCGTTTTCTCTCTTTCAGTCGTCAGTAATTTGACTTTCGAAACAAGAAGATCAAGCTTTGTGTAACTATACAGACGCTATACAACGTTTATTAGTAAGGAGTTAGTGTAGACACTAGACACATGTGTAGATTCATTGATAATATACAGAGTAGCGATTAGGTTATCACATTCATTGAAATCACCACTTATAGTTATCTATGCAACTGTTGTATAATACCAAATTACGTTTATAAGACTTTATCTACACCCATGATATGAATCCTCTATAAAAGATTCTGAAACAGTTTTTTTGCAATACTAATATCAAACGAAAATGGCGGCCGGCGGGATACGACGTGAATAAATTCTATAAATTCTTTTGTTAAATTACGGCGCTGTGGTAGTGAAACGCGCGTGCATGACAATGTTCTTTTTTTTTAAAGGAGTTGCATAATGAAATTTGGTACAACATTATAACACTCGTTTGGATGATATTATGGTTATGACACTGGTTGTTTTAATGTTGGCAATAAGCCAACTTTCAGAAACTTTTATAGAGGATTTATACCATATAAAATAATAACAATTAACATTCTAGCAGTAGGACATTTTTTTTTTCCTTTGAGTATTTATGTGTTTATTGCCCTGCGCGTGTCTATTGCCTTATTATCAAGAGTAGTTTATTTCGTGCCAATTTTTACGCTATTTATTTTGTACGAAAATTTAAATTTTCCGTTTTTAGTCAAATTGTTTTAACAGACTGATCACAACTTTTAATAACAGCTATACTAATAATAAGAGCTGATTTTTCAATCATATTTTTTTATTCGAGGTATATTTTGAAATTTTGACAGTTATTTCATACAAAAACTGTCAAACGTCAATTTTATTCCTCGAATAACAGTTATCTGGCGATTGAAAAATCAGCCCTCAATGTGATAAATTCTTATCGCTACTCCGTATAAATAATTCGATATAACCATTAAAATTAAAGTGTTAAGGTGGATGGTTGTGGGTATTATTGCACCTAACTATGACATCTGCTATGGTGAACACGACTGCCGTGCATCCGCGGTGGACGTTGCGGCACCACCACCGCGACTTACCACTAAACGTTCTTTGTTTGTAGAATCTATAACCGCCTATCGAGATAATCGTAGCTCCTCTAGACGTTTTGGTGAATACTGGCTCTGCAATACATATTAATAAATTAAAGTAGGTTTATAAGCACAAGTGTTTTAATCTATCTATAAATATAAAATTCAAAAGTCCTGACTGACTGATATATCAACGCACAGCCTAAACCGCTGGTGGTTGAAGGGGATGGGCACGATAGGTTCCGGTCCAGACTGACATACTGGAAGCCCGTCTGGCCAGCTCGTCAGCTGCGTCGTTGCCTAGCGATCCACGCGTGTAAGCGCAAGCGTGTCCTTTTATCCATTGTAGTGTCACTGTATTGCGGTTCGATACAGTTACCCGCTCGAGCGCATTGTGACATTCTAGTATTAGATTCGATGTAATGCATTTTTTGTCTAAGGATTGCAGGACTGAGGCGCTATCAGAGAGTATGCGAACATGGGTGTTCGTGACTCTCCTGGCCGCTATAGCATAAGCCGCTTGCATTATGCCCACACACTCTGCTTGGTAAACCGTGTTGAGCATTCCCAGCGGTTTGGATATTTTTATATTAAGGTCGTGTGAGAAGACTCCGACTCCAGTTCCGCAGTCGGTCTTTGAGCCATCGGTGTAAATTCTCAGTTCTTTCGGGCCTGAGTGGTGGCCATTATACATAATATGTATAATGGCGTCATTATGACTTTCCAATGGTCAACCACTGACACTCCATTGAAAGAAATGGCATAGAATGGTAATCTCGTACTTAATGGCAAATGAATTACTGACTTAGGCGTTAATCTGCTAAAATTTTGACAGTTCCTTTGATCAGTGACCTACCATTAGAACGTCATTGTGCAGTCATTACTTTTAATTTGTTACGAATATCGTATTATATGTTCTGTGCCATTGACCTACCAATGATCGGCCATTATTAATTTAACAGTTTACGAACTTTTAGCAAAATGACAATGCGATCGTGTTGGAATGACGAATTTATAAAAATAGCAGACTTGGGCCCCAGTGGTGATGAAATTATTTACCCAAGATAAAATGCCTGGCTGAGTTCGAACCGACGACCTACTGGCCACCACTGCTGCCGGCAAATTGACTACACACGTAAAATGTTCTCAACTGTCATTCTTTGAGATATGTTGTTTGAACAGATAGACGTAGAACGTAGTAGGTCAATTTGATAAACAGTTAATTTACCTGACTGTACATGGATTTATCTTTTAATTAGGTCTTCCAAATTGTTATTACCGACCGCTAAACATATTTAAAGCAGGTACATCAAATCGGTAAACAGTTTCATTTATATGCGATTTATTATCTACAAGCCGTTTGCCCGACACGCCACAAAAAAGTGGAAAAATATGGGAGAGACGTTTGCCCAACAGTGGGACAACATGGTGAAAAAAAAAACAAGCCGTTTGCGTGATGGTATTTCCCATCAGCAGAAATAACGAACTTCCATCGCATATTTAATTCCCTTTCGGGGATACCTAAATGTTCCAAAGTCCTTCCTTAGCACTTTCGAAATTTTATGCAAGAGAAAAAAAAAAAATATAAATGAACTCTTGCGTAAAATTTCATGCAACTAGACCTCGCGGTGTAGGCTGTGCGTTAATTGCTGACAACTAACAGATCAGTAAATGAATAAAGTAAATAGACGTAATAATAAATAAACGATACAAATTAATACACAATTTCAATTATACACAATTATTTATTGATTTAAATATTTTTACCAAATAGGTACGCAAGTAGTACTTTTTTTCTTGGTGTGCGGTGGAAATCCTCATGGACTTCCTCCGTCGTGGACCCTTTTACTATGGCTTTTTTTCTCGAAAAAAAAAAGAAAAAAAAATCGTGTGGTGTCGTGGTACACCCGGTTACAACGAAGTTCTCTTTTGTTGTACCAATATTATGTGTAGGTATTAAATAACAGGCACAAGTAAATAAATTAACGATCAAAATGTTACACTTTTTTCGGTCTAGCTCTCAATCGCCAAGTGTGCTGTGTATGTGCGTGGGGGTGTGTGTGAGTTTGTGTGTAATATCTATGCGATAAGAAACTTCGTTCTAAACAACAAGCGCAAACGACGACTGAATTTAAGTAATTTAGATTTTTATTTAAAAAAAAATAGTGGCAATCCGGGAGTGCCGACAGAAGTAGAAACAAAACACAACAAAAAAAATACTTTGCCATCACTTACTGACATATTGGATATACATTAAAACCGAGTAAATCCCGAGGACAGCCGAACACATCCGAAGCGGGTATTTTTTTATTTCATCTTACAAAGAAAACACGCGCGGTGTCGCTTACGGTAACAGTGGCGCGAGTTCAAAAATGCCCAACGCGCCTCTTCAATTAGTCTACATCAGCATTTAAAAGCGGAGGGTCATGGTTATGTACATTTTTGGCTTTCGTGATCATGTCCTCGTAAGTATAAACCACGGCGTTGCAGCCGTCATTCCTATGTCTCTCACAGAACCACCGTATCTTCTTCCCTACTAGACTGTGCTTTAAGAACTTGTAACCATTCAGTATAATCATCCGACCTCCTCTTTGCGTTGTAAATATTGACGCTAGAAAAATACAAACATAATAATTAAGTTACACAATTTTTTTTAACGTTGGTTGTCTTACAGGAATGAATTGTACATTACGATACGTGTGACTTAAGTAGTCCATTATTGCACGGCATGGGAGGGTGCTAAACGCCGTGCATTAATATACCTACTCCTTATGTCACACGTATCGTATTCTATTTTATAGCTCACTCGTGTGACCTAAACCCGCACTTAAGTCTTAGGTCACGGTTTTCTGTGTAAAAATGGATTATTTAAGTCACAGAAACGCGTATAAAAAAAAATTAAGACAGTGAAACGCACATTTTCCTTTTATTTTATTTCTGCCAAGAAATGCTCATCAGTCTATTCTTGGTAAATGGAGGGTATCCATAACGAAACATAACTTCACACCTGTATTCCACGAAGAGTAGGGCAGATGTTTATTTCATAGATGTAGGAACGGAAAGTTATGACAGGATAGTGAATTGAGACGTGAAGATGAATTACAGATGTGAAGCATAAACGAGTGACAGAGATGATAGTACGAAATAGTCAAGGAGTGAATGAATGTTTAATAAGGTAGAAGAAGCTGAAAAGGGAACGAGGTTGGAGGAGAAATGAGTGAAAAGACTTTAGATGAAAAGATCGAAAAATAAATACAATAATTAAGAAGAAATCAGCAGTTTTATTCAAGGAAAATTAAGGTAATCCCACATTTATCTATTTAACAAATGATTAATTTAAATGAATTAATACAAACACATAATATATGTTTAAAAATAAAATAACAGTGTACTTATCAGTTACTTATAGGTAAACACCCCATGCATAAAATAATAAAATTAATTAGAGAAATAAGCTAACTTACTGAGTAATAAGCGCAAATATTGAAAAATTGGTAACATCGGCAAAAAGGAGATGTACAGACGCCAGCACATCAAGTTACTACAATCTGTCAGATTTCTTTAATAGATTTTCGACTTTATTGCTAAAGCATAAGGTTCAAGGTTGATTGGGAAAATCTGACAGTTTCGGATAGGTTGACCTGCTGGCGTCCGTACATAAAGTACACCCACATTTCGCCTGTTATATTTAAGTCCCATGTGAACCGGGCACAAAGCCCGCTACCACCGCACGCCGCGCGCCGGTAGTAGGGACTTCCGGGCAACTACTGAGATACTCGTCCCACATACCGCAGTGTCTCAAGACGAAAGTCTTTGACCAGTGCGTGTTGCCAGTGATGACTTATGGCACTGAAACGTGGTCGCTCACAATGCAGCTTATAAGAAGGCTAAAAGTCACCCAAAGGGCAATAGAGAGGGCTACGCTTGGAGTTTCCCTGCGTGATCGAATCAGAAATAAGGAGATCTGCAGGAGAACCAAGGTACCGACATAGTCCGAAGAATTGCCAAACTTAAGTAGCATTGGGCAGGGCACATTGCTCGCAGAACAAATGGCCGATGGGGCCGAAAGGTTCTGGAGTGGCGACCGCGTACCTCCCACAAGGTGGTCCGACGACCTTGTGAAGGCCGCAGGAACCCGTTGGATGCGAGAAGCACAGAACCGGTCGAAGTGGAGTGCTCGGGGGAGGACTGTCATCAACACAACTCTCTAAGACCATGTAATCCCCAAGAATGACTATTTCATGAAATCTTGACATTTGGGGATTACATGGTCTTAGAGAGTTGTGTTGATGACTTTAATGATTATAATTCTGTAATAAATACATATTTGTTACGACCGCGAATCATATTTTAATCAACGTACAACTTAATACTGACCAGCAAATTGCAAAAAACGTAAGAAATTTGAATTTCGCGGGCTACCTTAGAGCTTCCCCCTTAATAAGAGATAGTATGATGTAGGTACAGACGCCAGCACATCAAGCTACCCAAAACTGTCAAATTTTCTTGATCAACTTTCAACCTTATGCTTTAGCGATAAAGTTGAAAATCAATTAAAGAAATTTTACAGATTGTAGTAGCTTAATGTGCTGGCGTCGTCGTCGTCGTCGGCGCGTAAAACAACTTTCTGAACAATAACTTTCTTAAACAAACAAACAACTAATAGAGAATATTAGGAGGTGGATGACAGTGGTTATTATTACAGCGCAGGATCTCACTTTCCTGAAAAGTGTACACCACAGCCTTGCATTTGCTGGATGTAGCGCAAGCCCACCTGGTCTTGACGCCTGAACAGCGGTGGCGGTGAAACTTGAAACCTGATAAGATGAGAACCCTGGCGCCTCTGGGTGTGGTTGAAAATGTTGGACCTGGAAAGTAAAACCTTTGTTTAGTGGTACTCTTTGTACAGATAACCAACCAACCACCAACCAACCAACCAGTCTTACCAAGGGGTATCGTATTACCCAGTAACTGGGTTGTTGAGGTCAGATAGGCAGTCGCTCCATGTAAAATACATCCGGTTAGACTGGAAGCCGACCCCAACATAGTTGGGAAAAGGCTAGGTAGATAATGATGACTCTTTGTACGAAGACGCGCCCACTCTTCTTCCTAATGCTTACAGTACAAGTGTGCAACATTCCGATCATCACCATCATTTCAGCCGAAAGACGTCCACTGCTGGACATAAGCCTCCCCCAAGCACCTCCACTTCGACCGGTTCTGTGCTTCTCGCATCCAACCGAAAAGTGACAAGGTCGTCGGACCACTTTGTGGGAGGCCTTCCAACGCTACGTCTTCCGGTACGCGGTCGCCACTCCAGAACCTTTCGGCCCCATCGGCCATCTGTTCTGCGAGCAATGTGCCCTGCCCACTGCCACTTAAGTTTGGCAATTCAAACGTTCCGATAGTGTTTTATTTTTGTCGATACACACTAATTACTTATTAGTGGGTAATTAGCCTGTATCAAAAAAACAAAACAATAGCGAAATTAACTGGCGATAGCCACTAACGATTAGGAAGAAGAGTGGGGCGCGTCTTCAAGGATGGCACCGTACCTACACAGAGTAAACTATAAACTGCTGCATATCTTCTTTTTCGTTCGCACAAGAAATAGAGAAATATATTGACGTCACTAGCAAAGAAAAGAGACAGAGTAAGAATATTTCTGTCCCTTACTGCGTGTCGGCTAAGCACATCAATGTGCACAACAAGTTTGACGTTTATGAATGAAATAATAAAAACTACACCGCGATTAAACGGAAAATAAGATCTTTTTCGCGCATAATTCAATAATAGTACATTTGCGCAACTGTGAAAATGGTAAGGTGAAGTGTAATAAGCTGTAAAAATGATAGTATGATGAAGATTGCCGGAATTTTAATTACCCACATATTTGTTACTGTTGTAATTATTTTGCTATGGAAGAGCGGGGCCTCCTAACACAGGCAACAATTGCTTAAAAGGAGTCCCCAAACACAACCACCCATTGTTGTAACAAATTTCGTAAATAAAACATTTTTGTATTTTGTATTTTTTGTCCCTTTCGGTGACACGGATACCACGAGTCTATAGATTACTTATTCTGTCTACGGATGGCACTATCTGTATAAAATATTGTAGAACATCGTGCCTGAAATCCCGGAAGGGTACCTATATAGGATACAATTGGCTTGTATATTTAGCAAGTTATAGTAGGTATTTTAAGCTGGTTTTCTATAGATTCTACTTACAATCTTTGCAAAAACTATATCTTGCTCGTGCTACTCAAATCTGTCTGGAATGAGATGTTGCAAACTTGGGTTTTAAAACAGAAATAGCAAAAAAATTTTTTCCATAAAATAATGTGTAATACTTAGATAAAAAATATGAAAAAGTCTCATTACTGGCAAATAGATAAGTTACATCTGATAAATCTTATCATAAAGAAAACGTCTAAAAATAATAATATCAGAATTATAAAAATCTTAAAATAATAATATTAGAATTATTACTACCCTTAGGGATACAATTTCACACAACAGATTTTAGCAACTTGCTCGTGCTTGTGGCTAAATAAATGATAACAGCCGTAGTTACGGTCGGTTGGTGGATGGGATGTTGTAGTCCCATGTAATTTGGGGCCCAGCCTATTGCCATCACAGGGGCACAAATCCAGACTGCTGGATAAAGCCAGACACAGTTTGCCCGACCCGGGAATCAAATACTTTTATTATAAAGCACATAATTACTAAAAACTTTTCTTAAAAATACTAGCACCCTCACTGTGTAACACTATCAAAGTATCAATCACTATCTAAATCATTTTGAAAGATCCATTGCTTCATATTTTCGAAAAATGCGTCTGCTCAACAATGTAAATAACGCAATGAATGTTGTTGAACTATCAAATGAAAGCCATTCCTACTGTTAAGTGTGTTACACAGTTACCCCGTTGGAGTCACGAGATTCAGTCATAGATAAGAGACTTCTATAGTTGTCGCGTTTTAGCATGGAAATAGAAGCCATTTTTTTTTACCTAATATCCAAACCTTAAACTAAGTATGGTTTTTCGTTATTTGAACATGTTGAAGAGCACGATAGATATTGGATTCGGGACGTTACCGGAAAGTCCGTTAACATATTTCAGTTAATGAAATAAAAAATGCTAGAAAATGTAGATGGATCAATGACCGCTATAACCATGCTAAAACGCGAGAACTATAGCATATTTTTGAAGAAATCGGAAAAGATTATAGATACTAAGCAGTTTTACAAAGAAGTTGAAGACAAAGCAGTTTTTAAAGGCAGACTATGTAGTTTTACATTAGTGACTGGTAAAATTTTCCACTAGTTTTCTTGATACTCGTGCCGATGAAAGAGAAGCTACGATGACATAAAAAGAAACAGCAAAAATAACCCCTAAATAATGAAAAATCATCTACAAATTCAACAAAACCGGCGTCGGATGAGAATGCTCGTTGAAGCAGCTGATGATCTCATTTGTCCCAACGATGGTGTACATGAAAGCTCTGCAGCCTCTCGTCCCATGGGTTCCGCAGTACCAACGCACCTTGAGCCCCGTGGTTCTATGGCGAAGGAACTTGTACCCCCCTATTAAAATCGTCTGAGCGCCGCGGGTCGTTGTGATGAACTGGGCCGCTACAAAATTACAAAGATTAATGAATGGAGAAGTATTGAATGAAACGAGTTGCGATATTTAAATCTATAATAAATAATATATGCTTGCTGCGGTCGATTCGTGGATGGGTGACCATCCATTACATATCATGACCCCCTCCGTGTCGCGGTAAGTACAGACGCCATCACATCAAGCTACTATAATCTGTCAAATTTCTTTAATAGATTTTCAACTTTATCACTAACCCATAAGGTTCAAAGTTGATTGGGAAAATTTGACAGTTTCGGGTAGCTTGATGTGCTGGCTGTCGTAACGGCTGTCATTCGTAAATCTTTGACAGCCGTTACGGGTAGTCAGAGGCCCAGGTTTGACAACCAGTCTTATCCAGTAACTGGCTTGTAGAGGTCAGATAGGCAGTCGCTCCATGTAAAATACTGGTATTCAGCTGCATCCGGTTAGACTGGGAGCCGACCACAACATACAAGTAGTTTGGAAAAGGCTAAGAAGATTTTATAAATAGTATAAAAGAAGTCGCTTTTCGTGTATGTTTGTGTGACTGCTTATTTCTTCTATGGTGTGGTTTTAAACATCATTTAGACCATATTCCGGTTTAGTTGTATAATACATACCCATTTAACTTAAATACAGTAGGTACAGATAGAAATCTCGATTTTTTGACATGTCGCCACCTAAGGAGATTGCGTGAGCGTATAATAAATGCATACCTACCTATTTATTTTTCTGAATCATAGTAATAAAAATCCAGATAGAGGTTTTAAGACTTATTTATTGCAAGATATAGTCAAAGAAACATTCATAAACATGTAAAAATATTTAGTGTGTTAGGAAATTCAATTTTAGTGTTCACAAAATTGCCACATACGTATATTGACTTACACGACAATTGCAGTAAAAGGAGAAGAGTAAATTATATTTTATTTAACTTTTATAATTCAACAATTAGCTACCTATGAAAAGCTAGAGACTAATACAATAAATAAGTATTGTATAGAATGATAATTAACTACTGCATAATGTTTACAGTTATCAGAATCACAGAAATAAAAATATACAAAAAAAAAAACTTATACTTAATTTTTTATGAAATAATTAAATTAAAATAGGTACAGACGCCAGCATATCAAACTACTACAATCTGTCAAATTAATTTAATTGATTTTCAACTTTATCGCTAAAGCATAAAGTTCAAAGTTGATTGGGAGAATTTGACAGTTTCAGGTAGCTTGATGTGCTGGCGGCGTCTGTACGTAAAACACCTTATTGACAGACCTAACATCAATAACAGTTACAACATTACAAAAAAAAACATCCCCATTAAATGTCTTTATTCAAAACAGTAAAATAGATTGGGAAGAAAAATTGTTTTAAAACTTCACATTTAAAACCCATAAAATAAACATTAAGTACATACGTAATACAGTAATACAAAGTAGCGAATAGTCGAATATATAATATGTATTATAAAAAATAAAGAAATTAAAAAGTTTTTTTTTATGGTAATGCCGCTCTTTACAATTCTGGCAATACCTTTTTTATTGGTCTGAGTACCTAACATAATCAATTAATCAGCCAATAATGTTCCCACTGTAAATAAATATTTGGCACAAATCGCACGCTTACTGCTTACAAAACCATCACACCATCCCGCGTCTGTTCGTCACTGCGGAGCATTCCAGACTGTTTGTTAACCGAGTGTAAACCGAACTCGAGGCGCGTAGGTATAACTCGCGTTCTGACCGTTTCTATGAAGATAGTTAACTAGCTTCCTCCCGCGGCTTCGCCCACGAGTATGTCGATAAAAGCTATCCTATGTCCTTTCCCGGGATGCAATCTATCTTTCTGCCAAATTTTATCGAAATCCGTTCAGTGGTTTAGGCGTGAAAAGGTAACATACAGACAGAGAGACAGAGTTACTTTCGAATTTATAATATTAGTATGGATTATACCGTGTTTGCGGCGTTGTTCAGATCGTCAAAGGAGATGAGACATAGTCTGTTCAGGAGCACCGCATCGCCCTGGGTGTTGGCTGAATCGATAATGCCCCATTTCACCAAATTATGTTAACGTTAAAATGACGTCATTCGCCAGTAAATTGCGAACACTATGTGGCGGCTGCCGCTCTTCTAAGTCGTAACTTTACCTTTATTGATCTTATGGCGTACCGCGTGATGATGTAGCTGGCAGCTCACATAGAGAGGCAACTTTAACTATAGAAATGTTACAAGTGTTTTTTAATTTAGTCCGTTGCGTCGAAACTCTGCGACATTTTTTCGGTAGACTGCCTTCAGCTTCTGACAATGAAGTAAATACTTTCTTACTTCTCAATTTCTTTATTATTTTTGTGTCGTGATAGGGGTGATTATGGTATTCAGATCTGTCGGTAATGTTGTCCCCATCAGTGTCAACAACTCCCGGACATTGCAGTTTTCTGTAATCTATGCATCGCCAGCGCCGCCTGCGACCCTGACATGCTTCATGATGACAATAATACATGAAATGGTTCAACAATAATTGCAACGAACCACGGTTAGAAATTGCATACTGGTGTGCATTTTCTGTAACAAAAATGTTGCTGGTTAATAAACTAGAATTCAAATTAACCGCTTTATTTATAAACGTTGCTTAAAGTTAAGAGACGCCAAAATTGTATGGTCAAACAGTCGCTAATCATGACTTAACTTTAAGTGACGTTTGTAATCTACCTTAAGGTGAATGCGCTGCTGTAGCCTGCGAAATTCAGATTTTGCTGGTTTCAATTTGGACCTTAATCTCAGGTAATTTAACATGCAACCTTACAAAATAGTAACTACTTAAGAGTTGGGTAATTGTTCGATGATTGATGATGAAGGCTAGGAAGCCTTACCTACTTTATAGACAAGTACAAAATCACCGGTCCGGCACCGGCTCCGGGCGTATGAATACAGGAGTATATGACGCCGGTCATATACAGGAGTATATGACGCCGGTCATATACAGGAGTATATGACGCCGGTCATATACAGGAGTATATGACGCCGTCATATACAGGAGTAGGTATATATCATTCGTATACACAAGCATGCGGTCCTGCGCCGGTGCGGCTCTGCCGTCATGTACAGGAAGCCTTAAGGTTTGAAATAAATTGAGAAGATTTTTTTTTTTTTATTACATAATGCATATTTACAATATTAAGCCTTATACTAAAGTGGTAGGTATATAATAATGGGATCTACCTGAACTAGGATAAACCTGTATCTCAGGTATCACTATGTGCAAATTAGCTTATTACAATAATATTCCAAAGATTGATAATATACATAAATAGTGGGTAACTTAGCAGACTAATGCTAGGACAATACAGAAATATAAAATAATAATTTATTTAACTTAAAACAACCAGTACCACGTTTTTAATGCATACATAGACAAAATTGCGTTTACTTTATTATACAGAAATGAGCCTAGGAATATAAAAAATCTATACATAAACGAATGCCTTAATCTATAATTATCCATACAGATGTCTTTTCGTCTCTTATCCGTGACAACTCTATTATACGGCAATTTAGAGTGCTGTTTTAGTAAATAAGTCTAACATTTAATTGGAGTAAGTATCTTGTTTCAACTATTTTAGTAAAAACCTATTTTAGGTATAGCATACGCAATTAAGCATACATAATATGAGGGGAGGCTGAAATGTTTTGAGCCTTAGGGTATTAAAAATGCAAATAAAAAAAAAAATTAAACCTAGGTAATGAAAATATTTTTCAATGTAATCACCCTAAAATTCAATACACTTCTCACATTTTTTTAAAAGAGCTTTTAATCCGGTTTTTTTATTAGATTTACCTAATTGGTCTTTCGTTTAGCTTCAATTTTTTCACGTATCCTCATCCTCCATCTCTTTGCCTTCTTCTTGTTATATTCTCGTATTTCCTTTTGTTCTTCAGGTGTGTAATCCTTTATGGACTTAACTAATCCTTTTTCTTTTTTCCTCATGTATCTTTCTCTATCTCTCTTTCGTACTTCTTCCAGATATGCAGGACCTCTTTCAATACGCCTCTCTTTGGCTTTCTGCGTTCTAACTCTTCTTTGTTCCTGTTTCTTAGCTATCTTTTCTTCCTTTGTTAGTTGATTCGCAGGACGTCCGCGCTTTAGACGTGGCAGGCCTGTGGGACATGATTGGTCAATTAAAAATGTATTATATAGGACAACACATTTGAAATATCTAGTACCTACTAATTACTGTTGCTTCGAAACCTTCCAACTTATATATTCATTAAGGCATAATTCTTATTAGTTTGTGCTTCTAAAATAATACTAAATTCCCACCATGCAAGGTTGCTTGCGCGCAACTTGCATGCAAGTTGACATTTTATTGGGGCCTACACGTAAGTTATGTCGTACTTGCGTGAAAGGTGCTGGCACAAGCAGGACGCAGTCTTGCATAACCATAACCACAAACAAGAATAGATTTTTTTTTTAATCATTCGACAGGTTTGAAATAAAACGAGACCGAGGTGTAATATTATGAACATTTTAATTAACTATCAACATCTAACAACACTAAGTATCTAAATGGCTTGCCGTGCATTTTATTATCGATCAAATGGTTCCAGTTATCAGAATCACAGAAATGAAAATCGGGGTTTTGAGCTGTCACGGGTTATTTTATTTTAATAGTTTTCTTTAAACTGTATTTTAAACGCTTTTAAGATGCACGTCTTCTAAATCGTTCTCACGTGTATAATTTCTACACGTTTGATGTAACTAATATTTTGTTACAATGTTTTTATTTAAAAGAGTGTCTATTCTTACCCGTTCTTCTCCATAGAAACCTTCTCCGTTTTGGAACGGCCAAGGAAAAAAGAAAAAATCGATAGTGATTAAGATAATTATTCAGTCAATTAATACGAGTATCTTTTACAATAAGACTACCTCTAAAGTACGCCAAAAAAAAAACAAATGAGTCATTCTTTTTTAGCTTCAACTTTTTCCTTCTTAATTTTTCTTGTTATTTTGGCATCGTTTTCCATTTTTGTCGTATTTATTTTTGTTCCTGAGGCGTTTAATTCTTTATGAACTTAACAATAATTCTTGTTTTCTTCTCTTATGGTATCTTTCTCTACCCTTCCTTCGTGCTTCTTCCAAAGCTGCAGGATCTTGTTTAAGCTTTTCTCTGCTTCGCTGCATATAACGTTTATTTATTTCCCGTTTCCGAGCTAACTTTTCTTCATCTGAAGTAAAACGTGTGCCTGTAGAAAAACATAAAGTAGAAGTAGAGTCCTCCGAAGTACAGTCTGTAGAAGACCGACAGGCAACCAATATTACGCCGATGAGCTAGGCTGTGAAGCGTAGATACCAACGTCTCGTCGCCTATAAGCCTTTTAGCTCTGCGTTCCACCGAGTCAAGTGCAGCAAGCTGGTATTATACATACAGGAACGGACCTGTGCTTTGTACAGACTTAAAAGCTGTCCTGATGTGAAGTGTCGCCTCACCTTACTAAACGTATGGGACGGCTGAATTTTTATTCGCGATTTGGCTGGTCTTTGAAGACTAACCCTGTATAGATACATACCTCCTACTTTAATTATAAATTCACTGTGCATTCTATAAGCTTAAAACAGTATATAATTCGCCAGATGACCAGAAGGCCAATTCTCGCAATTTAAAACGTTCAAAATCTAGCCGCGGTCTCATCTCGGCGACAAACAAATGTTACTAAAAACTTGTCAAAATGTAGGGAAATTAGACGTAATTAGACGTTTTGACAGGTTAAGAAACAGACAGTATTACAGACAGACACACAGACACGGTTTACGGACGGTTTTAGACAGTATTTTTTGAGAATTAAGATTGAGGCTGAGATCAGACTGTGAACGCTCTTAAAATTACGAGAATTGGTCTCTGATCATGTATGAAAGTAAAAGAAGCAAAAGAAAAGAAAGAAAATGCATTTATTCAGCACAGACTAAAAGACACACAGTAGGTACACCAGGTAGTCGGATAACAGTCGTCATCAGATAAAAATAAAAAGTGCAAAGTCCGATGTAAGAAATTTGCAGGAAAGTGTGCCTCACGGCTGCGCCAAAAAGGCCCAGTTCAGCAAAAGGAGTATGTAAGGATCGTAGCAGGTATCATTTTGTATTTCCTACCTACCACCCCTATGGGAATATGAGTTCATATTTGTTTACATTTTTGGCAAATAAATCACGAATGCAGATTATTGATTCAAACCCATATGAAAATATCCTGTCGACGACGAAGTACCTGAAAAAGATAAACCTCTCTTATAATTTACATTTTTATTATTTATTTATGCATCGTTTTTTTTCCTGATTCACTGATGTTTTTTTCTAGCAAGATAACCTTTTTCCAACAGGAATTTCAGAAGAATAAAAAAGGTCGTCTTTACCTTGAAAACGTCAGATAAAAAACAGTGTTACAATAAATAAAACCATGGTGCCATTACGATTTTAAAACTAAAGTAGGTACTACTAATATTACATAGACGTTACAATAGAAAAATACTAAAATAGTTTTAAGCATCCATCAGCATTTTCTGATGACCAAAAAGCATAAACAGGAAAACAGAACTTATTTTCAAAAACTATAATAAATATTAAAAAAAAATGCTAAAATATAATCTACCATAATCTTACTAATTATACAGATATAACTAATTCTTAACTACAGTCGTTACGGGTAGTCAAAAGCCCAAAAGTCTGACAACCAGTCTTCACGGGGTATCCGTGTTACCCAGTAACTGGGTTGTGGAAGTCAGATAGGCAGGTACTCTTTCTAAAATTCTGATATGCAGCTAGTTAGACTGGAAGCCGATCCGAAAATAGTTGGGAAAATGCTAGGCAAATTGATTGACTAGTTTTAAGGTAAGGGTTGCCTTACCTTAAAACTAGTCAATCAATTTGCCTATGTGTTGACATAGGCACACATTGCCAGTTTAATTTTATTCTCCGATTAGTTTTACTTGTTTCAACTTAATTTGTCTTTATTGCTAGATATTACTGTGCAGAGTACAAGACGAACCGCCGAAATATACAGGCTGTTGATTTGGTCACCTGAAAAGTATGCAGGTGATTAAGTCAACAACTTGTTTTGAATGCACTGTGGTGTGCACACACAAGATAAAGCGGGTGTATTTTGTAAGTGACCTGTCAATACTGTCAATCCCTCGCATCAGCTCAGCTTAAGATCTGGGGGCCTAAAAGGCTACTTTGGCAGAATCATAAAAGGATAACATTATGAATCATAATGGAAAGTTAACTGTTAAGTTAATCGTATCAAATCCCATTGGTGAAGGATTTTTCAATTATTTTTTTTGTCTGTGCTAAAATACCAATCAATCCAATCCAAATTCAATCCCAATCTCTTTGATTATACCTACGTAGTGCAGCGAAAAAAGAAAAACACGGACTGTTTTCGCCATTTATTATGATTCATAATGTTATCCTTTTATGATTCTGCAAAAGTGGCCTTTTTAGGCTCCCAGTTCGGCTGGTACGGTCACCAAAAGTGATCAATAACCACGGTCGTCGGATTTTGCAATTTATTAAGAAACCTAAGGATGTTTTTAAATAAAATTAATTTAATTAATAGAAAACAAACAGTTAAGTAATTTATCAAATTAAATTTCATTTGAAAACAGCCATCGGTTTCTTACTCAACTTCAACTATTCCCGACGACAGTGGTTACGTATCTCTTTTGGTGACTGTACGTACACTACTCTACGTCACGATTGGAGAATGAGTATGATTATTTTTATAGATATAAACTTTATCTAAGTAAGTGTAAAGAATAGCAGGACACTTGTGTGAGTAGTGGCGACTACAGCGCCATCTGATCTTCGGGCCCTGTTTTATGTGTTTGGTGAACTTGAAGCCATCTAGGAAGACAACCTTGGATCCTTTGCTGGTTGTAGTGAACATTGCATCTGGAACAAAAACTTGAGTAAGTATGTACCTTGGTAACTTCCCATACGCTTCAAATTTTGTTAAACAAATGACGGAAAACAATTGAATATCTTTCTAGAAGCTCCAATGATTTTTGAAAGTGTTCAATTGTGAGTTGATTTATTCCGCATTCGCCTAGACAGTGCTAGTAATTGGCCAGACTTGGGCGCGGGTGCGGGAACGCGCGCGGGCTGCCTGTACGCACTGGAGTGCGGCTGAGTTATGCGTGTTGTCGTGTCCAGTGTTTGTCAAAATATAATATGAATGCAGAAGAATTATTTTTACTAGAAAAAAACTCGAACTAGTTTGAGAAACCCGGTCAACGCGGGGGCCGCCCGCGCCCGCGCCGAGCAGCCTGCGCAGCTCATTGCGCCCTCGTGCTCACTATGGCACTACACTCAAAGGAAGTTCATGTTTGAGTTCGCCGTGCCGCGCCCGCCCCACGGTGCTGCCAGTCTGGCCAAACACTCAACCGGTTTCTAAAAGGCTAATTAAACACAAAAAGTTACTGACAGATTGACAGACTCATGTCAAGTGATTTGATTGGCTGTTTGTATATAAGTTAGCCAATCACAGCAGTTGAACATAAGTTTGGCCATCTGTTAGATTTTTGTGTTAACTGACCTTTCATTAACCAAGTGTAACTCATCGAAACCCTTGCCTAAGCAAGGCTTGCAAAAGTAGTATAAACTGGACATAATTTTCTATCTAGGAGAAATGCTAGTAAGAAGGATCTTTGCCAAAGACCGTATGAAATCCTACCAAAGAGGTCATTATTGCAGTAAGAAGCCTCATTGAACTTTCACCTAAGCGATAGTGGCGCCCCAAGCTGACTATTGTTTGCCGAGTTGTAAGGAGGCCTGATAGGGCCGGGTTATTCCAAAAGCGCCATCTAGTACTGGAACACGGTATCATTATAAAAGCAAGAGGGTGTGAGGCACACGTCCGAGAAGGTTCACAACACAAAATCATAGGTGGCGGTAGCAGTTTCATTCCAGATTCTACCGAAAAAATAGGGCGCGGTCTTTGTTCGTCGGCTTCGTGTGGTCGTTGCTATGGAGTAACTATTTCATTCCTAGCTAATTGTTGTTGTCTAAACGAATACGAGTATTTAGAGGAAACATGTTTTATTTGTTTGGAAGAGGTATTTCTCTGGAAGCACTGATTCAAAATTTCTTCCACTGTGCACTGATAGTAAGGTACAGTCAGGAAAAGAGTTAGGTATGCAGGATCGTCGGATATAGTTGAAATTTAGTAATAAACCGATGGATGTTGTCGAATAAAATTTAATTGTATTAAAAGAAATCAAAGCACATTTATCAAATTAAATTTTAAGTCGACAACATCCATCGGTTTATTAATAAACTTTAACTATATCCGACGATCCTGCATACCTAACTCTTTTGCTGGCTGTATACAATTGCCGGGTGCCATAGGATTTATGTTTTATGGGATAGACGACTTCCACACGGACCCAGTAGTAATAAATAAAATAAATAAATAAAATTAATTTATTTCAACCAAAACCCCATATTACATAAAATAAAATAACATTTCAAAACACTGCAACAAAGGTCACAGAATAAAATAAAAATAAAATATCAAATGTAAAAATAAACGAACGAGTAGTACAGTCAACAGCAAAAGTAGATGATCAAAGTCAGAAATTCAATACTAAATAACGGAGTTCGCGTCAAAACTGTGTGGCGTCGAAGTGATTCAAAAGTATTCTACGTAGTAAGTATTCTAAGTAGTAGTACTTCGACGTCACACAGTTCTGACGCGAACTCCGTTCATTATTATTGAATTTCTGATTTTGATCATCTACTTTTGCTGTTGACTGTAGGTACTTACAAATTATAAGGATCATGTAATTAAAATTAAAATAAAATAAGAAATGTAAAAGTAAACGAATGAGTTTTAAAGGTCACAGAATTGAAAGTAAAGCAAAGTGTCAAATTGCAAGAGTAGTAGGTACTAAATAGGTAATATATTCATGGAAACATTGTTTTAATTTAGTTTTTCAGCTAAACCACAATTAAAGTAGGCAATAGCAAATCCCGTAGATAGTAATAATTATTTATGTTTTATAATATAATTTAATTACTAAATAAATCCTATAATTAAGGTATAAATCATACAGATTAACCTCTTATACGAAAACCGAAACCGATGTTAGTTTGTTACGATGTCTTGTGTACACCTTTTTAGAAAGAAAAATAAAAAACACACCAACAATAATTAAATTTTAATAAGGTTTTTTAACAACGTAATAATGAAATACCTACCGTAATAATGAAACATTAGTAGAGTTAGTAATTCTATTCAAACAATATTTAAAATAAGTACTAGATATGTAATTTATTTAGAATTAAAATAATATGTACAGACGCCAGCACATCAAGCTACTACAATCTGTCAAATTTGTTTAATAGAGTTTCAAATTTATCGCTAAAGCGTAAGGTTCGAAGTTGATTGGGAAAATTTGACAGTTTCGGGTAGATTGATGTGCTCGCGTCTGTACGTAAATAACAACTAATGCCTAATTCATAATTAAAAATAACAAAATTATATCCTAACTTAGTACAACGCTCATTTGGAGAAACAATATAAGTACCTACCTAAATGTATTTTTTCCCAAAAATGAGTTAAATATGACAAAACATTTAGAAAGCGTATTACTTTAGGAGTAACAAAGACGTAAAAAAAGTAAAGTAGCGGTTACGTCGATGTTTCTCCAAAATATGAGCGACAAACTAAAGCGACGAAAAATTCATCCGCATCGCTGTCGACTGGTAATGTACCCAAGAGACTGGCGGCATTACCACGTTGTATGGCAATGCTTAGCCTCTCGACAAGATAAAAGACATAAGAAACAAGTAATTAAGTAGTAATAAGTACCTACTTAGAAACAAAAAATAAGGGTCATAGTAATTATTCCAAATTTTTATTTCTGCAGGCAATGCAGATATAAGAAGTGGGTGCATGTGTACGGCAGGTCCATTTTAAACACATTTCACACATTTTTCGTGTTTTCTTATCTCGGGCTCTTCCACACAAATGACAGCGGCCGTTAATTGATTTATTTTTCTGTTCAAAAAGTATCGGGATCCATTGTCCTAGAATTGAAAACGAATAATTGATAATCGTATTATATATATATATATATATTAATAGAGACTAAGTAACTACCTAAGCAGAAGATACACTCTTTCTTTCCACACTCTTATAGTCCGATGGGACGGAAATTCGACACGACCGGGGCAGCAGGCGCAAGAATAAAGGTAATTTCAGACTACGCTATAATATAATAGCATTTATAGTTTATAGCACAACAATATCGCTCGCCATACATTTATTTAGAACACGTTCACACTTTGCTATCATCATTTCAGCCGAAAGACGTCCACTGCTGGACATAAGGCCTCCCCCAAGCACCTCCACTTCGACCGGTTCTGCGCTTCTCGCATCCAACGGGTTCCTGCGGCCTTCACAAGGTCGTCGGACCACCTTGTGGGAGGCCTTTGCTATACTATATATTATTTAAATGTATGGCGAGCGATATTGTTGTGCTATAAACTATATGCTATTATATGATAGCGTAGTCTGAAATGAGCTTAACGGATTTACGTGCTTTCCAAGGCGTGGGGGTGTCACACCACCAATTTCCGAACTCCGGGCTGCTACTGAAAAGTGAGAAATTCCTAATGGAAAATCCCACTGACCCAGGACCTCCACGATCGGCAGTTTCACTTCCAACCACGAGACCACCGGGGTAGACAGACGTGAATAAATAATATAAATGATAATAGTCCATCGATCGACACTTGCGTCGATCGATGGTTAGGTTAAGTTTGTCGAGGTCGGTTTGTGGATGGGTGACTGTTCATTACATATCGAGACCCTTTTTTGGCTCGGAAAACACGTTAAACCGTTGATCCCGGCTGTTAATCGTTATCTTTGATAGTCGTTACGTGTAGTCAGAAGCTCAAAAAGTCTGACAACCAGTCAGAATGCTGGTATTCAGTTGCACCCGGTTAGACTAGAAGCCGACCCCAACGTAGTTGGGAAAGCCCAGCCCAGTTTCACACATCTTAATAAAAAACTGGTTATCATAATATGTCATAATCTTTTATTTATAACAGTACAGCTATAATACTTATTGGTATAAATAATATTTACGTTATCTTATTGATTGAATATATATTATATAGGCCCCTTATAAATATGGCAAACCACTTAATTTTAATACTTATGATATCTCTGCAAGAATCACCGTCTGTTAATTGACTTGTTAGATAATATAATAAAAGCTTAAATTTTATCCAAAAAAAATATAACATAACATTCTGGGTAAAGTAAATTTCCGAAATTTATCATTAAAAAAAGCTATATATGAATTCAAATACACAAAGCTATACATAATTATATAGTGGTCTGCAAAAGTTAGTTGACATTTTTCCACTTCAACTGTGATGACACATTTTGATTAAAAAAAATATATAACAGGTAGGTACTCCTAAGGGTACTTACTTGATATATTTTATGATAAGCGAAACGTTATAGCATTTGGATCACCAGAATTTTAAATCATACTAATAATGTGATGTGTCACAGCTGAAGTGGAAAAATGTCAACAAATTTTTGGAGACCACTGTAGGTCCACCCACTAGTAAAAGCGTGAGGCGCTTCTTAAATTCTTAATTAACGTTACAGGAACTGATGGACGCTAGAATTCTGGGCCGAGTCCATTTAGATTGCTATCGACAAGCTAAGAAGAAGTTTTCAATCCATATGCATTCCTAAAAATGCTAAAGTAACTCTGTCTGTTACCTTTCCACGCCTAATTTTATTTTATTTATGTATTTAAGTCAGATACAGTGATCCATAATTATGTTAGTATACTTAAAATATGTTAGTAACCAAAGTATAAACTATATACTATATATATATTTTAATAAAAACGTTTACAAAAGGTGCCACAGCAAAGGTGCAAAGGTGCATTTAGCCAAGAGTAGAAAATTTTCCATACAATTATAGTGCCTAAAAATAAACTAAAACTAAAATATATTTTTTAATACAGGTGCGAGTAGTGATGGTTCGGAATTAGAGTGTTAGGAAGCGACCTGCCTGAACTAGGTTTATTGAAACCTGTGTTTCAGGCCATCCCTTTACATTTAAATTAAATTGGAGCGTTAATTTTTAATAAAACTGATATAAACGTAATTAATTAACAATTCTGAGAAAAAGCACATTGGTAATACTAAGTCTATGTAAACATATAAAAGTACACACACTAATACTAAGTCTATGTAAACATACAAAAGTAAATACTTACAAGAAATAACGAATGCAAAGTTAAAATACTACACTTTACATAAACATATGGGTTCGAAAATACTATGTTCGTAATAACATACAATTTCTTAAAAAAAATAAGGAGAAAATCGCCTTTGAATAAAGCCAAGTGTATACATATTTATGCTCGTGACTGTAGTACATTTTTTATAGCTTACACTATAGAAACCACAATAATACTACTAAAACTAAATTATATAATTGAAGTACCTAAACTATTGAAATGATCGTTATTAAATTTGATAGACAGATAGCCTGGGACCAGGGAAAGGACATAGGCTACTTTTCTTCCTGGATATTATTATGTGTAGGTACAAAAAAATTATGAAAATCAAAATATACGCAAAATCGCGGGCTAAGTAGTACCTCATACTTTCATTGTCCTGGATTTATCTAGTTTCTTTAAACACGAGGTAGATTTGTATATGAGAAAAAAATAAAAACTTGGCAGCCATCTTGTCTTGTTTGTCAAACAAATGTCATTGTCACCGGCCATCCGCCATTGTCAATTCCGACTTTCCCGACGTTGATGCGCTTCCCGAAATTCCGAGTTTATCTCAGGTTGCTGCTCATAGTAAGTAAGTATGCATATTACTATGAGTAGCGAGTCAATATACGAGAGAATATACGAGATATTATGCATTGCATATCTTTATGTAGGTGTATATTTATATCTATAGGTAGGTGTATAGCCTTAGTTCACCCACCAAACTCAAGGTGGCAGCACTTTCCATATATGCAAATTTTACCACAGAGTTGTTACTCGTTTCCTCTATATTTACTTTACTCTTTGGGACTTGTTTGTCGCAGCGACCAGAGCTATCAACGAGAGTACTAGCTCAGCAACAGTGACAGCGAAGTTAGCTTGGCAGGTACAATACGTAACTTGGCGGGCCTGAACTTTGCGCAGAAGGCTGCGCAATAAGATTTTTTATTAACCAAATGGTGACATGAGGCGAGTGCGAGTGAGAGAACATGCGCGAAGGTTCTTAGTGTCTATGTTCAGACCCACCAAGTTACGTCGGTCGTATTGTAGAATACTCGCTCGAGAACCAACTGTGCCAAACTGTTTTTTTTTCTGTTGTGATGCAAAATATTATTATGATGTTTGCAGTGCTATGCCTAGCTGTCGTTAATAGTTATGATAACTATTAACGACAACTCCACAAGGTTCTTTAGGTGCATGGTTATGTGTATCATTTATCTTAATAATATCGTTATAATATGTATGTATGTTTGCTCTACAACCCTTAGTGTGATGAGTAGAGCAGTACCAGCGACATCTATCACCCTTTTTTAATTGCAAACAGTACTTATAGCCACCACGGGAGATCATTCTTCTTCCCTGATTCGATGTAGTGTACTCGAAGCCTGGAAAGTAAATTATTTTATGTAGAAAGTTACGTTTGACAATAATTGAGTGGGAATGGGGAGGGTACAGAAAAGGATTTTGTCTAGTTTATTGGAAAAAAAGTAGAGATAGTATGTAAATACAGGGTATTTAAAAAAAAAACAAATGTTTTTTTTATGAATTTTATTCTGCCAATCTGAAGCGAGGAATACAAGTTTCTTTAGAAAAAAAATAACTACCAAATTTTTTAACAACAGCAACGGGTATGCTTATTATTTACATAGTTTTTTTTTTACATATTATATAAAATGATACCTACATCAAAATGTTGAAAATAAAATAGAAGTATATTTATCATATAATCAAGCCATAATGTTTGTGGTGTTGTAAAAAAATCATTTCATATAATGTATATTTTTTTGATATTATAGTCTAGTTTGGTCAATGATTTCAAAAGTAAGGATACGCTTGTCTGAACATTTTACATAGAAGTTCTTCGTTCGAAGTTCGAAGTTCGCGCGCACCACTGTCAACTGAGTCGCGTTGGCCCTAAAACCGTCATTTTAGGGCCAGCGCGTTGGTGCCATTTAGTCGCGCCGTTAGCTGGGTCCTTACGCTAGTAATATATATGTCAATGAGTTTGGTCCTTAAACTATTGAGTAAAATAAAAAAAGCCTGCCAGTAGCGACATTGGCAATAACCATTTTTAATCAGCAGTTGTTCTACGATTTTCCACACTGTGGTAGTGAAACGCGCGTGCATGACAATGTTCTTTTTTGAAAAGGAGTTGCATAATGGAATTTAGTACAACATTGTTACACTCGTTTGGGTGATATAATGGTTACTATGACACTGGTTGTTTTAGTGGCAATAAATGAACTGTTTCAGAAGCTTTTCTCGAGGATTTATAGCATGGGTGTAGATAAAGTATTTTGTATGACCGTAAAAACTGGGTCAAATTTATTTACAACAGCATGATGGTTATGCTGATTATTTACGCTAATAATTTCATTGCCAACGGTAAATATAACTGCCCTGCACCCTTTCTTCTGGTGTGTCGAGCAATACCAACGAGTCTTGCATCCTGTGTCACGGTGACGGGAGAATCGGTACCCAGCATATATTATAATACGTGTCCCTTGTCGAGATAGAGTGAACACTGGGCCTGAAAAAAAAACTTAGGTACTGCAACTGATTTGAACCTTTAATCATGGAAAACACTGGTAAATAATTTGAAAACATCGCTCTGTTCCCATCAATCGTTCGACGGTGATAGAGACAGAATGATGTTTTGAATACTCGTTTGCCGCAATAAAGGAACTTTTGTCTCGCGTAGATCTATCGCCCTGGCTGGATGGAGTCTTTAATTTACTGAGGCATCCACAGGCAAGCCTGGTTCAGTATACGACAACCTCATAGGTTGAACTGCGAGATGCCATTCCCATAAAAAAAGAAAACAAAACTTATATCTACATTCCAGCGTAGAATACAACCGACGCAACTTGACGGGCCTGAACTTTTCGCAGAAGGCTGCGCAGTAAGATTTTTTAGGAACCAAATGGTGACATGAGACGAGTGCGAGTGAGAGAACATGCGCGAAAATCTTAGTGCCTATGTTCTGGCCCGCCAAGTTACGTCGGTCGTATTGTACATGGATGGGGTGCTGAATAGCAACGTATAGACATAGGTATGTCCATTAAAACCACCAAGTTTATTTACGAAAAATATATTTCTTATATAAATCATAAACATGTTACCGGTGTTTTACTGCACTAAGAGTTGGGCAAAATTTTTCTAACAGTATGATGGTTATGTTCATTATTCATGCGAATAATTTCATTACCAACCGTAAATATAACTGCCTTGCATCCTTTATGATGGTTTGTCGAGCAATGCCAACGAGTCTTGCATCCTGTGTCACGGTGACGGGAGAATCGGTACCCAGCATATATTATAATACGTGTCCCTTGTCGAGATAGAGTGAACACTGGGCCTGAAAAAAAAACTTAGGTACTGCAACTGATTTGAACCTTTAATCATGGAAAACACTGGTAAATAATTTGAAAACATCGCTCTGTTCCCATCAATCGTTCGACGGTGATAGAGACAGAATGATGTTTTGAATACTCGTTTGCCGCAATAAAGGAACTTTTGTCTCGCGTAGATCTATCGCCCTGGCTGGATGGAGTCTTTAATTTACTGAGGCATCCACAGGCAAGCCTGGTTCAGTATACGACAACCTCATAGGTTGAACTGCGAGACGCCATTCCCAAAAAAAAAAAAAACAAATCTTATATCTACATTCCAGCGTAGAATACGACCGACGCAACTTGGACGGCCTGAACTTTTCGCAGAAGGCTGCGCAGTAAGATTTTTTAGGAACCAAATGGTGACATGAGACGAGTGCGAGTGAGAGAACATGCGCGAAAGTTCTTAGTGCCTATGTTCAGGCCATCCAAGTTACGTCGGTCGTATTGTACATGGATGGGGTGCTGAATAGCAACGTATAGACATAGGTATGTCCATTAAAATCACCAAGTTTATTTACGAAAAATATATTTCTTATATAAATCATAAACATGTTACCGGTGTTTTACTGCACTAAGAGTTGGGCAAAATTTTTCTAACAGTATGATGGTTATGTTCATTATTCATGCGAATAATTTCATTACCAACAGTAAATATAACTGCCTTGCATCCTTTATGATGGTTTGTCGAGCAATACCAGCGAGTCTTGCATCCTGTGTCACGGTGACGGGAGAATCGGTACCCAGCATATACTATAATACGGGTCCCTTTCTGAGATAGAGTGAACACTGGGCCTGAAAACAAATCTTAAGATGCTGAAACTGAATTTTTCTAAATTATTTAGTAGCGAAGTGAGGATGATAAGTTTTAATTAAAAAGGGTTCTTTATCATATGATTATATAGCAGCATTTGATAAATAAAAAAAGACAAAATAGGTAATCTACCATTTTATTATTATTATTATTTTTTCAAAAATTTAATTATTTATTTAGAGAAAATTTAACTATTTACACTTGATACTAAATTAAATGACTAACTAACTTACTATAGGAAAACAAAGGACACTTATCTTACTTACTTCATTATTATAATTAAAACGAACAGAATCAAATTCTATAAGAACAAATAATATCTTTCGTACATGAAAATATAATAAATTCGGAATATTTTTACTATTTTGTTTGCTATAGTATGCTTATTACTATATATTTTATCAAGATATGAGGGCGCCACGTTGAAAGATGCCCGTAGAAATATGCAAATTGTAATAGTACATCCATTATTACACGGCGTGCATATGTGCTTGCAGCCGAAGTGCGGGTCGCTTAGCGCGGCACGCGAACATTAATGACATCATCCGACGAGCTCTTGTCACCGTCGGCGTTCCAGCTGTATTAGAAGTTAGAACCCAATGGCTTGGCACGCGACGATGGCAAGAGACCGGACGGTATGTCTTTATTTCTTTTGGAAGGTGGGTAGGCCTTTAGTGTGGGACGCTACGTGTGTAGATACTCTTGCGCCATCCCACCTTCTCGGCATGCTGTGCTGGCGTTGCTGCTGCGGCTGCGGAAAACCCTCAAGCGGCGAAAATATAATAAACTCATCGGAAATAATATTTTCGAGCCGTTTGGGGTTCTTTTTAAAGAAATTTCGAAACGGCTGGTTGACACTTCCCGTGACTGGCTTTTACCTTGGCCAGAGGCTATCGCCATACAACGTGGTAATGCCGCCAGTCTCTTGGGTACATTACCAGTCGACAGCGATGCGGATGAGTTTTTCGACGCTATTTTCTAGTTTTTTCTGTATAGTTTTAGCTAAGTTAGAATTTAATTTTGTTATTTTTACCTAACTAATCAGAAGGGTATCTACCACAATCAGTGATTATGCTCATTATTAATTTTAACAATCTCATCATCGACAGTGAAGAGGGCTGCTCTGCAAGACCTGTGGTGCATGTTGCAGTACCACCTAGTCTTGACTCCATTGCTGCGGTGTCGGATGAACGTGTATCCAGCAACTATGATCATACGACCTCCGTTTCTGGACCGGGTGTACACTGGATCTATAAAAGAATAAATATTTCAATTTCTACCTGTGTTACACGCCTATGTAGACGCCAGTACATCAAACTACCCGAAACTGTCAAATTTTCCCAATCAACCTTGAACCCAATGCTAATAGCGATAAAGTTGAAAATCTATTAAAGAAATTTGACAGATTGTAGTAGCTTGATGTGCTGGCGTCTGTACCTACAGAAAGTAATAGTAAATATGACTGGGTTTTCGACAACTTTACAACAAAATGTGCTGTAGCGGTATCTATAATGCCAAATGAGAACAACGCGTCATACTAGCGTCACACAAATCCTGCATCTCGCAAGCAGAGTTTACCACGCAACTAGCATAGATACAACGGCCCGACATGAATCATCGGGCAGTTGCTCGCCAGACACAACACCCGTCTGGTCGGAGGATACTCCATTTTCTATGGAGCATGAGTGAACTTTACACCCTGTTCCTCATACCTCTATAGTGCTAACACAGAAGTGGTGTGGTGGTGGTGTTTATTAGGTTATTAATAAAAAGCAAGCATCTATTGTTCAAGTTATCTGTATTTTCTTCATCAAACAAACACAAATTCACAATCGCACAAGCTATATGTAAGTTTTGGGGTCAATGACTAGACCGTATTAAGGCTCCCGCAGACAGTCGCGACGTGACTCTAGTGGAACAATTTCCATGAGGTTTTTATAGAAATTGTTCATGTGTGTGTGGACTGAAGGCCTAATTTTTATATACCTATCCTAACTAATATTATACATGCGAAAGTAAGTTTGTTTGTTACCTTTTCACGCCTAAACCATTGAACCGATTATCCTGAAATTTTGCATATACGTTGTCAGGTGTACAGAAACGGACATAGTGTACCTTTCATCCCGAAAAAAAGTGCTATTCCCGAGGAAAACAACAATAACGTTATTATGATAATAGATGGCGCCATGTGTCTTTTGAACGGGATCGACACTTAATGCGGGTGAAACTGCGGGACGCTGCTAGTGGGATATAAAGATGTTTTTAAACAAATTAAGACTTATAGGGCAATTAGTTAAAAATACTTAAAACTTAAAGCAAAGGTCCATACATTTCTCAAACGTGAATTAAAACTTTTATGAACAAATGACTCTCAATCCGGACGCCCGCATAAAGTGGCATAAGATAAATCTCAGAAAGGATAGTAAGTACTTACTTCCTAAGATTATTCTTAAATAATCATATAATCCTATGAATTATAATATTTTCTTTATCTTCAAAATCAGAATCAGTAAGCCCGGCCCGTACGACAGAATATATCCATTTATCCATTTATTTCAGGCATCAAAGCCCAAACACATGCAATATATTATAACTTAAAAATACTATAAATACATACAACATTATAATTACACTAAAAAATAACAATAAAAAAAAAAATACAACCGAAATGAGAACCTCCTCCTTTTTTTGAAGTTTTTAACCGAAAAACTAACGCACATGAAGTATCTGCGTCGTGTATAAATAAACAGGTTGTTCTTCTCTACCACTATGAAATTTAACGATCCAATCATCGAGGATCGAGGATCGTCATGGTGGTGGTAATCACCGAGATCACCCATTTGCAACGCAGAAGCATCAGTAACGCCTAATAATTGGAAACACATATCTTTTAAACTAATTATTTCGGGTAGGTCCTCTAAATTAAGATTATCTGTCCCTTTTAAACCAAATGAGGTCAAATATAATTGAAAATTGAAGGAAAACCTGTTCAGGTGGAGATTTATAGACGACTCCGCCTTGGAGTGTAAATGTGGTGATGTTTCACAAACTAAGGGACTCTTAATATCGTGTCCTACGTGACCTGTCAGCTGCACGTTACTGGAACTGATGGTGCCAAACACGTAGCCGAATTCTGAGCCGAGTCCGTTTACATTGCTATCGACACGCTAAGAAGAAGAAATATAATTGTTCTGCTAGAGCTGCCCGTCTGCGTGAGCCTTCATTCTGATTTACCTGAAAACGAAGTATTCTATTCTATTCTATTAGGGAAATGACACGTTAATTCACAACTGGATGGTTATGTGTGTTATTTATTCTGACTAATTCGTTGCAGAACGTTAATATCTTCGCTCGGCAGCCCTTATTATGATGAGTGCCACAATGCCAACGTATGTTCACCCCCGAGACGCAATGTCGGGAGAATCTGTACCCTTCTAGAAGGATCAGACGGCCGCCTTTCTTACTAGATGTGAATACAGCTTCTGGGAAACTCGTACTGACTGGAAATGAAATTATTTATTCTGTAAATAGAATATCGTAATCACTTCACACCTCATATTTATTTATTTACTAGCTGCGGCCCGTGGTTTCACCCGCGTAAATGTCCATCCCGTGGGACTTTCGGGATAAAAAGTATATGTTAATCCAGGGTGTCAGCTACCTCCATACCAAATTTTAGCAAAATTGGTCCAGCTGTTTGAGCGTGAAGAAGTAACAAACATATAAACACACCCCCACACACCCCCACACTCACACACACACAAACTTTCGCCTTTATAAAAGTGTGATTAATAGTCCTCCAGACCGTATTTGGGCCATTGCGGCCAATCTCAACGGAGACTAGTCTTTGGCGCGAGAGATATTACAGTGCACAAGTGTGCGCGCAGACACAGTTGCACTCCCTCTTCCCTCACTCTCATACTCCGATGGGACGGCAATCCGACACGACCGGAGAGAGATCAGGCGCAGGACCAACGGCTTAACGTGCTTTCCGAGATACGGGGGTATCACACCGCCAACTTGCAAACTCCGGGCTGTTACTGAGAAATTCCAAATGGAAAACTGCTTGGCCCGACCCGGGAATCGAACCCAAGGACCCACGCTCGGCAGTTGAGACCAACGGGGCAGTCAGCTTATAATTAGATGAGCATCAAAATAGGTTTAAGTTAAAAATTCAATGTTTTCACTTTGTTTATGTTTTATTAGAAAGGACCAAGTTCTTAAAAGAAATGTCACAATCTAGGCTAATAGGCAGCTTTGATCTAGACTTATGTCTATCAGACATGCTAAAGTCTGGTAACATTCGATATCCGTGGGTAACATCGAAAAACTTTGTTATGCAATGAATCAAAAATAAAGAAAAGAGAAAATTATTAGCCTTACAAAGACTCAATGCAATGCAAAACTACAGACACAAAAGTAGGAAATAACCTTAAAAATAATACAGTAATCCCGGTATCTTTGAAATGATAAAAAAGTAATTTATATTTTTTTTAAAAGTACAATTGAGATGGAAGAGCCTAAGGCCCGGCGCCCACGACGAATAAAAATGTAACTTATGTATGACGATAAAATTGAAATTCCAATGATAATAATCATCGTAGGTGCAAAAATAAAGATAGGGTATCCGACATACCGTGTCATTGAAATTTAAATTTTATTGTCATACTATTAAGTTATATATCTATTTGTCGCATAAAAATCCTCAGCCGTGCCGATGCCGATAGTGGGCGCCGGGCCTAAAGGTCTAAAATGATTTCTTTATGCTAAAGAATCACCCTATAATGTCCTTACGGCACTGCTGGGACACAGGCCTCCTCTCTATTGGAAGGAGTGGGCCCAGATCCACCACGCGGGCACAGTTTTTTTAAGTGAAAACTTGTTCAGGCGCGTTGGGCATTTTTTGAGATGGGAAGAAACCATTGAACTCGCGACACTGTTACAGTAACCACACCGCGCGTGTTTTGTTTATAAGACTATTAAGAAAATACACACGTAATTGTACAAGTTTTCACTTCTGCCGGCACTCCCGGAGTGCCACTGTTTTTTTTTTTTGTTCATTTTCTTAATAATGGTTATGATTATTGTTAACTTTTACAATTGTGTTCTCCAGTGTAAAAACCGCAGCCTTGCAGCCTTTAGAATGATGAGTAGCGCAGAACCACCGGGTCTTCAACCCACTGACAAAATGGCGGGAGAAATTGTACCCATCCAACACGATAATTACAGCCCCTCTCTTACTTCGTGCGAACACAGCTTCCATACCTAGGGAAATTATAAAAATATGTATGTAGAAACAAACTGAATTGGACAAGTATTCGCGAAAACGATGTAATTGATTAAGTGCTGATTTTACCATCGCCAGATTTCTTTTATTCGAGGAATAAAATTGACGTTTGACAGTTTTTGTATGAAATAACTGTCAAAATTTCAAAATTATTCCTCGAATAAAGTTATCCGATGATTGAAAAATCTGTCCTCTATGTAACGGTAGCACAGTCCACTTTGCCACATAATTAATAAAAGATTCCTAAATGTTCCATTTTTTTAAATTAGATTCCTGAATCAACATATAGATAGAAAAGAAAAAGAAAGAAACAATAGAACAGATATTCTTACAGATTTGCTCAATTTTATCGATTGTTCATCATCATCATCAGCCTACAGCAGTCCACTGCTGGACATATGCCTCTCCAATCGCACGCCATTCAGCTCAATTCTCGGCAACTCTCATCCAGCTATCCCATCCTGCCACCCAGCGAAGATCGTCGCCCCACCAAGCCTGAGGGCGTCCTACATTACGTTTGCCATAAAAACTACCTCAGTACCTTTTTTTTTATTATGTTTCATGTTACACAGGGTAACAGGGACATCAGCGCACAACCATGCATGGATTCAGTACATGTACAGACGCCAGCACATAAAGCTACTATAATCTGTCAAATTTCTTTAGGTAATAGATTTTCAACTTTATCGCTAAAGCATAAGGTTCAATGTTGATTGGGAAAATTTTACAGTTTCGGGTAGTTTGATGTGCTGGCGTCTGTACATGAGACCCGCCTGAGTTGAAAAGTGCAATATTTGTGCGGTCAAAATGTATGGAACAGCTGGGCCTGGATTTCAAACAAAAATAGAATTCCAAGAGGGGGAAAAGGGGGTATCACAGATGATACTTTGGATTTTAATCAAACCAAAACGTGTTTTATTTACTTTTTTTAGCATAATCTTATCCATATTTTATTTCAAGTTAAAATCAGAAAAACTGTTTCTACTGACAGTAAAACATAAGAATATTTTACAGCTGGAACATTTCACGAACGTTAGCTGTCTGCATCCCCGCTATCAAACTTTCCGATCTAAATGTAGACTTACATTTAGATCGTAAAAAATGGCAATGGTTGTGCCAAAGCATACATAGGCAAGAGCTTTGCTTCCTTTACCCTGTGTGACGTAGAGGGCATTGCTTCGACAAATCTATAAGCTCTTTTCGGATTCGGCAATACTTGTTTTTCTTCCATTGGTAACACAGGTCGAAGGCTTGATGTCAGTCTTGGTATTGATACTATTTAACATAAATAAAATAATAGATATACGAACTTAATGAACAGTGATAGTTCGATGTGGTTCTGGTTATGCTTACCTGCGAGGTAATTGCGTAAAACACTAACATTCATTTTGACAGTTCAACAACATTCATTGCGTTATATACGTTGTTGAGCATACAAATTTTTCGAACATATTAAGCAATGGATTAGCAATATCCTTCAAAATAATTCAGTTTGTGATGGATAGTGTGTTACGCAATTAGGGAACGATTATTATAAACCAACTTGCAGGTTATTAACAATAACCGATTTTAATTAAAAAGCAAGCATGACACATATAATTTTAATTCATCTTTTACAACTATAATTTGGTTTGAGTACATTTTGAGATCATTTCATTATTTTCAGAACATTATTTTTTACAATAAATATTAGAAATTAATTAGGTCACACATTGGACCCGAAATCTTAACCCCTAAATAGCATAGACGCCACATTGATCGCCATTAAAATGACATCAGCACAAACAGTACAACTAAGTAGTTTTAAAAACTAGTATTTTGCCACCAAATGGAGCAACTTGTAATTTTGAGGATCTTTTTCACCCGTCGTGAAAATTAGGTAAATTAGGTCACAGATTAGACTTAGAAATAGCATAGACACTAAAGATCGTTATCCAATAACGCTATAAAAGAGACATTACATTTTATTCAGTTACAACGTCGTGAACACGTATGACACCTAATTACTAATTACATCATAATTTGTCACCAAAAGGAGACGTAATTTCTTAGAAAGATTTTTTTCATTTTAGGGCGACTAGTAAGGTCGCAAATTGGACGAAGGTTACTTTTATATAAATGGCATATACAGGGTGACTGGTAATTAGTGACCGACTCTTAAACACAAGATTGTACTAGTAAACAACTTCCCCAAAAGAAACGATTTTTTTAATTTACCAAGCGCTTGCCATTAACACTCCAATAGAACCGCGCGCGAAAGAAAAATGCATGGTAACAGTGAAATAGGTAGTCTTGTTTGAAAAAAGGGATTAGTAACTAAAGTAAATTACAGCTGATGATGTACTCAATATATATTCTATTGGGGTGATTTGGGTCATTGTATAATTCTGCTTTATATATACGCCACATAGATTTTCAACCATGTCGTCAAAAAGACTACCACGACATTTAATCATACGTCGTAAAGACGTATGATCACACATTGATTACACATATTTTGTCATTAAAATATCAACAAATTTTGTTAGAGACGTACATCATTTTCCTCGAAAATTGCGTGTCTATAATATAATCCAAATATAGTTATACCATTTCACAAGCTTGACTTGTTTTTCGAAGAATAAAATAGATCGAAATAGATCTACATCGTCATTCAATGACGTCACAAATCGATACTATTGTAATATTATTTTAGCACACATTATTACCTGTACTTAAATTATTATATTAATAATTTATAGGAAAACGTTGTGAAGATTAAAAAGTCTTTTTATTAAAATAATAATATTATTTTTTGTGATAATTCCAATTAGAGCACCGAGCAATGAATGTTGATATCATGAGGAAGACTTTGGGAAAGAAACATGAAGCCTCAGTAAGGCTCTTTTTAGAGAGAACTTGATACAACCGCATCTCCTGACACGGCTTGATTACTGTTGTATTTTTTGTAACCCTGGGTTCCGAGTATTGTTAGTTTCTAGATCCAGAATCGGAAATAATTTTTTTTATAGTAGGTATTTTTATATAATTATGTAAACATTTTTTAAATACATAGTACATTAAAAAATCGTTAAATTTGTGATAAATATTTTTATATAAATTAAATAGAACTGACTATCATACTTCAAATGTATTTCGTCGTCTAAGAGGTTACTTCATAAATTACGTTAGGTACACGTTAAGGGGGCGGGAGGGGGTCAACAAAGTGTGACATCGTGTGACAAGTAAGACGTGTCAAAGCTTCGTGACGTCACACGTATAAATCTAAAGTACAGACGCCAGCACATCAAGCTACCCGAAACTGTAAAATTTTCCCAATAAATTTGAACCTTATGCTTTAGCGATAAAGTTGAAAATCTATTAAAGAAATTTGATAGATTGTAGTAGCTTGATGTGCTGGTGGCGTCTGTATCTACAAAACTCTAAACTTTAAGTCTTTGACGATATTACCAACTCTATAAATATTAAAAATATTATAAAGTTTCTATAAAATTATAAATTACGTGACGTCACACCAGGGGAAGTCACAAATATGACCACCGGTGGCAAGGACGGGCTCCAAAAATCATGAAATTTTAGTGAAGTAATCTAAGGATGGCTCCTAGTAATATCGTAACAAAAAAACCTACCAATTATAAACATTACTTATCACAAAAATATTTTCCGTGAGCATTGTCGACTAGATATTTTAAATACTTCATATAGGTACCCTATGTCTAAATACTACGTACGTACATAAATAAGGTAACGACTGACTCAGCTTATAATTCATATTAATATCTCATTGGTTTATTATATTAGCAAAAAATATTTTTATGAAGCATAAAAAACGACAAGAATCGTCCTCAGTCTGAAAAGTTACAAAAAGGAATGAACTACAGTCCTTTCAACCCTACCCAACAGCAACTTTATTGCAACAATAATAAAGATCATTGTGCTTTTGACAGATTTGTCAATAGCAGCTACCCAACAAGAACCTTATTGCAACGACAATAAAGATCATTGTGCTTTTGACAGTGATGCAAAATCTGAGGTAAAATAACTAAGAATGCACTGTAAGTTTCGTACTCACACAGAATTCAAAAGTACTAACAAATCGACCTGCAATTATTTGTCGATCACATCGATTATCTAACTGCATGGTAAATACTTAGGACTAGTAAATGCTTATGTTTAAAACCTGTATATTTCCTAAAAAAACTTACTATTTAGAACGAAAGAAAGGTTTCAAATATTTTAAACCATCTGTGTCCGTCCATCTCTTTACTAATTATTTTTATAAAATAAAAGTTACTCCTTATGACATAAGCTACCTGCTAGTGAGAGTTCCGTCAAAATCGATCCAGTCGTTTCGGAGATTAGCCAGAACGAACAGACAGACAATAATTTAAATAATTGTTTTTAGGGTTCCGTACCTCAAAAGGAAAAAAACGAAACCCTTATAAGATCACCTTGTTGTCCGTCCGTCTGTATGTCAAGACCCTTTATCTCAGGAACGCGTGGAGGTATTGAGTTGAAATTAAAACCATATACTCAGGTCTACAATCCCTAGAAGCTGTGAAAAAATCAAACACCTAAGTTTTTTTTTTAAGTTAACGTAAAAAAAGATACGGCCGTTTATGCCGTAAATAAAGTATTGTCGACACTCTCAAGGGAATTAAATTTTATAGGGTACTTCCTGTTGACCTATAATCATGAAATTAGACAAGAAGCAAGATCATGTAGCACAAGTAACGGAAAAAATCCGAAAACCGTAAATTTGTTAAAAAATATCCCGTGTTAAACTATTTACATACCTACAAAGTACGGAACCCTCGGTGCGCGGGTCCAACTCGCACTTGACCGGTTTTTTTTGATAAAGGTCCGAATGCATTTAGAAAAAGCAGAGGGGCAACTCTCGTAATTTTAAGTACGTTCACAGTCTGATATCAGTCTCAATCTGTCAAAAATAACTCTAATTTCCCTTCATTTTGACAAGTTTTTGTCACCAAGATGAGACAGCGACTAGATATTGAATGTTTTAAATTACGAGAATTGGCCTTCTGTTATTTTGACATTTCAAAGAGACACACAAAATTTTATTTTATTTGTATAGATGAGCTACCTACATACCGTTGTTCAAAAAACAACATGGTTAAAATGGAACCGGATTGACCACATAATCGGAAACGGATTCCATACGCTATACTTCTAGTACAGACGCCAGCACATCAAGCTACTACAATCTGTCAAATTTCTTTAATAGATTTCCAACTTTATCGCTAAAGCATAAGGTTCAAAGTTGATTGGGAAAATTTGACAGTTTCTGGTAGCTTGATGGGCTGGCATCTGTACATTTTAGAAGTTATAGACTTTAAGGTCTTGACTTTGGTAGCGCAAAGCAAACGCCTCCTGATCAGAGAGGTCTTCTGGTGATAATATCTGTCATCTGATTCTCTTGACTCTGGAACTTTTGAAAGATGTCGCCTCTGTAACAAATATTAAAAATGCTCAAAAGGAAAACTATAACGCTTCTGGTTTTAGAAATCAGATATGACTTAGGATTTCGACAGAATCTAATACCATAAAAAAAATCAACAGAAAAAAAATTGCGCGTGCGGCGCAGCAGCTACACGTGATAGAAGTGAAACTTCTTAAAAAATAAAGAATAAGAGAGATTTATAGTGAGAGACAGAGAGAGTTAGATATATCTCTCTTCTCTCTCATGTAACGACGTGCCTAAACGTGACATATCCTTGAAATTTTAATCGAATCGCCACCTAAGAAGTTTCACTTCAAAAACTTGTTGTTCCTTTAGTTTAGGAGCTATTTAGTACTTTTTAGTAGTCTATCAGTTCAAGAAAGTATTATTATTATTAGCCTGTGATGTCCCACTGCAGGGCAAAGGCCTCCCTACTCTTTCCACTTCTCTCTGTTCAAAGCTGCTAAGGACCAGTTCTTGTTGAAGGAGTCCAGCTCATCCCGCCATCTCCGCCTGGGCCTGCCACGATGTCGTTTGCCATGAAGAGGGACCCATTGGGTCGTAAATTTGGCCCATTGTTCGTCTAACATGCGGCAGATCTGTCCAGCCCAGTTCCATTTTAGCGGCAGCTCAAGCAAGTATATAAAAAAATTATCAGCAACTCACCGTTCTTCTATTGTCAAGATTCCTCATTAATCCTTAGGTAAATAAGCTCGATACAGTTCATTCAGTTCATTCAGTTCTCCATAAATCGGATCCGGAACCGGAGTTTCGGAAGCAGATGCTGTCTTGGACTCCGCCTTTCCTGAAGAAAAACCACTTTATTTAGTATACCTGACATAAAAGGATGGCTATAAGTACTCATTTTTAACTATGAAGATACAAATATAGTGCGTACAGACGCCAGCACATCAAGCTACCCGAAACTGTCAAACTTTCAAAATCAACTTCGAACCTTAGGCTTTACCGATAAAGTTGAAAATCTATTAAAGAAATTTGACAGATTGTAGTTGCTTGATGTGCTGGCGACTGTACAAGTAATAAGTTTATCGCATTTTGATGAGAGACGGTTTCCCAATAAACGCAAGCACTGAAAATAATACCTATACATAAATACCTATGTGTGAATTAAAATATAATCACATTCAAAGTAGTAAATAGATTACTTTTGTATTTAAATCCTTATATATATGTCACGACTAATAGCCGAAGTGCGGCTACACCTAGTTTTAGCCGGCCACATGCGGTTCGTGTGTATTTCGGGAGGCGACATAGGATGCAAGAGCGAGCGAAGGGCACCCCGAGGTTCGGTTTGGTTAGGTTCCTTTAAACCCCTTACACAGAAATAGAAGCCCCGCCAGGCGGGGCTCCGTCGACGTAGGATGCAAGAGCGAGCGAAGGGCACCCCGAGGTTAGGTTTGGTTAAAACTAGGTGTAGCCGCACTTCGGTCATTAGCCGTAACATATACAATAAAAACGTTTGAAACTTTTACGTAAATAATAAATTAATAATTAAGACTGTTTGAGTTTGAGTAATATTTATTCTTGAAATAAAAGTTCTAAGGTATTGAAAAATCAGCCCAAAAACGATTTTAAATAAAGAGTAGTTTAATGTAACATATTTCACCAATTTTCATTTCTTCTAGAATTTTTTTTCGTTGTGAACATAATGCAAAAGCCATTTTTTATTTACTAAACATTCGCCATAAGAACTACGAAAGAAAGTTACACTTCGCAGAGGCAACATAATAATAATTATTATACTGACTATTAATATTACTAATTTTGACTCAGCAATCATTGTGCCGATAGTCATGACAGCCAATGGGCTAATAGCCAAGAGCCTCGACCAACACTTGCAGAGGCTCTCGTTGGGCAGCTGGCTTGATTCAGAGAGCAGTACTTCTGGACGCGGTCCGCATTGATAGGAGGTTCCTCTCTTTGGAGCCCTGACCCGGTAGCTTGGACCCTGTTGCCGATACCGGTGGACAACAATTTTTTTATTTTTTTAAATGTCTTTTTATTTTTATATTCTAATATTTAAAAAATATTATTTATTTGTTTATAATGAAATAAAGGAAACAATTATACAAAACTAAACTAAAATATAATTCATAATATAATTCAAACGGTTCATGATTTATGTGTATTCAAAGTCCTGCTGATCTCATTATTGTAGGTAAAGACGGATGCAGGACACTTGGTTCTCTTCTTACTGGTGCACGTTTCTGGACCACCAGTTTTTCCTTGATAGGTGTCTTTGGTGGTCTATTACAGCAATCAAAGTCGCTCGGAGAGTACGCCCGTAGACTAGTGCATTAATAAAAAAAACTTAAATACCTATAAAATAAAACTATAACAATTTTTGAGCACGATTTTATTGACAGTTCAACGACATTCATTGCGTTATTTACGTTATTGAGCAGACAATTTTTTCGGACATATGAAGCAATGGATTAGTAGTATCCTTCAAAATCGTTCAGATTGTGATTGATCGTGTTGTGTTGCAAAATGTTTTTTTCTATTTTCCACCATGTTACCAGTAACCGAGAACTTAGATCCAGACTCCAGACGGTATTGTATAATAATAATAATAGCCTTTATTAACAATCTTACAATCTAGTTACATAATTATAATAAACTAGCTTCTGCCCGCGACTTCGTCCGCGTGAAATTTCACCCTCTTAGGGGTGGAATTTCGAAAAACCCTTTCTTAGTGGATACCTACTCTTCACAAAGAACATACCCTCCAAATTTCATGTCTCTAGGAGCAGCGGTTTAGACTGTGCGTTGATATATCAACAATCAGTCAGTTTATCATTTTATATACCTATATATAGAATATAGATAGTTAAAAACGAAAAATATATTCCTCTCTTCTATCTCCTCTTCAGACATCGGTTTCCGAAGATTGTTTTGCATTAGCATAGGCCTCCTCCATATTCTTTCATAGTTCCCGGTCATGGGTTTCCCTCTTCCACATTGGCCCAGCTGTCACCTTGAGGTCGTCATCCCACCTACGTATCGGGCTTCCTTTCTTCCTTTTGCCTACTCTTGGGTACCATTCGGCTACTAATTTAGCCCATTTCTCCTTTTTGTCTCTGATAAGGTGGCCCGACGGTATTATATAATTATATGATACAAACAATGAAAGGATTTTTTACGTTTACCAAATTATATGCATTTTTTTTTTACAAATGCTGCTTATAAAAGAAGAAGTATTTATTGCGACTCGTACCTACAGGAAGATCACAAACTAAACTCAGTAAAAATAAAAAACCAAATTATATTTTAAAAAAGTAACAAAAAGAAAAATGAAACAGAAACTCCTTTCTATACGAGGCCAAAAAGATTTTTGGCTGAATGATGATGATACGAGGCCAAAAGGCTCCTATCTCAGCATGATGCTGCGACATTTCAAAAATAAATGTCACAGCGCTGGTTACAGGGACATCACAGGGCCCGCTGTGATGTCACGGGTACTTACAGAAATAAATAAATAATAAAATAGATGGAACATGTACCATACTGTGTCTTATGTGGTACATGTACCTACTTATGTATAACATAAGTTTACAATATAAAGTAAGTCCACTACAGCATAACGGACCAGTAAAATGGAGATCATTTGTGAACAGGCTGCAGAAGTAATCGTCCGGAACAAAAATTATCAAAAAAAAAAAATTGACAACTTTGGATAGGATAAAGCCACTTCATGACACTACATATCTGTAGCCGGATGATAATGTACATTATTCGCTTTGATGATTTCGTCGCACACAGTAAAGATGACTGCTTTACATCCCTTGTTATGATGGGTGGCACAGAACCAACGAGCCTTCAGGCCTATCGTACGATGGTGGTAGAAAGAGTACCCTTGTAGCATGATGAGTCGGGCCCCCCTTTTAGATCTTGCGTACACTGCACCTGTAAGAATAACGTATTTATGTATTTTTTTTTGTCTCCTTTACTCTTTCACACGCTGTATACATCTCTCTATCTATTGTTCTATCGCAAGTATGCTGGAAGAGATTTCTTATGAAATAAGCATTACCTTTGTACCAATTTTTCTGTTCTGTTCTTTTTTCTTGTCTGTTTAAATAAGGTAAATAAATAAATTAAGTATTTTTACGGTAAAAATTGCAATAATTACAAAAAAGCTTGTTTCAAAATTCTGCTGCATTATTTAGCTATAGGTACGTACAGTCAGCAACAAAAGTCGATTAACACTTTAGTTTTTTTAATCTCATATATTGAGCAAAATATTAACACTTCAGTTTTTTTAATCTCAGTTATTGAGCAAAATATTTGTTCAAAATTGCATTGTACTTCAACTGCAATTTTGAACAAATATTTTGCTCAGTAAATGAGATTAAAAAAACTGAAGTGTTAATCGACTTTTGTTGCTGACCGTACGTGTTGCTATACAATACCAAAGTGTCAAGACGATACTTACTGCTGCAGTGCTGCATCAGATCGTTTGTAACAAGTGAATGTATTGTCATCGGAACGGAGAGTGTATACCTACCAACTAATCTGAATAGACCTAAAGGAATAAAATTAGCTAAGTACCAAAAATCAATCTTAAAATAAATAAGTAGACAACTAACAAGTGTTTAAAGATAGTAAAACAGCTGATGAGATATTCCACTTGGAGCACCGATTTCAACTGCACTCGAGCGAACGGCACCTAAACTATTCCACTTACGGCACCAGAACTGTGTGTTGAAAATGAAATCCAACTAATATTATAAATGTCAAAGTTTGTGAACATGTTTTTGTTACTTTTTGATTTATTACGCGCGTAAACCGTTGAACAGATTTAGATGAAATTCGGTATAGAGATAGTTTGAGCCCCGGGAAAGGACATGGGATAGTTTTTATTCCGATATTCCCACGCGATTGAAACTTACGCGGGTGAATCCGCGGGGCGCTGCTAGTATAAAATAATTCCAATAATCAGTCAAAATAACTTTAATTTGGTAAAACACAGTTAAGTACACTTTTTTGCCTTTACAATATCATGACTATGGACACTGTTCACTTTCACGATGACATATCCTATGGTCATTATAACAGCTTTGCATCCTTTGTTATGATGCGTGGTGCAGTACCAACGGGTTTTTTCACCCAAGACGCAATGGCGGCTGAATCTGTACCCCTGTAGCATTATTATTGGGGCTCCCTTCGCTGATTTTGTGAATACCGCTGAAAAAAAAGCATTTCATTGTTATTTTTTTTTTACCTACATGTATATTAAAAAAGAGGAAGAGTTGGGGCATCAATAAATTCTTAAGCATCACTGTCAATGGAAAAAGTGCCCAATTTTTTTTTTTGATATGTAGATTTTTTATAATTCTTTGTCAGTAATTTTAACATTTTTTTCGTGTAACTTTAACTTATGAACGTTTGCGCACTGCATCTGATCAAAATCCGAGAATGGTCTCCTTTTTGTTTAATTAAATTCTGTTTAGTTTTTGAGAAACAGGCATTCAATCTGACGTGTCATTTATGAAAAAATATTATATGATACATACAAACACGTGCATAGTGCATACAGTTTAGTAAGAGTTTTGATTTAGTTTTGAGGAATAAAAAGAGAGACATAATAGAAATACGCCATTTATTTATACATTTTACAGACTGCACATCAAGCTACTACTTACTGCCTGTCAAATTTCTTTTACCTTTTCACCGCCACGGACTTCAATAGAAGTTCCAGATTTTCGTACCACCAGCGCCACGACTGCATTAGAAGCTCTTCATTTTAAATATCTCATAAAAATAAATTTACTGTATTTTAAAGCTTTGTTTCGTTTTATTATCTTCTTCTTTCTACTATATAAAAATAAGTCGGGTTTTCCTTCCTGACGCTATAACTCCAGAACGCACGAACCGATTTCCACGGTTTTGCATTCGTTGCAAAGGTCTCGGGCTCCGTGAGGTTTATAGGTAGGAGTTGGGTAGGAGTAGTGTAGGAGTAGGGTAGGAGTTGGGTAGGAGTAGTGTAGGAGTAGGGTAGGAGTAGGTTAGGAGTAGGGTAGAAGTAGGGTAGGAGTAGGGTCGAAGTAGGGTAGGAGTAGGGTAGGAGTAGGGTAGGAGTAGTGTAGGAGTAGGGTAGGAGTAGTGTAGGAGTAGGGTAGGAGTAGGGTAGGGGTAGGGTAGGACACCACGCGAACGATAGCGCCGGGCAGCTAGAAATAATTTATATGGCAAAACAACGTTTGCCGGATAGTGCTAGTTTAATATAGTACTGTCTAATACCCTGTTTTATATTTTTACACACAAAAGAAGCCCTTATTTGTCTTAAAATTTGCCAAAAACAAAAACTCCGAATATTTTAATGTCCCCAGAACGCCAAGGTATTAATAGCTTGGCGCCTGGCGAGGCATCGCGTTCTGTGTGCGTTGGCGGTGAAAAGGTTAACAGATTTTCAACTTTATCGTTAAAAAATAAGGTTCAAAGTTGATTGTAAAAATTTGACAGGCGTCTATACTTAAGGTTGTTCTTACTAGTACTTATAGCAAAGAAAAAGAAAGAAGAAAAAAACGAGTCAAGTGCGAGTCGGACTCGCGCACCGAGGGTTCCGTAAAAATTTGTATGTAGGTATGTCAAATTTACGGTTTTCGGATTTTTCCCTTTACTTGTGCTACATGATATTGCTTCTTGCCAAATTTCATGATTATAGGTCAACAGAAAGTACAGTCAACAGCAAAAGTAGATGATCAAAATCAGAAATTCAATACTAATGAACGGAGTTCGCGTCAGAACTGTGTCGCGTCGAAGTGATTCAAAAGTGTGTGATTGTAAATTATACCAAACATTTACTACTAGTACAGCTGCCATAGATTCGTTATCAGTTTTGACTCCTATTGAATTTCTGATTTTGATCATCTACTTTTGCTGTTGACTGTACCTACCCTATAGGTTTTGTTTCCCTTGCGAGTGTCAAATTATGCAGCTTAAACGGAACACAAACGCCCGTATATTTTGTTTGCGTTGACTTAGAAATTGTTTTTTTCACTGCTTCAGGGAATTTATTTGATTTGATTTTAAAAGTCTTTATTTTATCATAATAATACAAAGTGCATACAATAAGATCTTATTCTAATTGTGTACAACCATATACATAACAAGTTCTTAGGCTAACTTACCTTTAGAAACATTTTACACTGAGTTTACTATTTTACTATTCTATAAACTATTAAATCCATACGAACACATATTCAAATAAAAGCACAAAAGTCTTAGCACTGACTTTAAACGCATACCACTATTGTTTACCTACTAAAGGTAATGCACTCAAATAATACAAAGACTATTTGGAGCACAGGCTAAAATATTACAATTATTATAACATAACTTAGATTTAAACATTTATCATCGATGAGTTAAAACAAAGAAATGATAATTCTAAATTGTGGGTAATTAGCGTAACTTTACGCCGAGTATGCTTACTGCGACCGGGTGAGGGCAGCACGGTCGGTCCGGTGGTAGGTAGATATTGTTATTCACTCAGAAAATAGTGAGTGCTTCAGGGAATTACCGCCCAGAGTATTTAATATAAATTTCAACCTGAACAACTACACGAGTTCCTGAGAAAAAGGGCCTTGACAGATGGACAGACAGACGGACAACGAAGTGATCATAAAAAACGATATGATTTTAAAAGCACAAAAGAAATTCACACACACAGATTACATATTATTAATTGTACAGACGCCAGCACATCAAGCTACTACAATCTGTCAAATTTCTTAAATAAATTTTCAACTTTATCACTGAAGCATAAGGTTCAAAGTTGATTGAGAAAATTTGACAGTTTCGGGTAGCTTGATGTGCTGGCGTCTGTACCTACCTACAATCTATGAAAATAAAAATGTTACTTTACTTTAAATGCAAAACACAAATAAAACTCACAACAACTACTCACACTTTTAGGGGACACGAACTCAATGACATTCGTGACAAAGATCAAATTGCATTGCAACCGATTTTTTTTAAGAGCGTTTACGCCGTACGGCATTTCATACAAACTTTCAAGCCCTTGTTTTTCGAAATCAATGAACCGATTTTAATTAAACTTCATACGCATAAGCAGGACACAAAGGTCTAAAAACTTACTTTCGAAATGTCTTATTTAAAAAAAGACAACTGGAAATATCTGTTTCTATTCAATATTTAAAGTCGGTCTATGATTATGTTTATTATTGATTTTGATGATCGTATTTCCAATAGTGAATAATACTGCTTCGCACCTGTAACCCTTTCGACTGCAAGTCCAACGAGTTTTGACCCCCCTGACCGTATGGCGTCTGAATGTATTCTCATAAAAAAGTATTCTAGGTTGACCTGTCCTAGTAGTTATGAAGACCGCTTTAGCTGAAAGGAAAATTCAAAATGTTTTAGTTTACTTCTCAAGTTTCTGAAGTTTCGCCAATTAAATTCAAAAAGGCTAAAGATTTAGGAAGAAAACTACAGAGAAAATTAATTTACTCATTTATTTTTACACTACATGTATTAAAATTTATTTTGACAAGCTATTCGCCCCTATTTTGCACAGGTGCAATGGCGATATGAGAAAACATCGAGATTTTTGTGCTAACAAAGTTAAATATTAATATATTATAATCATAGACCTTCCTAAAAAAATGCCCTAATTTTTTTTTTTTTTTTTGTTCTCCTTTGTATCTGCGATTAGTAATAAGATGAGGTCTTCGTGTGAGATTATTTGCAATGACAGGTCTCGATGTCACAAGGGTGGTACCCTTATCTACTTCAAAAAGTCCCTTCACTGCTCCCCTATAGACCCTCCTCCTCTCCTATCTCACCTGGAGGTCTCTATCTGTCGGCTTGGCATGACCGGCCACCAATCCTTATTAATCATCTCGGCTTATATCCCGCCCACGGCTGGTGCAGAGGATCCCATCTCTCTCACCAAAGACTTCACTGCCCTCTTCGGTATGAGTGACTCCGTCATCATGGCAGGGGATCTCAATGCCAAACATCCCGCCTGGAACAGTAGCACGACTTCTACCAGAGGTAGAATCCTGTTCAACCTAGGCGCCACCCTTAACTTCGATGTCATCGCTCCGATGCATCCCACTCACTATCCCGGTGATCCCACCCATCTTCCTGACGTGCTCGACGTAGCGCTACTCAAGAATGTAAACCTCCGTTTGCAATCTATCGAGACGCACCAAGAGCTCAACTCCGACCACCGTCCCGTCACTATTCACCTAGCCCCCTATTCGGGCCCCCGTGATCCCAACCAGCCCCCTCCGACCAAGATAGTAACCGACTGGAGGAAAGTAAGCGAAAGACTGAAATCCACCACGTCACCTCACTTAGACTCTATTCCCGAGCAAATTGTCTCAGTTGCGGACACAACGGGAGCGATCGCCTCGTTTACAGATCACGTTCAATCCGTATTGACGGATTGCTCACGGGAAGTGCCAGTGATGGAAGACCATCGCTGGAAATTACCCGCTGACGTACGTGATCTGATAACCGAGAAGAACGCGTCCATTCGTGCCTACGACTCTTTTCCCTGTGACGCGAACAAAGCCCATATGCGCCATTTACAGCGTGCTGTAAAGAAACGCATAGCGGAGCTGCGTTCCGAGGGATGGGCCAAATTGCTCGGCGAACTAGAGCCCAATCACTTAGCCTTCTGGCAGCTTCAGAGGAAGCTTCGCTCCCCCGAAGAGGCCACTGTACCTCCTCTCATACGCCCCGACAAGTCCGTAGCTTTTGACAACCCCGACAAAGCCGAATGCCTCGCCGCCAGCTTAGAGTCCCAGTGCTCCCCCAGCTCTCAACTAGTAGATCAAGCGCACATCGATAAGGTGAACGCTGAGGTCGAACGTAGAGCCTCCCTACCACCAGTCGAAGACCCTGATGATCCTCTGCCTCCCGTCACTCCTGACGAAGTGCAAGACATCGTTAAAGGGCTCGAAACCCGCAAAGCCCCCGGTTCGGACGGTATCACCAATAGGGTGTACAAACTCCTCCCCGCTCCACTCATTCTACTCATGACCGCCATCTTCAATGGCGCTCTGAGCAATAACATCTTCCCCCAAGCGTGGAAAGAAGCCACGGTCATCGGTATCCCAAAGCCAGGCAAGCCCAAGTCTGAGCCCTCCAGTTACCGCCCCATCAGTCTGCTCAATGTCTTTGGCAAAATCTACGAGAGGCTTATTTATAAGCGTCTCAAGGACTACGCCGAAGCAAAGAGCCTTATCCCTAACGAGCAGTTTGGTTTTCGAACTAAACACTCATGCATCCATCAGGTCCACCGCATCGTTGAGCACATTAGCGCTGCCTTTCAGCGCGGTGCGTCAACGGGCGCTCTGTTCTTTGACATAGCGAAAGCATTCGACAAAGTCTGGCACAATGGCTTATTATATAAGCTCTACCTTCTCGGTGTGCCGGACCGTCTCGTACTCATCCTTCGAGACTTTCTGTCGGATCGCACTTTCCGCTACCGCATCGAGGGTGCTCTCTCCCCCCCCCACCCGATCCGCGCCGGAGTCCCCCAGGGCTCCGTAGTATCCCCCCTCATTTTCACGCTGTTCACCAGTGACATCCCCAAAAGTAATTCGGCACAGTTGGCTCTCTTCGCCGACGACACTGCCGTTTACTGCTCAGGTCCCAATCAGGGCTCTATCGCTCGCAAGCTCCAAACCTCCGCAAACGCCTTAGGCGATTGGTTCCGGAAATGGAGAATCGAGGTCAATCCCGACAAGAGTCAGGCGGTACTTTTCTCAAAGCCGCGTAAATTCACCCCCCTCCCCAGCCCGATCTCTATGTATGGCAAGCCGATCCCTTGGGGTAAGCAAGCCAAGTACCTAGGCGTAATTCTCGATCACCGTCTCAACTTCAAAGAGCACATAAAGACGGCGCGTTCGCGCGCTGCTTTCGCTCTCGGTAGGCTCCACTCCTTATTGACCGCCCGCAGCAAACTGTCCCTCAGGTGCAAATTGCGCCTCTACACCGCGGTCATCCGTCCCATCATGACGTACGCGTGCGTAATCTTCGCGCACGCCAACCCTCGCTTCCTGCATAAAATGCAGACCCTCCAAAACCGTTTCCTTAGAAAGGTCACGGGTGCCCCCTTCTATGTCCGAAACGTGAATCTTCACGTCGATCTTAAACTCCCCACCGTCCAGCAGTTCATGAAGCGCCTCTCCAAGCGCTACTTCGATTCTGCTATTAAGCATCCCAATCCCCTGATTGCGGCGGCCTCCCGTTACACTCCCTCCCGTATAAGTAGGATTCGCCGACCAAGGCATACCCTCACCACCCCCGACGACGCCACTACTCTCCTCCAGGAGAGTAGTAAATCTACCAGTACTCTCAAGAAGTACAAGTCCCGACATCCGTCGTTCCGTCCTCGCCGTCGAGGCCCGTCGCGACACCCCGTACCATGTCCACCCCGACCCTTGCTCGAGCCAGCCCGCGCCGCTGAGCCTGTAGCTTTAAATTCGTCCCAATTAAATAATTCCGATCCAGCCTGTCCCTTGCTGTCCTCTCCCAGCGACGCCCTAAGCCGAGGTCCGAACCCCCCGGGGGGGTGCCCTTAGCGTGTAGTCGCTTAGTTTTTAAGTTTTTATGCCCTGGCTGGAGGCCCAATTTATTGTGGCATCCACAGGAAAGTCCGGTTGAGCAGTCGACAACCCCTATGGTTGAACTGCGAGATGCCATTTTCAAAAAAAAAAAAAAAGTGAGATTATTTTTGTGGTGTTCCATTGAACATGTTTAGTACTAAATTCATTTTAAAATTTTCATTGTCTTTGGTCCAAGTTTAGGATTTGCCATCTCTTTAGGCGGATGATATCCCCTTGTGTGCCTTGACAGATGGACAGACAGACGGACAACGAAGTGATCATAAAAAACTATATGATTTTAAAAGCACAAAAGAAATTCACACACACAGATTACATATTATTAATTGTACAGACGCCAGCACATCAAGCTACTACAATCTGTCAAATTTCTTAAATAAATTTTCAACTTAATCACTGAAGCATAAGGTTCAAAGTTGATTGAGAAAATTTGACAGTTTCGGGTAGCTTGATGTGCTGGCTCCTGTACCTACCTACAATCTATGAAAATAAAAATGTTACTTTACTTTAAATGCAAAACACAAATAAAACTCACAACTACTACTCACACTTTAAGGGGACACAAACTCAATGACATTCGTGACAAAGATCAAATTGCATTGCAACCGATTTTTTTTAAGAGCGTTTACGCCGTACGTCGTTTCATACAAACTTTCAAGCCCTTGTTTTTCGAAATCAATGAACCGATTTTAATTAAACTTCATACGCATAAGCAGGATACAAAGGTCTAAAAACTTACTTTCGAAATGTCTTATTTAAAAAAAGACGACTGGAAATCTCTGTTTCCATGGAAAATTTTAAATCGGTCTAATTTGGCTGTACTTAACACTATTTTTCGAAAATTTTCTTATGTAACTTTTTAGAATTTTTTTTTAAAATATATTTTTACCTATTGACATGATTATACTGAGAAATGATTATGTTCATTATTGATTTTGATGATCGTATTTCCAATAGTGAATAATACTGCTTTGCACCTGTAACGCTTTTGACTGCAAGTCCAACGAGTTTTGACCCCCGTGACCGTATGGCGTGTGAATGTATTCCCATATAAAAATATTCTAGGAGCACCTGTTTTAGTAGTTGTGAAGACCGCGCTAGCTGAAAGGAAAATTCAAAATGTTTTAGTTTACTTATCAAGTTTCTGAAGTTACGCCAGTTAAATTTAAAAAGGCTAAAGATTTAGGAAGAAACTACAGAGAAAATTAATTTACTCATTTATTTATACACTACACGTATCAAAATATATTTTGACAAGCTATTCGCCCCTGCTTTGCACAGGTGCAATGGCGATATGAGAAAACATCGTGATTTTTTGTGAAAGTAAAATATTAATAGGTACCTGTATTATAATCATATACTTTCCTAAAAAAAATGCCCTAAATTATCGTTATTTATTTATTTAATACTTCTAGTACATAAATGTAAATGTAACCTTTGGGTGATGCAGAGACTGTCATTGCTGTTGTTTTGGGTGATGCCTGTAGGTGGTCAGAACCGCATCAAAATTTATTACGTAATTTGAAAGATGTAAGTGGTCACACAGACATTCACAAAAACCACCTTAAGGCTCCTACAAACAGGCGCGACACGCGATATAATCGCGCGCGACACAAAGGCACCGCTTGTGGCTGTTATTTTAATATAGGCGTTCTGTATCTTACGACTAAAGGCACACATCAACTCGGAAAGGGATCGTCACCGTATCGCCTTTCCCCTCGCCGTCAAACAGATGTTAACCTAACGTAAGCACTAAAACGAATCAGCAGCTTCGATACGTCGAGTCGGCTACGGCTAGGCGACGCCGCGCTTACGGCTCGCCGACCGCTGGTTGATGGTGCTGCATTCAGGCCGCGGGAGCGTTGAGAGGGGCAAGGGTGGACGAAGAAACGTAATCTCGGGTACGGAGAGACGTAAGCGCGGGGACGACGAGCCGTAAGCGCGGGAACTGCAAGTTGACCACGTACCGCACCGCGGTTCCTGAGCTTGTCCCGAGGCGAGGCGATTACGTTACGATTCCGATTAGTGTGCGTTACAGTAGGGAGTTTCATACAAAGAATACTGAATGGCTCGAGTTGATACGGTGGCGATCCCATTCCGAGTGCTGCGTGTGCTAACGAAGTTGTGGGTAGAAGATAGTCATTCATATTTAGGGGCATGATTGTGTTCATTATTGACTTTGACGATCGTGTTTTCAACGGTGAATATTACTGCTCGGCACGGGCACCTGCTTTGATAATTTGAGCAATGCCAACGAGTTTTAACCCCTGAGTCCAAATGGCGGGTGAATGTATACCCATGCAAAATGATTAATCGGGCTCCTCTCTTTGATATTGTGAAGACCGCATTCGCTGAAACAACAATTTAAAATGTTTTAGTCATGTTTCTGAAGTTTTGCCAATCTAATCAAAAAGGTCCTGTTTTAGAGAAGAAAACTAAAGAAAAAATTAATTTACTCATTTATTTATTCATTGCATATAATTGCATATAATCAAAACATAAATTTTGAGAAGCGATAGCATAGCTCCTGCTTCGCGCGGATGCCATGGCGATATGAAAATTATCGAGATTGCTGTACCTACATAGACCTTCCAAAATTAATGCCTAAATTATGTAAAAGCCGCATCAAAGTTACAAAGAAACACAACGATACAACTAAATACCTCGGTATCATCCCAGATAAACGCCTTAACTTCAAGGCATATATCACCCACCCTTTTCTGAAGTTCGTAAACTCATATCTTTTAAAACACTAGGAAACATTGCTAATACTGATAGTTGGGAGGGGAGTTGCGAAAACTACACTCAAACTTCTATCTGGAAATAGCTCAAAGAGCCATCCTTGAGGTTACTACCGTCCGACCAATGCTCTATCTAACTTTTGATCTACATAATTATCAAAAATGCAAAGTCCTCACGACCCGGCAAACATTAATTCTGGACATTTTATTACAAAAACTTCTTTTAAAAGCGCCTTAACTTCAACGCATATATCACCCACCTCTTTCTGAAGTTCGTAAACTCATATCTTTTAAAACACTAGGAAACATTGCTAATACTGATAGTTGGGAGTGGAGCTTTACAAAAACTTCTTTTAATCAAACTCAACCCTCAATTAGGTGTAAAAAATAATTTTGCAAAGTACCCTTCACCCTATGCTTTTACTAAACGTTTTTTTACTGCCTTGGCCCATTTTTATAGGTATATAATAAAAACACTAATCCTTTTACGAAATGTGTAAAAAAACAGACACTCTTTCTATACAACTTAAACTAAGACGACATTGAATATCTGTTTACTTCACAATCGAAGTAACTCCTCTAAGTGCTTGGCCAGACTGGCAGCGTGGGCGCCGGGCGGGCGCGGCGTACTCAAATATAAGAACTTCATTTGAGTGTCCATAGTGGGCTCGCGAGCGCGCCGCGCGGTGATCGGCGCGGGCTGCTCGGCGTGGGGAACGCGCGGGCAACTCACGCCATAGCTCGTTCATACAAGTGGCCGCAGTGGGAGCGCGGGGTTCTCAAACTAGTTCGAGTTTTTTCTAGTAAAAATAAGTCTTCTTCATCCAAATTATATTTTGACAAACACTGGACACGACAATACGCGGAACGCAGCCGCGCTCGACTGCGGACAGGAAGACCGCGCGCGTTTCCGCACCCGCGCCGCTTCCCGCCCCGCGCTGTCAGTCTAGCCAAGCACACACTCGGTATCTAAACTCAACGTCTTTTCCCTCCGTTTACACACCACACCTACGTCATAAAACATATACACACCACACCTACACCACAAGAAACACACTTATGCTAACATTTCACACATATAATAAATCGTTTATTTCTTAAATCAAAATTACAATATGGAGGTATTGTTGGTCCAGTATAAGTTAGCATACGATATCACCTTATATTATATTAGTCCTAAGCAGTCTCTATTTAAATTTTGGCACCCTGTAGGAACCTGGGCTGGTGAACCTTAATAAATTCAGGTTACCATGTAACCAAGGTAGGACGCCATATTCAATTCAGTAATTTGTTACTCTCTTTACAATTTATCCTTAATTTGTAAGATTATAGTTATTGTAACAGGCTGTACTATAATAATATTGACATAAATAAATCATTAAAAAAACTCTACCGTTTTTGAAGTCGGTTAAAAGGTCATCAGTTTAATTTAGAACGAAAGAAAGTATTTATTTTGACTCGTACAGGAAGATCACAAACTAAATTAAACACAATCATAAAAAAAAAACACAATTATATAAAAAAGAAAGTAAAATAAAAAAATCAGAAAGTCCTATACGAGGCCAAAAGGCTCCTATCTCAGCATGACGCTGCGATATTTAAAAAATTAAATGTCACAGCGCTGGTATTCTGATAGGGCCCGCTGTGATGTCACATAGCCATTTATTTGTAACATGCATATATTGGGGCATGATTATGTTCACTATTGACTTTGATGATCTTGTTTTCAACTGTGAATATTACGGCTCGGCACCTGGTTTTATAATTTGAGCAATACCAACGAGTCTTGATCCCCGAGTCCAAATGGCGTGTGAATTTATGCCCGTACAATATGATTAAACGGGCCCCTCTCTTCGATGTTGTGAAGATCGCATTCGCTGAAAGAATAACCAAAAATGAAGCTGTGCTTGCACGAACTTGAAAGAAATTGGAAAAAAAAAAATCTGCTGTTTTGGTCAAGTAGGTGCTTATTGAACTTTTGTATGAAACAGCTGATTTTTTTTCGTGATTTCAGAGTTGATCCCATAGTGAAAGTTGAAAGAAAGAAAATAGAAAAAAATTGGAACCGGTAAAAAAATCACCTGTATTTTAGGGGCTAAAAAGTTAAAATAATTTAAAACATCCATAAAGGTTTCGAAATCTAGATAGGTATATAAAACAAAGTTGGGGTAGTTACAGAACGGCTGGACCGATTTTTATGATTTTTTATTTGTTGGATTTGCCTTCGCCCCGAATAGCAGAATAATTATTAAAACATGAGAAAAAAAAGCCTGCGACTGTAAGAACTTCGTCGGGTCAGCTAGTTATACATATTTGATGGAAATTAGACCATTTTGTGATTATATGACGATTTGCAGCAATAAATTGTAATATCGAGAACTATATTGATGTTTTAATTATTTAGTGATTATTTTATCACATTAGTGCCACGTACCTAATTAATTTTGTTCAACATACAACGTAAAACAGTGCCGCAAATTGCAAACAACGCAAGAAAAGTTAAATTTTTAGATTAGGCTAGATTCGAATCGTTTGCGTCTGCGCAACAAATAATTTGCTTTGAGTATTCGAGAGAGACAGTCGTCTTGTTCATGATGTGAGTGAAGAGTTGTGGTGCCTCGAGTTGCATTTGCCTTGGTACTTGTCATGGTAGGACGAAGGCGCAATACAAATACCAGGCACCTTCCTCAGTGCTCATAGCAAGACTGACGATGAACTGACGCATGCGACCGTCGTTGGGTGTGCACGTGCACCCCGCATCTAGTCGCTGCGACAGTAGCGAGAGTGTACGACTCCCGTAGCCTGTCGTTGCGACTCTGCAACTTGATGCCAAGTGTACGGAGCTTTGAATAAAACTATGAATATGAATATTGTCAGCTGCCTGTCGATGCGTCTAATCGCCGAGCGTCGCAATCGCATGTCGCGTAGTGTGCGTCATGTCTCAACCGTCCTTGAAACTTGGAAGAAATGGGAAAAGAGGTTCAAGCTCTTTGTAGACAAAATAATGAAACGTAAATTAAATGGAATCACATTTTTATTTTCAATTTAAACAATACAGTAAAACACTAGTATTTATTTATTTATTTTATCAATTACAAGTTCCTTATACTTAAACAAAGCACACAATTACACCTCACACCTCTGGGGTCTGTCTAAAGGCTTCTACACACTATGCCGGCGGCCCCGCCAACCCCGGAGGCATTCTCGGCGGGTTTTTGAGCCGGGCTTGCCGCACAAACGAGCTGCATAACTGAAATGATGCTCTGCGGCCGCCTGATTATGCCGGCCGGCATACCCGCGCGGGTACTACCCGCCGGCATAGTGTCTAGGAGCCTTTAGCATGCCATGGCCTGAGACTTGATCATTGTTGAGTCTTTAATGACTACAGTTAACATGATCAAATAAAATTATTTTGTAACATACCTGATGATTACTCTAATTTGATCGAATTACAAAAAATAGGGTTATTTAATTAATCCACCTACTACTACTACAAAAAAAATGGCCTTTGTCTTGTTCTATACTAGAGCAACATGATTAAACTCGTCAAGGTAGGTTTAGACTACACGAGCAAATGCAGATTCTATTCCAATTTATTTTGTGTAAAGAGGAATAGAGCATTCTTTCGTTTGTCTTTCTTATACTCAAATGTCAAGAACATCAAGAAAATAATGCTCTTGCTCTATTATGTGTTTGTTTGGTCTAAAACCACCTTAGCTTTGGCCACACTAAGGCGAATCCCGTGCAGGATGCGGGGCAAAATTTGCTCACGCCAATTATGTCAACTAACTTGTATTGAGTTGTTCAAACTGTCCCAAATCGAGGGACTTACTTCTGAGGTATCACATCTCCTCCGCAACCATCGCAGTGAAACCGCAATGACTTATCCGCATGACGTACGAAACGAAACGAAACTTACGAACGTACGTACGTTGTTAAACGAAACTGCCTGTTTTATAACGTACAGATTTGATTATGATTCTATATATATTCTCTTTCCCGCATGATTTCGCTGATTTGCTTAGAAGCCGGTTACACCTCCGCGCTCAGTCTGCCATTTTGTTGCGGTGCCAAGTTTGTTTCGCACGTATCTGTGGCAATCGACAAGTTTACAAAGCGAAACTTTTTTATTTTTTTTTGTAAAATGGATATTGATTTTACGGAAAATTAATCCAAAAGGTCCGGAGTAGACCTATACCTACTGTATTTACTAAGTCGAAAGCGACGACATTTTTGCTCCCTTTGCTGTAATTTAACTGTTGTTCGATGATATTCTGCTACTCGAATCACGATACAGTGTAGTAATGTTTCGCAGCGGAATCCGTTTAGCGGCTTCGCGTCATTATTTTCGCGTCAGAGGCCCTAAATCATTTAAACAATTGATGCACGCAGTCGCGTCAATTTTGTTTCAGTGCGATTAGTGGAAATGCTTAGGTGCGGTTCGTCCAAGTGCGGTTGAAATCAGTGCTCTGAGTGGAATACCTCCCGGGATTGGCCTCAGTGTGTACAGAAAAACTTATATATCTACACTATGGTACGACAGAAGCGTGATTATGGACATTATGAGTTTTAACGACTTCGTCTACGACGGTGAATATCTTAGCTTTGCATCCGCGTCTGTAGTGCGTTGCGCAGTACCATCGTGTTTTCTCCCCCGTGGCTCGATGGCGATAGAACATATATCCACCTATGATTAAAACTCTAGCCCCTCTCTTCGTTTCACAGAATAGTCCTCCTGTAAAGAAGAAACAGTTGAGTTACAATTTTTTTTTTAAACTAATTCGTAAACTAACAAATTCCGAACCACACTCGCTTTCATTTTGACAATACAACAAAATCTATTGCTTGCACATAAAGGACTAAGTGCGGAAACCAAACCCACATAGGACATAGTTTACAGGTATAAACGAGAGTTTTATTAGACGTATTAAGTAAATAAATGTTTATAAATAATGTTTCATTTATTTATTCTTATAAATTCACATCTATACAATAAAATTTTAATACCTAAATTAGACAAAGGGTGATTAAGCCACCTGTCCCACCACTGACAAGGTAACAACTAAGTACTTAGCTTGCAAACAATTTTCTCTCTCAAGAAACATGCAGGTCCCGTGTAAGTAAAAGAGACACATATAATAATAATAATTGATCGCTGACTATTCACATTACCGGCGAGTACTCGTTTGTCGCAGCGACAAGAGCTATCAAAGAGAGTAATCGCTAAAGGTCTCTGCACACAGCGGGCGCGGCGTGGCGGGGCGCCGACGCTGCGCTGGCGCGGCGGCATCGGTCACACTGCGGGCGCGATCACGTCCCGTCCCGCCGCGCATGTTTTTGAGAATAATTTCTGAGATGCTGTTTAACTTTTTCTAGAAGTTTTAAATTAACTTCACTTTGGCCACCCTAAGTTTCTTCCAGCTTCAGGCTTTGTATTAATCTACTAAACCTAGGTACATACAGGCGATTTTTCAACGCGGCGATTTTTATCGCGCACTGGTTTTTCAGCTCTCAGTTTTGGGCCGAGCATTGGGAATCCAACAGATTGCATCCTAGCACGTCAAAAATATAGACTGTCGGATTTTCAACTCGGCGCTAAGATGTTTATTGAAAAATCAGGGCGCGATAGAAAATCGCGCATGGTTATGAGGGCTTAGATGAGGGCCAGACGAACGTAACCAAGCATAATTTACGCAACTCAAAGTTAGCAGCCGAAACAACGTTGCTTACTTTTTCATACAATATTGCCTAAGCATCTTTGAATTTTTAATGGTACATAAAGTTTTAATAAATAAATATTGTATTTTACACTCGATGCAAAATTATTAGGTAGACTCGAAATACCAACGTCATCTATTTCTCGACTTTATTTCAGCGACGCAAATTGCGCTGGGTTTCGCTCGTCTGGCCCTCAACCTTACGTGATTTACATGTGCCTTAAATAAAGGTAATATTAATGTTAACTTAATTTCTTTGTAATTTCTTAGTGAGAAATAATTTTCTTTAACCATAATTTAAAAGTCCCGCCTCCGCATACAGTCTGTCCCAGCCCTTAAGGGCTATATTTCACCGGTACACCATGGCGGCGCAACCACGGTCACGCTGCCAGCAAAATATACACAGCTTTATGGTGGGTATCTCACCAGGCGTCCAAGCGGTTGCGCAACCAACCATACATTTTGTTGGTAGCGGTGACTGGTTGCGCCGCCATGGTGTCCCGGTGAAATATAGCCCTTAAAGGTCGTCGGTCCATCTAGCTGGGGGGCGTCCCACGCTACGCTTGAAGATACTCGGTTTCCACTCCAGGACTGGCGCTGGTGACTGTTGTGGCGCAAACTGCGATAGGCTGAGTCGATTAATTGATTGAATTTAACAGTAGCGGTGTTCGTTCATATCTTCGACTGGCGAATGGTTGTGAAAATTCTTGCGTTTGACGATCGTGTCGTCATCAAGCGTGAAGAGAATAGCTCTGCATCCTTTGTTGACATGTGTGGAACACTGCCATCTTGTTTTCCCATTCTTTGAGTAATGCCGACTGAATCGATTACCTGACAAGCGAAGAATTCGCTTCCCTCGATAGGACGTCGTAAACATCGGTTCTGAAAACGACGTAAAATCAGTAAACTTAAGGAAGGGCTGTACGCACTGGGCTTCACAGCTTAGTACGGCCGTTATCCCAATTGCGTACAGTGTGGCTAAGTTTGAAACAAAGGAACCTGGTACCTATGACCACCTAAGACCCTACTGAATAGAAACCTAGCCCTACAGTAACTACCTAGCACCCTAGTTACCCTAACGCCCTATCCTATCATACGAACCACACCAAACGTGAGCTACGTTGGTTTTACATGAGGGAAGTCTGTTACCAAGAGACCTACGGGAACAGACGGAATTTGGGTAGGAAGTAGGGGTTTGTGTACGTCGTGCAATGTACACAGGAAATGGTTTTCTCACTGCCGATCTCACAGACTCATAGGACCGATGATGGCTAAAGGTGTCTTGGCCACAGTGAGAGGAGTTATGGAAGGTGTATCAAACTCGACTCCAGCTTGATGACTAATTTATTACAATAATTAACTTAAATATATACAATTTCCGTGGTCAATACACATTGAAACCTATTTACGTGTGTTGTGTGTGTATTGAGCCGATGAAGCGAAGATCTCAGTAGGTCACTTCTTAGCGCTGACGGTGTGCCTTTAAGTGAAATGAATGTTGCTCTGATGCTGACGCTGCTGCGATGCTGTTGCTGGCGCGTGTAACTTTTGTCTGTTCATGGTTGAACAAGGGCCTTACATTTGAATAAATTTTGTGACTCAGATTACGTCTGCATTCGCTTGTCTGGCTTCAACCTTAGCAATTTGATATTACTAGCTGCGTCCCGCGGTTTCACCCGCATAAGTCTCGATCTCGTGCGAATACTTATAGGGATAAAAAGTATCCTACATCCTATAATTCATGTCATGTCTACCCATGTGCCAAATTTCATCTAAATCCGTTTTAGGGTGAATGCGTAACAAACAAACACAAAAAAATCTCAAAATATCAAAAGCTTCTGCCCGCAACTTCGTCTGCGTGGAATTTGTTGTTCCCACCCCGTCGCATCGCATCGCCTGCCCGCTCTTGTACTTTGTTTTCGCTGACCGTTCTTTTTTTTTTCTCCAGCCGTTCAATTCTGGGATTCTTGAGGATATAAGCTATATAACAATATATATAATAATAATATATAGGGTGTTTGGAACCTGGATACAAAGCCTTAAGGGAGCCTAAAGCATTTAGAGCCTTTTGAGCCATACATGTCTTAGACGATGTATAGAATTGGGCTATTAAATGCAAAAATATTTTTTTCAAATCCAACTGGTTCACCCCCTACATACAAACTTACAAACAAATGTTACCTCTGTATAATATTAGTATAGATTAGTTTAGATAAGTAAAGGTTCATTAAAAAAACGAATGTGGTATTTCAAACAGATATATTGTTAGTTACAAAAGTCCTATAAAGGACAATGCTCTTGGATGTATGGAATCCCGTACCATTTTCCGTCAAAGTCAAACTTTGTTTTTATAGACTACACTTATCATATTAACTCCTACAAAAGTTATTTTTGTAAACAAAACCCGGGTTTCGGAGATTTTCAAAAAAATCAAAATAACCGAAAGACTAGGCAGTAGGCACCTACTTTATTTTGTTTGACATGTCATACACGAACGGTAAAAATCGCACATCTGCAGCAGTTTCGGACAATGTCTTCGCATATTGCGTTGAAATCTTAATTAACACAACATCCTTCTGGAGTACCTAAATGCATTATAATCCTTCAATTATACACAGGAAAACAGAAATACCTATCAATTTCATGCAATTCGAAAGAAACCGTAAAAATTAATTGACATTGTCTTTCTGACAGTGTCAGATAGTGATCAAATATGGCATTGACGACCATATCCGGAATTGAATCAATTGAGTGCATTATCAAAATATTTTCTTTTTATTACGATTTCGTGATCCCGGTTAGACTTTATTGAAAAAATCGACCATTTTAAATGATAAATTGGTTACATTTTACAAACTATCTCCATTCAATGTTATATTGATCATATCATTTGAAACGGAATGTCATGTAAAGGGAATAAAACAATATCAACACTTTTTTACTTTAATTTAAATTCCCTGTTCAAAAAAATGTCGTAAAAAAATATGAAAATAATTACTATAATATTTTGATCTTGAGGCATGAGACTTTTTGGTACCACAATCGGTCATTCTCCTTTGGCGAATGGTTATGCGAATCCTTGTATTTGATGATCGTGTCATCGTCCAGGGTGAAGACGGCAGCTCTGCATCCTTTATTGACGTGACTACACTGCCATCTTGTTTTCCCATTCTTTGAGTAATGCCGACTGAATCGATTACCTGACAAGCGAAGAATTCGCTTCCCTCGATAGGACGTCGTAAACATCGGTTCTGAAAACGACGTAAAATCAGTAAACGTAAGGAAGGGCCTTTTTTTTTTTTTTTTTTTTTTTACATTTGCATAAATTTTGTGACGCAGATTACGTCGGCATGCGCTTGTCTGGCTTCAACCTTAGCAATTTGATATTACTAGTTGCGTCCCGCGGTTCACTCGCATAAGTCTCGACCCTGTGCGAATATAGGGACAAAAAGTATAAAAGTATGCTTTAACCTAATTCATGTCATGTCTACCCTTGTGCCAAATTTCATCTAAATCCGTTTAATCGTAACAAAAAAACTCAAAAATCTAAAAAATATCAAAAGCTTCTGCCCGCAACTTCGTCTGCGTGGAATTTGTTGTTCGCACCCCGTCGCATCGCATCGCCTGCCCGCTCTAGTACTTTGTTTTCGCTGATCAATGCTTGAGGAAGGCTATAAGCTATCAATCTAAATAATAATAATATATAGGGTGGTTTGAAGCTGGATACAAAGCCTTAAGGGAGTGATAGTTGACACCATTTAGAGCATTTTGAACCATACATATCTTAGACGAAGTATGTTTTTTTCGCAGTTGGAATGTTATTTTGAACTAAAAGTTTGCAGTTAAAAAAAACCAAAGCCAAAGCCTTCCTTAAGAATTGGGCTATCAAATGATTACGGGGGTAATCACCAGAACTACCATTTGATTTGTATGTAGGGGGCTACATACAAACTTACAAACAAATGTTACCTATGTATAATATTAGTATAGATTAGTTTAGATAAGTAAAGGTTCATAAAAAAAACGAATGTGGTATTTCAAACAGATATATTGTTAGTTACAAAAGTCCTCTAAATTTGGCGAATGGTTATGCGAATCCTTGTATTTGATGATCGTGTCATCGTCCAGGGTGAAGACGGCAGCTCTGCATCTTTTTTTGACGTGACTACACTGCCATCTTGTTTTCCCATTCTTTGAGTAATGCTGACTGAATCGCTGACCAGACAAATGAAGTATCCGCCCCCCTCTGGGGGTCATTGTGAACATTGACCCTGAAAATGACGAAAAATTTGCAAACTCAATTCAAGGGTTTCGCTCGTCTGGACTCTACATTCAGCTCATTTCAGCCGAAAGACGTCCACTGCTGGACAAAGGCCTCCCCCAGGCACATCCACTTCGACCGGTTCTGCCGGTATATGTGCTTAAAAAGTTAATATTAAAATTAGAGCTTGCGTCCCTATTTGGTACGCCAGTGCTTTTTGTTTTTGGTGGGAAATTATCAAATGATTTCTCCCGCTCTGAGCGGAGCGGGAGGGCGTGTCAGACTTTGACTGACTAAAACCTACCCGTGTTCCTTCAGTTACCTGAAAGAAAAATAAAGAGTAAAAAAAAAGGAGTAAAAAAAAATAAAGAGAGAAAAAAAAAGCAAAGAAAAAAAAAGAGAGAGAATAAAGAGTACCTGTACCTGTGTGTAGTAATTCTACCTGTGCCATGGGCCACGGTAACTCTTTCGAACAACCCGCGACCCTTTCAGGCATCGGCCCTCGCGGACCCCGTCAGTTAGAGCTGACATCTCTTTGAGGCGCGCGTGGAACACAACGCGCCGTCGTCGACCCGGGCCTCTACAGTCTGTGATCAACATTACCTAACCCCATCTGAGTAATAATGAATTGAATTGATGATGTGAAATAAAAGTAGTTGTTATTATGTAAAAAACCGGGAAATCAATGAAATTAAAAGACAATAAGTTTGCACACAACTTTGAATTTTTTGTTACAGAGAAAAGAAATTCCTTATTATATATATTAAATATTATTACTTCAGAAGTTACGATAGTGAGAAGTTTTTACAGGCAAATGGTTATGCAAATTATTGTTATGGACGATCGTATCGTCGTCAAGGGTGAAGACGATAGCCTTGCATCCTTTGTTCATGTGGGTCGAGCACTGCCATCTAGTTTTACCGTTTCTTGAGTAGTGCTGTCTGAGTCTGTGGCCCGACAATCGAAGAATACGACCCCCTCGGGCGGATCTTGTAAAAATGGGTCCTGAAAACGACACGAAATGAGCGATCTCTAATTCAAGGTGTCTTACGTTTTTCTGAACTCAATTTCAGCTACCCAAATTTCACTAGGTTTTACTCGTCTAGTCTCAATTCAACGTGATTTATAATATGTGCTATAAAGATTAAATTAAAATTAGACCATGCGACCCTATTTGGTACAGTAATGCTCGCCCATGCGAGCACTAGCGTACCAAATAGGGGCGCGTACGTATCTCAACTTTGACGGCGTTTATCTTAGTCAAATGATGTGATAAGAATCATAATAAATATAATCTAAATAATTTCACATAAATTAAATTAAAGCAATGAGTTTGCACACAACTTTGTGTTTTATATTACATAGTAAATAAAATATATTATGAACTACTTTAGAATTTATAATACTTAGATGTATAAATATCTCAAAAATTGTCCATGCTTTCGACAGATGAATGGTTATGCAAATGCTTGCCATGGACGATCATATTGTCGCCAACGGTGAAGACGATGGCCTTGCATCCTTTATTCATGTGGGTCGAGCACTGCCATCTAATTTTACTGTGGCTTATGGAGTGCTGTCTGTATCTGTGACCCGACCATCGAAGAATTCTTCTGCCTCGAGAGGACAATGTGAAAATTGGTCCTGAAAACGACACAAAATGAGCAATCTTAAATCAAAGTGTCTTAGGTTTCTCTTGACTCTATTTAAACGTCACTCTTCTGGTCTCAACTCAACGTGATTTATAATATGTGCTTTAAAGATTATATTAAAATTAGAGCATGCGCCCCTATTTGGTACACTAATGCTCACCCCACGCAAGCACTATCGTACCAAATAGGGGCGCGTACGTACCTGACCTTTAACGGTGTTTATCTCAGTCAAATGATGTGATAAGTAAAAGTAATTGTAATTACTTATAAAAACGGGACTTCCCCAAAAATTAAATTACAACACAATAAGTTTGCACACAACTTTGAGTTTTATATTACATTTTTAAGTCCGTTATTAACTACTTTAGAAGCTATAGTGAGAAGTTTTTGCTGGCAAATGGTTATGCGAATTATTGCTATGGACGATCGTATCGTCGTCAAGGGTGAAGACGGTGGCCTTGCATCCCTTATTCATGTGGGTTGAGCACTGCCATCTAGTTTTACCGTGCTTCGAATACTGCTGTCTGTATCTATGACCTGACAGTTGAAGAATTCTTCTCCCTCGGGAGGACATTGTGAAAATTGGTCCTGAAAACGACATAAAATGAGCTAACTCAAATTCAAGGGGGCTCAATTTCAGCGACGCAAATTGCGCTGGATTTCGCCTATCTGGCTTGAACTTATCGCCATTTATTTAAGCCGTAAAGGTGAAATTACAATAAGTAGTTGTTTTTTTAGACAGGTCAAGGTCAATACGAAAATAAAGTCAATTAACATAAAGTGCATATAATTTTTCAACAAAACATAGGTGTATTTTTTTAAAGACATTTTTTAAATTAGCTACATACTGTAATTATTCTTATATATTATATTCTTCCTTCTCCCTTCAATCCATCCAAAGGTTGTTTTTAAAAGATCGGTTTTAGCGATAAAACCGTCCATTGTGTCACCCTATCTAAAATGTATATTATTATCTGTAATTCATATGGTGTATAAAGGGTGACTGGTAATTAGTGACCGATACTTAAACACGTGATTTTACTCATCATTATGAACAACTTTTACTATGGGACCAAACCTGAAATCACGAAAAAACAATCAGCTGTTCCCTACATTTATGTTCGTCTAACTCGTCAAAATGTAGAGAACAGCTGTTTTTTTTTAACGATTTCAGGTTTGGTCCCATAGTAAAAGTTGTTCATACTGATGAGTAAAATCACGTGTTTAAGTATCGGTCACTAATTACCAGTCACCCTATATAATAAAGAGTAGGTAAGTCTCTTTTCTATTTTTATATTAACTAGCTGTGGCCTGTGGTTTTACCCGCATAAGTCTCGACCCCGTGGGAATATCGGGATAAAAAGTATCCAAGTCATGGTCTACCCATGTGCCTAATTTCATCCAAATCCGTTCAGTATTTTTAGCGTGAAAGCGTAAAACAAAAATGTACAAAAAATCAAATGTTTTCTCTTTTTTTTTATTATTACAGTTTATAACAATAATCACTGGTCACTGATTAACATTTTATCCCTGTACAATCATCATCACTATCCAAGGGATATCGTGTTACCCGGTAACTGGGTTATGGAGGTCAGATAGGCAGTCGCTCCATGTAAAATACTGCTATTCAGCGGCATCCGGTTAGACTAGAAGCCGTACTACTCACTTTTTATCCGGATATTCCCGCGGGATCGAGACGCGGGTGAAACCGCGGGGCGCAGCTAGGTATTTTATAAGTTAACTATGAAGTAATTGGTAGTTAGAAGATTATTGTTTCTCCGTTTGAGACACACACCACCCAGTAGTGATCGACCTTTATGAATGTATATGAGTTAGGTGTTTGGTCAATTTATCTTTTTAATCTTTGTTTTTTTTTTCACTTTTTTTTTGTTTTTTTTTTAATACCGGTATTGTGTCTTTTGTTACACTGAACAAACGTTTTATCTACCTATCTATCTTTTCTTATAAAATAGAACTGTTCCATTATAAATCTGGAGGTGGATGATTGTGCTCTTCCCAACCTTTTCCTTTTACAACTGCATAGTCTCCAAAGCTATAGGTAAAAATGGATGCTTTACATCTTCGGTTCAGACATCTCCATCTGATGGTCATTCTGTTCTTCCGATGTACACTGTATCTGTGACCTGATACCGTCAACAGGAGACCTCCTTGCTTTGAGAGAAATACTGAAGATTCTGGGGAAAATATGATAGAAACAATTACAGGCAAACCAATTTGAAAAGTGTCTATGTGGATTTTGTAAACAAGTCCAAAGATCACGTGTGTTTTCCTAGAAGGCTAAAGCTGCGTCCAGACGTGTGGAATGTGAAATAATGGAACATGAATTCTTTGTGTGAACGGCACTACGAGCGAGGCACACATGTAAGGCCCGTAATCCACCAAAGCGGAGAGGAGAGATGTCTCATTTTTGTATAGAATTTCGTGCGAGTAAGCGGGCAAGCGGCACGAAATTCTATAGAAAAATGAGACATCTCCTCTCCTCTCCGCTTTGGTGGATTACGGGTCTGACGCTTGGGCTGACGTTCACGCTGATGCATCGGCTGTCGATTTTTAGCGCGAACTCAAAGGCTCTCGCAGTACCTACATACAGGATTCGCGTTGAGATTGTAGGTATGCCGTCCACACTATTCGCTTTACATTACATTACACAGGTCTGGCTTAAGACATACCTACCCTCATTTTGCAAACTACGTTTAATGTTTATTTTAGGGGGATGTTTGTTTCAACTGGATACAAATAAATCCAGAAACAGGGCAAATAAAAAAAAAAAAATTTTACATTTATTTATTTCTAAGAAAAGTACAGCCACATCACACATGATTTATATTACTTATATTTAATAAATCACCTAATGAAAACGTTTTTTTTATTAAGTGATTTATTGTATTAACTATTATTCTTTTATTTTTTATTACCTCTCATGAATGTGTACCAACTGGTATACATGTGTAATACAAACAGTAAAAAATTGTACCAGCTCGTCGGTACAAATTTGTACCGTTTGTGGTACACATGTGTACCAGCTAGTCCTTTATTTCTAAGAAAAGTACAGTCATATCACACATGTATTTGTATAACATTTAATAAATCACCGAATGAAAACGCTTTCTATTTTTTAACCGACTTAAAAAAAGGAGGAGGAAAATAACTTAAATTTCAGAAGTCGGTGTCAAAAAACGAAAATGCGAAACCAACGTCCCCCCCCGACTTCCGAAATTTAAGTTATTTTTCACTTCATAGTGTTTTTTTGGAAGTCGGTTGTTTGTTTTTGTAAAAAAAATTTTTTTATTATTTAAGAACATAATTTGGAATTAAATTGATAGCGCACATCAAAGCGCACACTCAAAAGATCTCTTTCGTAATGAAACCTTAATTAATGGTTTTGTTTTTAATTACCTACTTCTAATTTATTTTATGTTATTAAACAAGTCACATAAAATTACGCTTGTAATGCCCGAAGTGTTAAGCAGGCAGAGATATATCTAGGTATAGTACCTGCAGATCATGCTACCCGAAACTGTCAAATTTTCCCAATCAACTTTGAACCTTATACTTTAGCGATAAAGTTGAAAATATATTGAAGAAATTTGACAGATTGTAGTAGCTTGATGTGCTGGCGTCTGTACATCCACATTTCGCCAGTTATGTCTAAGTCCCATGGAATAGGGGGCGAGCCTATTGCCATCAACCGGGCACAAATCCGGACTCCGGGCTGCTACTGAGAAACTGCTGATTTCAAAACCCAATAACACTGCCCGACCCGGGAATCCAACCCAGGACCTCGTGGTCAGCAGTAGCGCTTGCGACCAGTAGACCAACAAGGCGGTCGGTATTTTATTAATTGATTGATAAATTTTTTTCATACTTATTCGCCCATACGTCAGAAGGTGGCAGATGATTATGCTCAACAAAACCCTTGATAATGACATCGTCTTTGTTAGTAAAGATGGCGGCACGGCAACCTCCCTTGCTTCGTTTTGAACACTGCCACCTCGTGTTAGTTGCCGTCACTCTGTGGCGGGTGAACTTGAAGCCTTGGTACGAGAGAAATCGTCGCCCTTGGAAATTGACGATACAGCCTGAAAAGGATGACAATCATTAGTTATCAGGCTGGATTTAAATTGGTTGAGGATGGGAAAGTATTCACTATTTTCAGGCTACCTTAAACCTTTCCCTAAAAGCCTTGTCTCAATGCGAGCTTTTGCCTGTAATGTAACAATCCAAGATTCCACTGTGGCTGCTAGGGCTTTGCTAGTAAGTAACTTTGTGGGGTCTCCCTTGTTTCATCGAAAAGAAATTGCCAAATTATGACTTCCCAAACAATTTTTCGCATAATTTCATTTGCCAAATCATTATCTAGCAAATATTTTTTTTACAAAAATTGTAACGCAAACCTAATGTTTGGCAAGTGAACGTTTAAACAATAACTTGCTTACCAAATAGTACTTTTACTAATTTTAATTTAGTCAAATATTTCAGTTGGTATAACAAATTTTACGCAAAAAGGGCTCCTATTTCTGTGAAAAGGGTTGAAAAGTAGCCTAACAAAACCGAACCTCGGGGTGCCCTAATGCCCTTCGCTCGCTTTTGCATCATACGTCGCCTATTGACCGACCACATGCAATGTAGTTAAAAAAGTAAAATCATGTAATAAGTACTTACCAAAAAAAATTTTATCTATATATTTTTTTTCAAAACAAATCATTTGACTAAATGGTTATTTTTTAAAGATTGTTATAAATCATTTGATTAAAGACCAAACGCCTAAATGACATTATCCTTCATAATATTCTGCCAAGTAAAACTTTTATCAAATAAAAATGTGCGTACTAAAATCATTCTAAACATTGCATTGGTATAAAAAAAGGTTGCTAAAATTTGTTTAGGTAGTGAAATTTTGGCAAAATCTATTCGGCAAAACGACAGGATCCCAACTTTGCGCGCCATCAACTGTTACGTAATGTAGAGACATAATGGAAACCAGCAGGATAGGATAAAACAAACTGGGTCTATTTTAATTAGCTAAAAAAAAAACATATATTATGTATTCTGATATAATTAATATCAAAAAATAAAATAAAAATAACTAAGTAGTAACTTATTTAAATAATAACGTATAAAGTATTAAAAAAATAACCTATGAGTACCTAAAACAAAATTAAGAAGATAATTTGCGCCTTTTTAATGCGCAAAAAAAAACTTAGATCTATTCGTGTGAACTCTATAATATACATATAAACATAAAAAAAAAACAGTCGAAAAGTGTGGGCACACCCGGTTGGAACGAAATTCCTTTTGCACACTTCGCTTTTGCACATTTGGCGAATCAACGGTCAAAATTTTGCCCTTTTTACAAGCTTATAAAAAGTTACAAAAAGTTAAAAATATTTTTATTCTTATTGGAAAAAAGCCGTTTCATAGTTTTTTCCTTTATTAAGCAGTTTTCAAATAAACGCGTGTTATTTTAACAGCAAGAGAGATAAAAAGAGGTAAAAAAGTATAAAAAAAACAGCTTACGTCCAATCAGAATAAAATTAAGTACCTATTTTAATTTTGTATATTTTGTAATATTTGGTGTATTTCTTCGTTCATAAAAAAAATAAACTATTAATTTGTCATTTCCCTGAAACAGTATCTCCGAATTGGTAGAAACATTGGAGTCATGGACGCATGGCCATGGATACAGATATTTTCTATTTTTATTTATTTACCTATCATTCGTCGCTATTCCAAGCAACTTTTTGTCCAATTTTACAAAACAGTCAGTTCTTACACTATCTACGTATACTAAACTTGCATGAAAGCCTTGAAATTTTCCAAGGCCTCTTAATATCTACGAGTATCAGACTAAAGATCTATCTTCCTATCTTCTTCAAATTCTTCCTTATGGTAATTACATGCCGAAGATGTCTCACTGCGATACCTCGCGGTCTCTGTTTAGCTCGCTACCTCGATGTCACCTCCATGTAAAACAAATGCATGATTTTAGACACGCACGCACATGCCAGGCTTTGAGGTAAACCCCCAAGCAGCCCGCGATGTATCACAGTGAGTGTGGTCTAGTAGCTTTTTTTTTTCCGATGGGATATCATCAAATGACCCCTCCCGCTCTGGGTGGAGCGGAAGGGAGTGTCAGACTCTTACTGACTAAAACCCACCCGTGTTCCTTCCTTAGCCCTTTATGTTCCGGGCCAGCGGTAACCCTTTCTAACAACAACTTTTTGTAACAGCAACTTTTTTTTTTCTGGTCTATTAGCTTGAGTTTGTTTTACATGGAGGTGACATCGAGGTAGCGAGTTAAAGCGCGACCGCGAGGTATCGCAGTGAGGCATCTTCGGCATGTAATTCTCCTCTTCTTCTCCATTCTTCACCATTTTGTTGGTGGCGGATGATTATGCTCAGTATTCCCCTTAATGATAATTTGGCCAACTGTGTATACCGAAGCGTTGCACCGAGCATGCCTCTGCCTGGAACATTGCCATCTGATCTTGTGACCCTTTACTTTATGACGTGTGAACTTATATCCCTTGTAAGATAGAAACCTGCCATCTTCATATATTACAGAATACCCTGAAAATTGAGAAGAAATTAGGTTATGCAAGAAAATATAAAAGACCCGGCGAGTCGGACTCACACACGAAGGATGCCGTGCCACCGTACAAAATTTAACACTACATAATGTTAAAAATAAAACACGTTTCCTGTGGGGTTTCTTTATTATTTGTTTTAGTTTTGTTATAGCGGCAATTCTTCCCATGGGGGTAGAAACTACGAATCTCCACCAGCTACAAACCTTACATAGTCCTTTTGCTTCATGAGCGTTCATACATCTGGTCATATACGCACGCACGCCGGTTTCGAATACTACGCACCATGGCCTTTCTGAAGAACATAAGCCGACTAAATGTATGTCCTAAGGCATCCTCTCTCGGTATTTCCACTCACATCTTCATTCGCAGTCGTTACGGATAGTCAGAAAAGCCCGAAAGTCTGACTACCAGTCTTACTAAGGGGTATCCAGTTACCCAGTGACTGGGTTGTGAAAGCAGTCGCACCATTTAAAATACTAGTATTCACCTGCATCTGGAAGCCCGACGCGACCCCAACATAGTTGGGAAAAGGCTAGGCAGATGATGATGATTTTCAAGGACGCTTAAATAAATACAATTCTCCAAAAAAATATCATTTATTTTGTAAATAAAAGGCACTTTTATATAATTAACAATTCATACATTTAATTAAAGATAGATCTCAAAATTCTTGACAGTCACCGTAAAATATTTTTCACACCACCTGCTCGAAAATGTCAAATTATATCTCAAGCAACCTTAACCTAAAGTGAGTCATTAGTGGCCGGGGGCACAGCCGGTCAATAATGTTGTACTGGATTTCATTATGACCCGCTGGTCAATAATGTGATTTGAATTTGGAATCTCACATGCTCAGCTAAATTGGCAGTATAGTACTAACAAACACCCTTTGGTGCCAGAAAGAGGAAAGCTATTCTCGATACCCTTACTACGCGTGGATGATATTCTCGATTTCCTAAAAAATCATAACGACTGCTTCTTCATATCGTTGCCATGTTTTCGAAGACATAATATTGTAAGAATAATTAGATAACTACGAACCATTTTTTAAAAGGAATGGAATAACATTAAAACTGGCATTAATAATAACAAATACCGTACCGCGCCGTAATACCGTAATAGTAATTGGCTGTAACATTAGTTAATTTATTTTAAGTAAACTGCGCAAAGATTGCTGTGGATTTTGTGAATAAATAAATAAATAATAAAACCTATATAAACTACAGTCGATTTATCACATTTGATCAAAAATACTCTATTTTAACGAGCGTCTCCAATGACCTTCTAAATTCAAAATGCATACAGCCAATCATCCAAAACCATTCTACCAGCCCTGTATAAAGCTTAGTTTACACAAACGCCACTTCCATGAGAGTGATATCAATAGACACACACGACAAAACCGTAGAAGAGACTTTTTTTTTTGAAAATCGAATTGATCGTGTCTTGGCTACTTATTGGTAGACGCAATAAAGGCGCGAACTTTTGGCATTTAAACTTTAAATTTATCAACAAAGTATTATAAAATGTCGAGTGATGAAAGTGATTGTACTCCTGAATTCATTACAACCGAAGCTAATAATATTTCCAATGATTTACTGCCGGAAAAGTCAAAGGAAACTTATATCCTACGACAATTTCCAAAAATGGAAAAGTACGAAAGGCGTCAAGTCCATTTCGGAACCAGTTGTATTTTGTTTTTCGTACTATGGCTATTATTTTCTCACAGTAGGTGTAAAAAGTAGAGTATCCTCCTCTGGGCTAAAGGTGTCTTTGCCTTGGGCTAGCTTGAATCCCTCGCTGCATTCAGGATTCTTGTATTAACTCCCTCGCTTCGCTCGTGAGTTAAATCCCGAATCCTTCATTGCGCTCGAGATTCAATATGACGCCCGTGACATAAGACACAACTTTAGCCCCTCGGTGCATAATCTACTATTATGTAGGTACAAACTATAACAATAACATTGATAGTGTTGAGAGATTTTTACATGTGCAGTCACGGAAATTATTTTGTAAGCAAACTAACCGGGGCACCGCTCGCTTCGCTTGCTCGGCTCGCGCGCGGTTGGTCACAGTTCTAACCTAACGTTACCCATTACAACAAACAAATAATTAATCTTGGGTTTTTGACGTAAATATTTAGGTTTGAAAGTTGTAACCTAAAAAAATTCTATTTTTTTTTTAAATACGTGTGTGCTACAAAAAAACTTCTGGTGGAGGGTTCAGAAGATACTCTGGAACCCCTAAATATATAATGTTCTTTCTAGCGAGACGGCACTTTTGTTAACTTTAACCGGTATCCCTCGGTAGTTTATTCTCAAGGCCCGGAATCTAAGGCAGAACTGTATTTAGTTATAACATATTATTTCTATACTAGCTTTTAGAATATATTAAATTATCTATATTATTTAATAATTGTAATTTATTTTAAGGCATTTTTATGATATTTAAGTAGTTGTGTTTGACACAATATTTTAACTTAGTTAAACTAACATCGAACTATATTTAACGACAATAGTCCTAATTCATTCAACGAAATAATTAACTATTTAATTAATGATTACCCAACACATTATTTTATTCTTAGGCCCACTTGTACAGCACATCAAGCTACCCGAAACTATAAATATTTCCCAATCAACTTTGAACCTCATGCTTTAGCGGTAAATTTGAAAATCTATTAAAGAAATTTGACTGATTGTAGTACAAGTCTTAGAAGTCAAGTAGAGTCTTTTCTTTGAACATTAGACGGTACACAATATTTTTCTAGCTTGTAATTTGTTCCAATACGCCTAACTGTACGTTTCGGCAGTGCCTTAACGCATTCGAAACATCGTCCTGTTCCTACCAATCGTTTGAAAATGGCAGAAACAGATTGACGTCTTAAATACGTGTAGCGCTAAATGAATTTAGTGATTCGTTGTGCAAGCGGTCCTTAGTAAATACTTATCCTATGTAATTAATTAATTTTGAATACTCCGAATATAAAATTTTGATACCTACACAATGTAAGTAGGTTCCTCACTCCTCCGCATTACATTCCCATACCATGACAAACGTTTCCCACACAACTTTTCGGATTCAGATTTTGACGGTTTTGGTTATCTCCTATAGGCCGACCGCTTAACTGAGACGTTGCCTGAGGTAGAAGCGCGGTGCGGGAGGGGTGTGGTAACGTTATGCGAGAGCTCAGTGATTCGTCAACTTATGACAACTGTCACCCCCCGCACCGCGCATCTACCGCAGGCAACGTCTCTGAAATGCGGTCGGTCTATAATTGAAAGGCGTCATTATGATTTTCCGATGGCCTGCCACTGACACTCCAATGAAAACAATGATAAGTATGTCTTCAATCTCCTATTATTTTGACATTTCTTTAGACCACTAAAGCTAAGGTTTCCTTAGATTATGGTGGCTAAATGACGTCATTGAAACATCACACTAATATTATAAAGGCGAAAGTTTGTGAGTGTGTGTGTGTGTGTGTGTTTATATGTTTGTTACTTCTTCACGCTCAAACGGCTGGACCAATTTTGATGAAATTTTGTATGGAGGTAGCTGACAACCTGGATTAACATATAGGCTACTTTTTATCCCGATATTCCCACGGGATCGACATTTACGCGGGTTTCAAATAAATAAATAAATAAATAAATAAGTAAAACCGCGGGGCGCAGCTAGTTATTTATAAAAGTAAGTTGATGTGTTTCCCAAGAGAGCGTTTTTTGACACCGTAAAGTCAAACCCCATCCATCATTGACATGACGGACTTCACTGCGGTCACAGCCCTTCTAGAAGTCTAGCTTAACACGCCATTATAAATTTAAGGGATTACGAACTTTAAGAACAGTGGTAATAGCGTTCCCTTGTTATGGTTGTCAGAATGACCAATCATTGAAAATAGCCTAATAGACTTAACCCCCAGAGCTTGACCGTCAGTTGCCTGTTCATCTTGTTGAACTAGCATAGTAAGGCCTTCCGAATCCAAGAACTCCTAAAAATTTGCACTCGGATGATTATGCTCGTTTTTGGACTTGCAAACTCTATTGTCTATAGTGGTCACAGTTGCTCGACAATGGAACGAGCAATGTCTTGAACACCTCCAAGTTTTCTTCATATTTCGTGTGTACTTCAGATGGTATGTGTAGCCACGGTAAGTTAGCATTACGTTCCCTTTCTTTGACATCATGAACATTAGCGGCTCATGGTCTGAAAAGAAAAAAATATATAGAAATAGTATTTATTTGAGAAACCAAAATGACACAGAGAAATGAAGTAAAACTAAAAATACATTATGGATCATATTTTTGGCGCTCGAATGACGTCGCCAGGAGGCGCTGTTGGTAAGCATTTGTGCAATTTTTTTTTTATTTGCAACGTGCGTTTTGTTTGTGCAGAATCAACAATTTTTCTTTCTTTTCTTTCTTTCTTTCAATTAAGTAATATTATGTACAGGGTCAAATTAAATTAGCTAGACAAACTCTACAGACGTGATGGGTAGGTACATATCTGAACATGATAAAATAAAATAAATATTTGATGTTTTTTGAGGGTCAACGACCGCTGGTAGTTTTGTTTCTTGAAGTTTGAATTGAGAAAATTTGTTTTCTTTTGTTTTATCGTGTTAAATATCGAAACCCATCACGTTTGTGAAGATTACAAAAAAAGTGTGAAGATTACAAAAAAAACTGATATTTCAAGTGACTACACTTACTGCGGTCGATAACCCCATAAAAAACCATAAAATTAATTCGATACCCATCACGTGTGCAGAGTGTCGCTAGCTAATTTAATTTAACCTTGTATAGAAAATCATCATCATCATCATTTCAGCCGAAAGACGTCCACTGCTGGACATAGGCCTCCCCCAAGCACCTCCACTTCGACCGGTTCTGTGTTTCTCGCATCCAACGGGTTCCTGCGGCCTTCACAAGGTCGTCGGACCACCTTGTGGGAGGCCTTCCAACGCTACGTCTTAGACGTATAGAAAATAGTCAAATTAAATCCAATCAAAACCGTTTATTTGCGTTTAGTGTGGTTCCTCAATATTTTAGTGCAAATACACATTAAGACACTTTGTTAATATGCAAATAAATGCAACACACCTCTACCTAACCCTTTGGGGATTACAGGCGTGATGTTATGTTAAAAATATACAATATATATCATATATTATACAAAATATATAATATATTATAATATATCACTATAGTCTGTAGACACAAATGACATTAAATAACTCGTATAAACAAATTTTAGGTTCGAGATCACAATAAAATTATTATTTAAAAATTAACCGAAAATCTTCTTCACTACGAAATGTGTGCTATCTTTTTTTTTCCTGACGTCGTTCAGTTTTCTGATAGTTTTCCTAAACTCTTGCGAAGTTTTGCAAGTTCCACACGACTTCTGACGGTTGACCTTGGAACGCCATAGCGTTCAGAAGCTTTATACGCTGACATCTGACCACTGACGACAGCGTTGACCGCCGCTGCTACGCTTTCTTCGGACGAGCCTCGTAACGACGGACCAGACCACTGTCCTGTAATAAATAATATCAATTTACAATCCAAAAAGACGTAGGTATTTGCAACAAAAAAAACTGTGGCGGCATCTACATTGCCACGAACTACGTATCACATTGACGTAACGCCAAATCCTGAAGATCGCTTTTAGCGATAAGACCGCCCATTGTGTCACCCTTTGTATTGTTTCTATTATTACGTCTGTAATTTATATGGTGTACATAATAAAGAGTATTCTATTCTATTCTATTCCTGCATCGCGCAAGTGGAGTTTACCGCGCAACTAGCATATACTAAAGGTGAGGTGAGGTGTGGTTAAGGTGTATTTATTTTGCTGTAATGCCAATAAACGCATTTTTCTTTCTTTTACAACGTCCCGAAATCAATCAGCAGTTGTCCACCGGACACAACACAGGTCTGGTCGGAGGATCCTTCCTTTTCTATGGAGGATTAGTGAATTTTACACCCTGTTCCTCATACCTCTACACTTTTTTTTTTTTTTTTTTTAAACTTACACTCATACTAATCTATTAATTTGGAAATTTTTTCGTGTTGCAAAAGCTGACTCTCTTTCAAAAATATGCCACGATATTGTTTTTATGTAATTTAAGCAAAGAATTTCTATAACTTTCCCAAATTTTCCCATATTATTAAATGAAACAATAGGTAATTAGTAGAAAGATGTACTTATTGGAGATCTTACCATAGACATTACAAATCAATTATAATTATAATATATAAAAAGTAGAATGGTAGTGCCTAGTTCACTGGATCCCATTCCAGATTGTAAATATTTCAGAAATTCAGTCTCATTCGGAAATGAAATTCTAAAATTTTCACATGGTAAAGATAAATGAGAAACTTAAAATGTACTAAATCTACAGATTTGTTCGTTTTAGCAGCGTACACTATTATAAAAGTTTGTTTTTCTCTCACTGGTAAAATTACAGTGCCTTGCAAATTCAAATCGCTCTTGTATCTGAGGAGTTACACTTTTTAATTTTAAAACATATTAAGGAAAGTAAAGTATGAAAAAAATTGCACGTGCAGTACCGTACACGTGACGGAAGTAAAACTTCTTAAAGAATATAGAATAAGAGAGATTTTGTGTGAGACAGAGAGTTATATTCTTCTCCTCTCTCATGTAATGAAATGTGCCTAAACATGACGCAACCTTGAAATTTTACTATCAATTCTCGTCCAATTATCAAATCACCGCCTAAGAAGTTTTACTTCATAAATAATCCTATCCTACTAATATCCCACTTCCCATCACATCCTCGTTCTTTATTCTTATCATATCTTAGTACCTATATCATTGTTCTAATTCGTACTAACTTTCTAAATGTAAAAGTACGAGTATCTGGCCGATAGTGGGACATCATTTATAACTCGGTGGTACGAATGTACGATCCTGTAGAATAATCCCAACTTAACGGCCCGTTCACACATGGGAGTCCGTTTTACTGGTACGTTTTTAACGGATACGTCATAAATTTATGCACTGTTTACACATAGGCACCGTATAACGTTCAACGGATCCGTCATTACTGGATGCGATGTGTGAACAGAAAACTCGCAGTTTATCGCCGCTATTCTTTTATATAGATTATACACACCGCCCGCCACGCACACAGTATCTATCCGTTAAAATTCTACGTATCCGTATATTTTTACTGTTCCGTCGTCCAGTATTCGATGACAAAACGGAATGTCATTTTTTACGGAAGGTTTTTTTTTACTGTATACAGAATACTGTGCCATGTGTGAAGTCGCTCATACAACTACATACGCCATCGACGAAAAAAAAAACGTACACGATAAAACGGAACAGTAAAACGGAGACATGTGTGAACCGGCCGTAACGAGGAGGAAGCCACGGGCGGGCGAAACAAAAATAAAGCTTGACAAAATCTGCTGCTGGAGTGAGCTACACTCCTGTTGGATGATTGTGTGAGCTGCCAAAAACTGGCCAGCCCCTAAATTCATGTATTCTGGCTGAGCAACCTGGTGTTCGACACCGAAACTTTAAGAAACCCCTACGCATATCTTTCACACTCTGGCGTTCTTGGTAGAACAATCTTTCTAATGAGTTCTTGGATTTAAGCCGCTTCGCCTCGGATCTCAGCATCATCTTTGTAGCTATGTCAGATGCTGCGTTTCGGGATTGCTTGAGCTGGACTGAAATAAGGACAGTAGGTATTTTGTGAAACATTCCTGATTGTTCGTAGACTAATTGGTTACTTATGTTGCAATGTGTGAAAGATACACCAAGACTAGATACTAGAGAGAAAAGTACGGATCTATAAGACCGGAAATGCGGATAATTTTTGGAAATTATCCGCATTTACCCAAAATACCGGCCTAGTACCGGTACCGGTGTACCGGTACTAGGTTAAATAATAACAAAATAAAAAAAAAACAGTGGCACTCTAGGAGTGCCGACAAAAGTGAAAACTTAGTAATATATAAATTATAAATAGTAATTTTATAAATATGTTTGAAGGTCTCCCCAAAGAAAATGTACCGCGCGTCGTTCAATGGTTTTTTTCCCATCTCAAAAATTGCCCAACGCGCCTAAAGAAGTTTTCACTTAAAAAAAACTAGATACTTTTCATATTTTCTGGTACTTTTGTACGATGTTAAATAATAACACAATTGAATGTTTTATTTAACGTTATTTATTTATGTATGGTATTTATTACAAAAACAGTGTCCACGCATAATACGCGTGACCCAGCAGCGACGGGGGACGCGCGGGTTGAGGGGCCACACAGCTGATCCAGCCGCGGCCGCGCTCCCGACACTCGTCTACAGATTCGGTCATCGGCGGACGTACCGGGGCCGCACGATCTTAGTTATATATTTGTAATTGTAAATTTATCGGAATTAAATAAGTAAATATGTAACAAGCGAGTCATCATTTCATTAATATTCCGAACAATTGGCGACCGTCTTCGATAATAAAGAATACTGCATTCAACGGGTCAAGAGTAACAACGGATAACCGCTACTCGAATTTGAATTTAACGGAAAGAAGATTGGATCGGATTGCTGCTTATGCTGCCTTCTGCCCTGGTGGAGTGAAGAACTTTGCTGAGGACTGCTGGACGTCTGGCTGAATACTCAAGGGAAGTTGGCCTACATAATCCTATCCACTAATTCTCATTCTTTCCCTTTGATTTTGTGTGCAGCTAGCCGCTCCGAAAGCGCCAAAGAGATAGCATTTCGTGTGCACGTACTATCTTTTATTATTTACGCTTCGGCTATTGCGAGAGCTTGCCAATACCTACTGCATTCTAATTTTATTTTCTAGAATATAAATTTCATTTCGCTGAAATAATTAGGGTTCAGCTTATAGTTTTAAATGTCCACATATACATATGCATAAAATATTTCTATCCCTAGCTACATAACTAAAAGCATATATCCATTTATTCAAATATTGCCTAGTCATTTTTTTTCTTTCGCTGACGTCATTTTCCGCCTACCTTCTCATAAGTTTGATTTAACTTTTACGCATTTCTGCAAATTCCAGATAAACTCTAAGGGAACTGCTTAACGTAGCGCCTAGCAATTTCCATTCCGCTGTACCCAGTGCTTGGCTGGTGATTCGCGAGCCCATCGAGCGCTTGTGGCGACTTGGCGAGTGGCGACTGCGGGAAGGCGGTTGGATCAAAGTGCGACGGAACCGTTGTAACTGGTTTGATAATTTCGTTCTCTTGCCTAGTTCATTGTTTAGATTAATTGTTCGAAATAATTAGCTATGGAAGGAAGTTTGAAGGATCTTATGAAAAAGCGTAGCATAATGAAAGGTAGATTGACAAAGTTTAAAGATTATGTGGATACCTTAACCCAGGTGGGCGCGAATAAAATGACTAGTATTCAGGTCAAAGAATTATCTTTACGGATTGATAAGTATACAGAGTTGTTATCAGATTTCAATGAGATGCAATCAGACATAGAGTTACTTTCTTCAAATGAGGGTGAACAGTTAACTGAGCGGGATTTAATTGAATCACAATTCTTCTCTCTTCTTTCCAGGGCTAAAGAATTGATTGAATGTGCTAATCTAGAGGAAAGATCAGTCAATGATGAGAGTATGTCAAATCAATGTTCACATTCCATGAATTCAATCAAATTACCCACTATAAATTTGCCAAAGTTTGACGGAAACTATTTGAAATGGTTAGAGTTCAGGGATACTTTCGATTCCCTCGTTAATAAAAACGACTCGATTCCATTAATTAATAAATATCATTATCTCAGGTCAAGCTTAGAAAATAGTGCCGCTGTCGTTATAAGATCAATTGAGTTTACCGCTAATAGCTATGAAAATGCATGGCAAATTTTATGTGACCGTTATAACAGTAAAAATATTTTAATAAATAATCACCTTAAGTCACTATTAAGTATAGATCCTGTTACGAAGGAATCGTTTAAGGCATTGCGATATTTAATTGATCACATATCAAAGAACTTGAGTTCTCTGCACACTCTTGGGCTACCCACCGAGCAGTGGGATGTTTTAATAATATTCATGGTCTCATCAAAGTTGGATTCCACCACTAGTATGAAATGGGAGGAATACAAGAATAGTCTATCGGATTTACCGTCGTTGGATCAATTTTACTCATTTTTACGGAACCGAGCAGACATCTTAGAAACTACCCACTATAATAGATCTGATAAACAGGAACATAATAAGGCGAACTCTCAAAATAATAAACCAGTGAGATCTTTCTTGGCTGCTTCGGACTCGAGTACTAAGAAATATCAATGCGTAATTTGTAATGGGAATCATTTTGTTCATGAATGTTCGAAATTCAAGGAAATGAACTACGACGATAGAATTCGCGAAGTAAATAAGTTAAAACTATGCACTAAATGTTTACGTAGTGGGCATAAAAGTTGTCAGTGTCGTTTGAAGGGTTCTTGCCAGATATGTAAAGGGAAGCATAACACTCTGATTCATAAAAGTGACAGTAATTCTAACGTAGAACAAAGTATACATAGTCCAATAAATGAGCCGGTTACATTATCGGCTACGACGATGACTCATACGTTGTTGTGCACGGCGCAGGTAGAAATCGTTAATGAGTCAAACAATAAAACGATTAAGGCGCGAGCATTGTTAGATACTGGTAGTCAATCGTCCTTTTTAACAGATGTTATGCGAGCGAAATTAGGGTTAAATAAGAGCTCTAGTGAAACCTTAAATGTTTGTGGACTAAATAACATTAAAACTAACATTTTAGGAAAATGTGTCGTAAAAATGAATTCTTATTCAACTGCATACAGTGCTCAGATCTCTTGTTTATTGGTGCCAACCATAACAGGTATTTTACCCAGTGTCGAAATAGACGTCCGAGAATTAGATATTCCGTGCGGTATACAGCTAGCGGATCCAAACTTTTTCCAGCCCTCCACTATAGATGTGTTGTTAGGGGCTGACATATTTTGGAACATTCTTGGAAAAAATCAAATTAAGCTAGGGTCTAATAAGCCTACTTTACAAGAATCACAATTGGGATGGTTGATAGCCGGCCCAGTCGGTATCAGTCAATCCAAGTCTCAGGTCCATTGTTATTTCAATCATCTTTCGGATATTGATAATTCTCTTAAGAAATTTTGGGAGATTGAAGAACTACCTGCAGAGAAAAAACCCAATTCATTAGAAGAGCAGTTTTGCGAAACTGACTTTGTAGAAAACACAAGCCGCTTACCCGACGGTCGGTTTTGTGTCCGTATGCCATTAAAAGAACCAGAAACTAGTCTAGGTGATTCATATTATCTAGCTAAGAAACGTTTCTTGAATTTAGAATTAAAGTTAAATAAAAATCCGAATCTTAAGGAGTTATACACAAAATTTATAGATGAATATAAGGAGTTAGGTCATTTGAGTGAGATAGATCGCCCAGAATTTGGTAATTACCTTCCGCATCACTGCGTAATTCGTGAGAAGAGTGAAACGACGAAATTGAGAGTGGTATTCGACGCCTCAGCCAAGACTTCTTCTGGTAAGTCATTAAATGACATACAGGCTGTAGGTCCAGTTGTGCAGTCCGACTTATTCTCAATTTTGTTACGCTTTCGCGGACATAGGTTTGTTCTTTTAGGAGACATTGAGAAAATGTACCGACAAACGGCCTTGCATACTTCTCAACGTCACCTTCAGTTAATTCTGTGGAGGGATTCATCTTGTACGGAACCCGATAATAATAACAATTTAAAAGTTTTACAATTAAATACAGTAACGTATGGGTTGGCCAGCGCTCCGTTTCTAAGTACCAGATGTTTATTACAATTAGCTAAAGAATGCAAAGACGACACTATCGCTAACATTATCAAAAGTGATTTTTACGTAGATGACTTGAATACGGGAGCAGATAGTGAAAGTGAATTACTACATATATATATAAATGTTAAGAAAATTCTAGATTCAGCATGCTTCCCCTTAAGAAAGATTCGTACCAACTGTTTACAGGCATTTGCTGGCGACGATACTATGTTTGACCCGGTAGATCTGACTAAAGAATCCAGTGTGCTAGGTTTGAATTATTCTCCAAAACTAGACATTATTGAGTTCCACTCAAGGGTCGAATCGCCACCACAAACTATCACAAAAAAGGTTGTTATAGCGACTATTTGTAAAATATTTGATCCTTTAGGATTAATTTGTGCATGTAGTATTAAAGCAAAAATATTTTTACAGCAGTTATGGGTCATTAAGTTAGATTGGGAGGAGCCTATACCACAAAAACTATTAAACACATGGTCTAAATTCATCTCTAATTTGCACTTTCTTTCTAATATTAAAATTAACAGAAATGTTCTCTGTAATTTCGCGATATCCATAGAATTGCATTGTTTCGTCGATGCGTCACAGAAAGCGTATGCGTCATGTCTATACTTACGTTCCATAAATGAAAAAAATGAGGTTACGGTAAGACTTTTGTGCGCAAAGGCAAGGGTTGCACCCATAAAGCCTATTACTATACCAAAATTGGAATTACTGGGTACTTTGCTGGGAGCTAGATTATGTAATAAAGTTCTACAGTCATTGCGATTTAATATAAGTTGTAAAACCATTTGGACTGATTCAACAGTGGTTTTAGGATGGTTGAAAACAGATGTGAGAAATCTTAAAATGTTTGTCTGCAACAGGGTTAACGAAATTAACGAGTTAACTAATGGTTTTGAACACAGACATGTACCTACGAATATGAACCCAGCTGACTTGGCCTCAAGGGGAGTTGAACCCCAGGATCTATCTTCGTCTTCTTTGTGGTGGGAAGGTCCTCCTTTCTTAAAGAAGGAACGTTTAGAATGGCCACAGAATTCATTCGTAGCTCAAAATATACCTGAGTTGAAGGTACATTCGTTATTATCTGCAGCAAACAGTTCTGCGGACAAGAGCTTATTTATAGATTTCAATAAGTATTCCGATTTCAATAAGTTAAGTAGAATATTCGCGTATGTTCTACGGTTTGTTAACAACTGTAATAAAAATAAACAAAGGTACTCAGGCCCTATAAACTCAGATGAAATAAATAATTCAGTTATGCTATTAATTAAGTTTGGTCAATTACAATCATTTTCGTTCGAAATTGGGTTACTAAAACAAGGAAAAACATTACCACAGAGAAATAAACTATTACAGTTAACTCCATTTATAGATTCAAATGACATTATTCGCGTGGGTGGTCGTTTAAAAAACTCAAATTATAATTTTGATAAGAAACACCCTATGATATTAAATTCAAAACATCATTTAACAAAATTAATAATGATTAATGAACATATACGTTTGTTCCACGCAGGTCAACAGCTACTGTTAGCATCAGTGCGTGATAAGTACTGGCCTGTTGGAGGGAGATGCTTAGCGCGACAAGTAGTTAGACAGTGTATTATTTGTGTTCGTCTGCGAGCGACTACGGTGCAACCGATAATGGGTCATCTACCTGAAGCGCGCACTAATGCTTGTTTCCCTTTCTACTCGTGTGGAGTTGACTTTGCTGGACCTTTCATGATAAGTAACCGTAAAGGTCGTGCTAACCGAATTAGTAAATGTTACCTATGTTTATTTGTATGTCTGAGTACAAAGGCAATACACTTAGAACTTGTGAGTGAATTGAGTACGCAAGCCTTTATTTTATGCCTAAGACGATTCGTGTCACGCAGAGGAAAATGTCATGAGATCTTTTGCGACAACGGCAGGAATTTCGTAGGTGCTAACAATGAATTAGGCAAGCTGCTTAGATCCAGCCGTCAGTCTGTCAGTGATTATGCCACTTCTGAAGGGATAAAATTTGTATTCAGCCCCGCTTATTCTCCCCACTTCGGCGGAATATTTGAGGCTGGAATCAAGTCAGCTAAATTCCATTTAAAACGTGTAGCTGGAAAGGCTGCTTTGACGTTTGAGGAGCTAGCAACGCTATTCACACAGATTGAAGCTATTCTAAATTCACGCCCGCTGACTCCTCTCTCGTCCAATTGTACTGATCCTTCTCCTCTGACCCCAGGCCACTTCCTAATTGGGAGACCACTTACGTCTATTCCAACGAAGCCCATCACCGCTACCAGACCTAACAGATACGAGCTCCTGGAGAAGATCAGGCAGCATTTCTGGGAGAGATGGCGCCGGGAGTACATCTCTGAGCTGCAGCAGCGCACCAAATGGCGCACCGGTCGACAAGAACTCACCAGCGGGGACGTGGTTGTACTCAAAGAAGACCACTTACCGCCATTACAATGGCGGCTAGGGCGCGTGTGCCGCCTCTATCCAGGGGCCGACGGCGTCAGTAGGGTAGCTGACGTCACTACTTCAAAGGGCATTATACGAAGGGCTGTAAATAAATTGTGTCTTTTGCCAACTGCAGAACCAGAACAACCACCAGAACCAGATGACAACGAAGCAGAGAGGGCCGCTTCCAGGCTCCCTACCTCGTCTACATCTTAAAAGCCAAGGCTTTCAACGCGCCGGAGGATGTCCACGCATAATACGCGTGACCCAGCAGCGACGGGGGACGCGCGGGTTGAGGGGCCACACAGCTGATCCAGCCGCGGCCGCGCTCCCGACACTCGTCTACAGATTCGGTCATCGGCGGACGTACCGGGGCCGCACGATCTTAGTTATATATTTGTAATTGTAAATTTATCGGAATTAAATAAGTAAATATGTAACAAGCGAGTCATCATTTCATTAATATTCCGAACAAACAGTTATAACAACATTGTCTGAATTTTAATATTTTAAATTTTTGAATCATATATTTTTATGTTAGTTATAAATGCAATGTTTTGATGCCAAATGTCTTCGTAATCCCGTAGTGGAACCATTGTCGCATTTTAAAACTTTGCTACAAATTTTACATTTTGCTCGACATTTGTCTCTGTTTAAGAGACAATATTTCCAGACTGGAGAAATCTCTGACTCCGGGAGTCTGGAAAGTGTCACGTCAGAATACTCCTCGTCCTCTTCGTCATCTGAAAGTGAAAGGTGTAATAAATATTTTAAAGTATCTAATCAATCACTAAGGGCAAAAAAAAGTACCAATCGCGTATCCCAAATACAAATAAATTACTTATGTGGAAGAATACACAAAAAAAAATTAACCAGTGCGCAAACTGTAACACGAATTCAGCATATGATTACAAAAAATTGTTGTTCCATACATTTTGTCCCCCTAAAGGTCATAGCACGACCGCTGGTTGATTGTGCAGCAGGCAGGCCGGTGGGGAGACAAATAGACGTAAGCTCGGGTACGGAGAGACGTAAGCGCGGGGACAACGAGCCGTAAGCGCGGGGACGACGAGCCGTAACACACCGCACCGCGGTTCGTGAGCTTGTCCCGAGACTAGGCGATTACGTTACGATTCCGAATAGTGAGCGTTGCAGTAGGAAGTTTCATACAAAGAATACTGAACGGCTCGAGTTGATACGGTGCCGATCCCTTTCCGGTTTGATACCTGTCTGTGTATGACCTTGCACTTTTCTAAGAAACAGCAGATTTTTTTGTTTATAACCATAATAATTATGCTGAACTCATGGTTACAGTTTGCGCACTGGTATTTTTTTTCTGTATCTGGGACAGCCGATATCACCAAAATACAGCGGAAATAAAGAAATTGAGAGATGAATAGCCAACAGCTGGAAGAGATACCGGGACCCGAGAGAGGTGATGAAAGGTAGAAACTATCATTATGTCAACATAAAGTAAATTGTTTAACACCTGCATACTACCGGTATTAATATATGGAAGTCGAACATTAGCTGTAACAAGAATGTCAACAAATAAAACTTGCTTCATGCCAACGTGGGATGGAGAAAAGCATGCTATTTCAATTACATCTTGTATCTATACATTAATATAAAAGAAAGTCGTGTTAGTTACACTATTTATAACTCAAGAACGGCTGGACCGATTTGGCTGAAAATTGGTGGGGACGTAGTTTAGAACCAGGAGACGGACATCGGATCCTTTTTTTTTTTACTTATAGGAGTAGGGTAGGAGTAGTGTAGGAGCAGGGTAGGAGTAGGGTAGGAATAGGTTAGGAATAGGGTAGGAGTAAGGTAGGAATAGTGTAGGAGTAGGGCAGGAGTAATGGCAAAACAACGTTTGCTGGTTCAGCTAGTTACCTAATAAAAGTCTTATAGTCAGGCCGGGCCGTCAAGAGAATGCGCTTCTGACACCATGACAGGTGTCAGGATCGCATTCTGTCGCCGGCCAGACTGGAGCTAGCTAGCTTTTTATAAAAAACTATATATTACCTTCTTCATCGACCTTTTTTATGTTTTTCACCTTGATAACAGGACATTTTCCCGGAGACCCTTCTTCATTATCTAAATGTTTTGGTAAATGTCTCAGTAACCCTGAAGTGGAGCCGTTGGCGCATTTTATCACTTTGTGACAAACTTTACATTTTGCCCGGAGTTTGTCTTTACTTCTCAGAAAATATTTCCAAACTGGAGAGGGCTCTGTATTCGGATGATTCAGTTTTGGGTCTGAAAAGTCATCCTCGTCTGAAAATACAATAAAATAGAGTAAGAGATGGAGTAATGAAATATATTTAATTATTCTTAAAATATTTTAGTAAGTACTGCGAGATTTATTTTGGAAATGTTGGTACCTATTAAGATAAATAAAAAAACACAATCAAATTAATACATTATTTAATTGAATGTCGCTTCTCGTCGGATCTTGAGGCTCATTTACCTACAGTTAGGTTGTGATAATATAAGTGTGTGTGTGTGTAGATTGCCTGTCATCATCATCATCATTTCAGCCGAAAGACGTCCACTGCTGGACATAGGCCTCCCCCAAGCACTTCCACTTCGACCGGTTCTGTGCTTCTCGCATCCAACGGGTTCCTGCGGCCTTCACAAGGTCGTCGGTCCACCTTGTGGGAGGCCTTCCAACGCTACGTCTTCCGTTGCCTGTCATTTTTGTTTTATTCAAAATATACATTAAAAAGACAAACAATTTTTGGATCCCTACCAACTTTCGGACCGTTTAATTTAGTCCCACTCTTTATTTCATTATAACGGAAACAAAAAAAAAAAAACCGTTTATTTGAGATAAAACACGACGCAAAGGAAAAACACAAAAGGAAAGAAAGAAATATAATATGGCTATTTGTCACAGAAACCATAACCATACCATAATCAGCCTATAATGTTCCCACTGCTGGGACACAGGCCTCCTCTCGGTGAGAGGGAGTGGGCCGTAATCCACCACGCGGGCCCAGTGCGGATTGGTAGATGTCACATGTCTTCGAATTTTTGGTTCTAGGACCACTTGGCCACCACTTCTCTCCACCTCCACCTCGTCACAGAAACACATGCATACAAAAAGATAATTAAAACTAGAATAATAAAGAAAACTAAAAAACGGATAAGAACAAGTTGGTTCACACTGGAGAGGACATAATATGTATAGGGAACAAGCGGAATTTACACTGTCAGTTTTGAGGAACATCCAAACTATCGAAGAGTGAAATCATGCTTGCTCACATATTTTCATATAGTTCTGTGGTTTTACATTTCTTGCACACTGTCAGCGTTTCTTATTTTGTGCCTATTCTGTGGAGCTTTTATGTATATTATCTTTATCAAAACCAAATAAAATCAATAAGGCTACGGACACGAAGTCAGCGGGCGCGGGCGGCTCGCAAATCAGCGCGCGGACGGCAAATCAGCCGTATTGTTTTTGCATATACGCAGTGTTGTGCTTCTAAATGCGACCATAATGCTGCAGTGGAACCGTTGCTGCATTTTATAATTTTGAGACAAATTTTACATTTTGCCTCCTGTTTGTTTTTACTTCTGAGAAAACATTGCCAGACTAGAGACTGGTCCTTAGTTTTGGGGTTAGGTTTCACCTCTAAAAAATCTGGTGGTGTAAAAATATTTATTATAATTCTTTACATCTGAGTTGTCTAGTATTATTCGCTTTATCTATCAAACCACACTGGGCCCACGTGGTGGATTATGGCCCACTCCTTCTCACAGAGAGGAGGCCTGTGTTCCAGCAGTGGGAACTTTATACGCTGATTCGCTTTTAGGTAATGTTGGAACTAAGATAATAAAACAAAAAAAAAAGAAAACTGTAGTGTAATTCACATAATTTTCGTCCAATGGTTTTATTTTTAAGTTTAATATTTTTGTTTCAGATTTTTATGATTAGGTATGTGAGGAAAACTAAATATGAAATAATAAAGATAAATAAAAACAAAAATCGCTTTTTATTACTTAGATAAATTAAATTATGTACGAACAATATTATACTTAATACAAAATTATGTTGGCATACGAGCATTCATCATTTCGTACCGCAATAAACTAAGTTTAGACATGAAAAAAAAAAAAGTAAGTATTCCAGAAAAACCTAGTGTTTCTGAAAGTAGTAACCATCTAAAAACACATTTTGGTAGTTTTCCTGACGTACCAAAAATGCTTGTGCATTTAAGATACTACCAAGTCTAATAAAAATATAAATATAAGATTCCAAAAATAAAATTACCAGTATGTGGTCGAGCTTATCACAATGAGTTTTTATTTTTTTTCATAAACCAATACCTTTTGTATGTCATTGAAATATGCTGTGTATTGCTGATAAATGTTTTTTTAATGCTGAAGTGGATCCACCTTCGCATTTCAGCACTTTGTTACATATTTTACATTTTGCGTTAGATCTAAATCTGTCTTCGCTCCTAAGAAAATTCTGCCAGACTGAGGAGTTTCCCGTCCATTGTGAAAACGTGTTTGCTGTGAAACAGGGAAAATTAATTAGATAAGTAATTCTAATATCATAATAACAAACAATAAATCCTAGTGGAAGGAAAAGGTGATTAGATGAATCATTTTGAAGGAATTCGTTACTTCACATGTTCGAAAAATTTGTCTGTTCAACAACGTAAATAACGCAATGAATATTGGTGTCACTGACTCTGGCAGGGCCACCATCAGGGATTTTAATTTTGATAACACAAAAAATTAGTCGCTAATTAGTCGAAATTTGTCGCCAAATATCAGAATTTGTCGGTCACTGGTTCAAAAGATATAAAGGGTTTATAGGTGGAAATATTTTTTCTTGGCAATTTTTCGTGAACTCTTCGATCTAGCTCTTGGACTATACCTTACTAATTGAACTAAATTATATCTCCTAAAGTAAGACCTGATTAAATCTGTGATTTGACGACTGATTCCGACTAAAGGTAAGCGTTCACAGGCCCGCATCACACGTATCGGACGCATCGCATCAAACGGATTAATTAGACTGCGTCCACTGTATCGGCAGCGATCGGATTGCCGACGCGAGTATCAGCAATCGGATTGCCGATGCCACCTTCATTCGGATTTTTGTAGTGATCGTACGTGCGGAAAGTGTTTGTGAGAATGGAAGAAAGCGATGGGGCGCGTCCACTGATCGGCATTCCGTATGACATCATCGGTACGCATCGCATATAGACATTGCCGATGAGCGGTCCGTACGGTGCGGATCAGTGGACGCTGTTGTATGAGTTTTTATACAAGGCAAACTAAAATCCGTTACGTGCGATGCATCCGATGCGAAACTGTGGACGCTTACCTTAATTGGCGACAAAATATGGGAGAAAACAGATCTTCGCTTCATAGTCCAGTTGGTAATTGGACGATGGTAACATGTAATTTTTCCCATATATAGACCAATTGGTCAAATTTGAATTGGTCCATGGAGCACCGACGACGGGAAGAGTCAAAAATATAATTAGGACTGACAAGCTGATTTATAAGCTACCGTAAAGCTACTGTTCTGTCACTGGTGACTATGAGTATTCACACTCTTTGATATTATTTTTTGTAGGTTTACACGTAACAAAAAAACTCTTCTACAAGACATCTTTGACTACCTATTGAATTAACTCACCATATGTAAAGTAAAAATCGTGACGAATCCCGCACGGGTCGCGGGACGTGACTGTACGCGTCTGTTGCCCCCTTATTTATAACCGTTGCCTAAAGTATTTTACACGGAGTGACTGCTTATCTGACCTCCACAACCCACTTACTGGGTAACACGATGCCTCTTGGTAAGACTGGTTGTCAGACTTTCGGGCTTCTGACGATATACGTCTGTTAAAAATCTAAGAATGAGAGCCGAGACCAACGGCTTAACGTGCTTTTTTTTTAAATATTTAATAAGTTTTTTTTTTTTATATATCACAGGTAGGTTTAATTCAATCAATTTTAGCACAACCGAAGTCAGATGTGGCGAAAAGATTTAGCGAGTTGGTGTACCATATTGATTAAGATTCTCCTTTAATTTAAATTTAATGCATTATAATTGTATCGTAGTAGTTTGCATAGGGCATGATGGGGTTGGCGTGTCCATTGGGATAAAAACCCCAATTAACCAATAAAGATTTTAAAAAATTGTGCTTTCCGAGACACCGAGGGCTCTCGGTATGTAAAGATGATCAACCATTCACGGACCAACCTCGGATCGATCGACCCGTGCGGCTGTTATTACTTAGCCATAAGCCCCCCTCAATCAAACAATTTCAATTGTAGTAATATTGGCAATCGCTTCAATTGCATTTGGTAGACGATCAATTTGAGTATCAATGTGTATCAATCACGTAAATGTAAACAGTTGCAATTGATCGATTCGGGGACCCTTTGGAATTCTACCTATACATACCTTTATCTAACTCAGCCTCATCAAACTCGGCCTCATCAAACTCGTCCTCAACATGACCTTTGCCGTCGATTTTATATATTTTTTTCTTGGCTTTGGAAATTTTCTTTCGGGTACTAAGTTCTTCGTCAGATGACTCCTTATCTCCTGCAAAAATAAAAAAAAAATACTTATGCAAAAAAAAATAAAAAAATTGGCAAAAATATGTGAAGTATATGGGTAGATAGTAGTTGTTATTCGTCTTTATATAGGTAGTAGGTACCTATCGGGGTCGGCATGGATTCATGCGGGCCAACACCTGGCCGGGAGAGCGTGACGGAATGCGCAAGCACTCCAGCACCCCGGCTAAAGGTAGCAGCTGAACACCGCGTGGTTTTAGTCAGTAAGAGTCTGACAGACCCCTCCAAGAGATTTTATAACCGGTGCAAAATATTGCTAACGTTCTATATGTATGTATCTAACAGTTATGATCCGTTTTCCTAGTCACCATAATCATAAACAACCCACAATGTTCCCACTGCTGGGACACAGATCTCCTCTAGGTGAGAGGGAATGGGGCGGAAACCACCACGTGAGCCCAGTACGGTTGGTGTCTTCGAATTTTTGGTTCTAGGACATGCTGGTTTCCTCACGATGTTTTCCTTCACCGTTTTGAGAGCAGTGGTGGTAACGGCAGCTACTTACGAGTTGAAATGTAGGCAGTAGGTTCGAACCCAGACAGACAGGCACTTACTTTGTGTAAAATATTTCACCACCACTGCTTTCAAAACGATCTTCCTAGTTTTGAGGAGAAACGAAATTTTTTACAAAAATATTGGTTACCTTCATTTTCCATATCTTCCTCATCGACCTTGACAATATACACAATATTGTCAGTTGCTTCTCCTTGTTTGTGTTTTGCTTCAAAGTGACGTCTTAATGCCGTTGTACCGTGGAATTTTAACACCTTGCAACACAGTTTACATTTCGCATAGAGTTTGTCTTTGCTTTTGAGGAAGTTCTTCCAGACTGCGGAGACATTGTCTCTCGTGTAAAATTTTAAGACGTCTGAAAACTCCTTTTCTGTAAAAAAAAACAAAGAAATTTAAAAAAATTCTGGTAACTCATTAAAATCTACCGAACTATCTATAGATGGACCGACGAACTTAAAAAGGTGGCTGCGACGGACTGCAGATTCGGGAGGTGGAGGACAGGGTGTGGCGTAGCCTGTGAGAGGCCTATGTCCAGCAGTGGACTGCGTTAGGCTGAGTTGACTGATTGGTTGAAGTAATTTAAGATCTGCAAATACCTATATAAATGTAGGGAACAGCTGTTTTTTTTTTCGCGATTTCAGTTTTGGTCCCATAGTAAAAGTTGTTTATAGTGATGAGTACAATGACCTCTTAAGAGGTTGTTAATGTTTTACCAATAACCCTGTATAGATAGATAGATAAATAGACTTAGGAAAACCATGGTATTTTTTAAATTATTTGTTTATTTTGATTTCCATATCACGTTAAAGTGACAATGGGTTATTTGATAGAAAATGGTAATTCTAGTTTATTTTCCTAAAAATTTACAATAGGTATAAAATTAAACCACTACATAATATAAATACAAAAAGAAAATACTTATACAACGTGCCGCTTTAATGGCGACATTTATTTAACACAGGTTTAAGGTTTCACGTTTTCGTTTTATGAACGTATTATTTTAATTTCATATAACGTTATTATTTAATAATTATTTTAAATTTTCTAAAATAGTATTTTGGAGCAACCCGTACTTAAAGAAATGTAGCGCAGGGGTCATTTTGTCACGGATCATAACATCGCATCAATGAAATTAAAACAAATAACGTGCAAAAAGTAGTCGAATCAAAGGAAAGAGAGCCCTACGTCGGCGAGCGGCGCAGGAGTCTTTGGTCAACTGGACCCACTCGAACCGGACCCACGGGTCCAGTTGACGTAATCACATTTTGAATAGGTACGTCGACTGGACCCACCGCGCAATTTCATCATTAGTACAGTCACGGATTAAAGCCGAATCTTTTAGTTTTATTTCTATGACCTAAAATATACCTATTAACCCTACCCGTGTGTTAAATGAATGTCTGCATTGTTTTAATGATAATAATTATTATGTCACAATCCTGATGTACAACCGGTGTTGTATTTGAACACATTGAGGCAATTTACATTTTGCATAAGATGACTTCGCCGCTCACAAAATTCTGCCAGATTACTGAAATTCCCCGTAAAAGCTTGTTTGAAGTCGTAAAAACATCATTTCTGTGAAATAATAATTTCAAGGTAAGCAATGTGAACCGTCCAATATAATTTGATAAAATGTAAAGGGTACCCGAAACTAGCTCACCGTCCGATCAGGACCAGGCCGGCGCGTACGTGTTCCACGCGCGCCTTAAAGAGATGTCAGCATCGAGGAGGGGCCCCATAGGGCCGAAGCCTGCCGGGCCAGCGGAATTGTCCGAAAGGGTTACTGCTGGCCCGGAACATAAAGGGCTAAGGAAGGAACACGGGTGGGTTTTAGTCAGTAAGAGTCTGACACTCCCTTCCGCTCCACCCAGAGCGGGAGGGGTCATTTGATGATTTCCCATCCGCAAAAAAAAAAAAAAAAGGGTACCCGAAACGATCAATTGCAATTGTCAATTATTACGTGACTGATACACATTGGTGCGCAAATCGTTCGTCTACCAAATGCAATTGGAGTGATATATATGTCGCAGCAAACTGGTTTAATTTGCCGTTTAGTTAACCGCCTAGCCTTTTAACTAAACAGCGGCCGTTCAACTAACAGCCTGAATGATGTTCAATTATAGTTTAGATTGGAACTGTATAACCAATCGCGCGCGAGCCGAATTGGTCACAGTAAATAAGCCACGGCACTCCGACCAAATAGGTTAGATTATAACTGTGATCGGGGACGTCTGTCGCCCCCCAAACGGGGACGTCTGTCACCCCCCACACGGGGACGACTGTCGCCCCCACACGGGGACGTCCGTCGCCCCCACACGGGGACGTCTGTCGCCCACCACACAGGGACGTCTGTCGCCCCCCACGCGTAGTATTCAGTATTCTACGCGCGCCCTTCTTAGACGTGGCGGGGGGAGTCAAACATCTCACTCCCCCTCCTCACCCGAGGAGGCCCGCATCTGCGGGCCCAATCGAGGGTTGCGGAAGGGTCGTATGTTCCCGCGACCCCTGGCGTAGGTGTGAAATGGAACACCGGGATGGTTTTTAGTCAATAAGAGTCTGACAGACCCCTCCAGACATCCATGAGGATTCCCACCACGGAAACAAAAAAAAAAAGTTAGAACTATGATCAACCGCGTACGAGCCGAGAGAACGAAGCGAGGCGAGCACTACTTCTAAAGGCGAGGCGGTTAACTAAACGGCTAATTTAACCAGTAGGCTCCGACATATACAACATGAACACAAAGAGCAGTGGTGGCCCAGTGGTAACGGCTGCGATTTATGAGTTGTAGGTCGGGGGTACGAACCCAAGCAGGCACATTGTGTAAATTATTTCATCACCACTGCTCTCAAACGGCGAAGGAAAACATCGTGAGGAAACCGGCATGTTCTAGAACCAACAATTCGAAGACATGTGACATCTGCCAACCCGTATTTGTTGGATTACGGCCCACTCCCTCTCACAGAGAGGAGGCCTGTGCCCCGGCAGTGGAAACATTATAGGCTGATTATGCTACACAAAACATTGATATTATAATTGCAATTGATCGTTTCGAGGACACTTCAACCAACCTAAGCGAAGCACAGATCCTTTTTAACCGACTTCAAAAAAAGGAGGAAATAATGTTAAAGGAGGACCTGTTTATTTCAAAATATTTATTGTTGTCCAATACCCGTTACAAAAAAAATATGAATTTACATTTTGTGTTTAAACCGTAAATGTGCATTTAATGATGAAGTAGAACCTCTATCACATTTTAACACTCTGGTACATAATTTACATTTAGCATGGCACATGTCTTCTTTGACAAAATATTTCCAGACTTTAGAAGCGTTTTTCCGGGTTCTAGTAAGTTCGTCGCCATTTGACTCCTCTCTGACGTCTCCTTCCCCTCCATCTTCTGTAAATAAAAGAAATACCAAGTACTTCTTCGATTGTTAAATTTTAGAAATGTATGTTGCCATCATGAACAGCGTTGTGGGTGACTGGGAATCTCAAATCAGGAATCCGGGCAAGTTCCAATGTGACTTTTTTAATTTATATGTACTTTCTAATATCTGTTTATGAAAACATTCTGAGGAAACCTGGATTTATAGTTAACTAGCCGCACCCCGCGGTTTCAACCACGTAAGTTTCGATCCCATGAGAATATCGGGATAAAAAGTATCCTATGTATTAATCCAGAAAATGGTCTATGTATTTGCCAATTTTCATCCAAATCTGTTCAACGGTTTACGAGTGATTGAGTAACAAACATCCAAACATCTTCACTTCACAAACTTTCACATTTATATTATTAGTAGGATATAAGTCTGAAATCGCCAACCCGTCTTGAGCTATAGTCCGCGCGGAACTAGTTCGCCGCGCCTTAGGTATGTCAGCGGTGGGACGGAGGGGCGGGGGCGCTTTGTCATTACTCAGTACGTGCGTTGCGAACACTAGGCAACCCCGCCGCCCTCACCCCCGTCCCCAACTAAGGCGCGACCAACTAGTTCCGCGCGGACTATAATAGCGTATCAATGCTCGTGTCTTCTTTGTATGAGAAGAGCTCTTTGCCCTGCAGTGGGACAATAATAGGCTGGTATTTTTTTTTTATGTAGTACTAACCTTGAACGTCAACCTCGACAAAATAAAGGCTTTTGATAGTATCCATTTTCATATGGTGTTTTATTGCCAAGTGCTTCTTCAGTTCTGTTGTAGAGTCATTGTATTTAAACTCTTTATGACATAATTTACATTCTGCATTCGATCCTCCTCCTGCTCCCAGCTCCCAAACTGCTGAAGATTCTTTTCTCTTTAAACCATAGACGGAATCTGGTATCTGCTTATCTGTACAGAAAGATAATTTAATCAATTACATAATAAAAATAAAAATGTAATATATATAATTAATATTATGTCGTTTATTTATTTTTTTCCCTATTAATTACATTTTTTTCTATATCTATATATTTTATTTAATAATGTATTATGATAACTTGCATACTCTGTATGTATACTCATGTTTCCAAAAATAAAGAATCTTAAATCTTGGACAAACGGTGTTGGGAGCAGGTTCAAGCTACTGGTGGTTAGGGCTCCAAAGACAGGAACCCCCATTACAATGGGAGCCGTATCGAGGAGTATTGACTTCTGAATCAGGCCCGAGGCTTTCGACAATATTATTATTAATTAAATAGATATTGTCCCAATGTAAACTACTTTAATATTAGTTGCTGTCTATGAATTATTGCCAAAATTCGAATACACAGTAGTATTTAGAAAAATAGCCAATTAATTTTATTTTTTACTAGCTGACCCGGCGAACTTCGTATCGCCTCAGGATATGAATTATCTTCTTTTTAATTTCTTGAATTTTTACCATGTTTTGATAGTTATTCTGCTACTAGCTGCGCCCCACGGTTTCACCCGCATAAGCTTCGATCCCGTGGGAATATCGGGATAAAAAGTAGCCTATATGTTAATCCAGGGTGTCAGCTACCTCCATACCAAATTTTAGCGAAATTGGTCCAGCCGTTTGAGCGTGAAGAAGTAACAAACATATAAACACAAAAAATTTCGCCTTTATAATATTAGTGGGATTTTTGGTTTTCAATATTACCAGTTACATTTCACTTCAGATTTGTATCGTAGAAACTTAGGAAAATACCAATTATTCATTCAAAACAATTTTATTATCTCTGCTACAAAATTAAATAAAACATGATTTTTTACTTTATTTTGTGTTGATAATAATAATTAATAGATAATCCTAACGTGAAAAATAAAAACATTTTGTGTCTTCGTATCAATTCAAATTTTATCCGCCTCATTTGAATTTCATGTTATGTCTGAATTTTAAATGATTCCGTAAGGATGATGTACACCCAGCCCCGCATTTTAACAGTCTGTGACATATTTTACAGTTGGCATTACGCTTATTTTTGCTTTTGATAAAATAATTCCAGACTAAGGAGGCATTTTTCCGGGTTCTAGTAGGCTCGGCGTTAGTTGATTCCCCACTCTGCTCTCCTACCTCTCCATTTTCTTCTTCTGTAAATAAATGGAATAAAACATTTACTTCGCCAAGGACAAATAACACTAATACCAAACAAAACAAATGAACAACAAACTAATAACATTCGACAAGCTGACGTGATTTCCCTTTCCCAGACAGAAAACAGTTGTCAAAATTTTCGAGTTTCGGAATTGTGAACTTTTGTGGAATTCAAGGACTCCTTCGATAACATTGATTGATATTTGATTCGGTACGGAAGCGTATCGAATGGTTGTGAATAGCTATGCTGCACTGTAATATTCTTTGCTCAAGTCAGCATCTGCACTTTTTTAATTTAAGGTCGCTCAACATGCTATAGAGGTATGGGAACAGGGTGTAAATTTCCATAGAAAAGGGAGGAACTGCCGAATGAAATAAATAAATAAACTCTGCTTGCGAGTTGCAGGATTTTGCGTGACGTCAGTATGACGCATTGTTAGCATGTAGTGTTGTAGATACCGCTACAGTGCTATGGAGCGGGCTATGCTCCGAGTTTTGTTTGAAGGATAAAATCAGGAATGAAATTATCCGGTAATGAAACGGAGTTACCGAAGTGGCAGTGGGCTGGCCATGTTTGTCGAAGGATCGATGGCCGGTGGAGCAGACGAGTCCCGGACTGGAGACCGCGTATCGGCAAGCGTAGTGGGGGACGCCCCAAAACTAGATGGACCGGGACTGGATACGGAAACCGGAGGACGGAGTGTTATGGCACAGCCTGGGAGAGGCCGAGTTAATTGATTGAGCATTTGCATTTAAAAATCAATGACAACAAAAAGTATTTAGAAAATTAATGAATGTATTTAATACTACTAACCTTCAGTCTCCGCCTCGACAAAATACAATTTTTTTATAGTCTCCAGTGTAATTTTGTGTTTTATTGCCAAGTGGTTCCTTAGTTGTGATGTAGCTTTGTTTTTTACCTTTTCATGACATAATTTACATTCTGCATTTGATTTGTCATCCCCTCTAAGAAAATACTGCCAAACAGTTGAAGATTCTTGTTTCTTTAAATCATTTACGAAATCTGAAATCTCCTTTTCTGTGGAAACAACATAAGTTTATGTTAGTAATTATCATTAGTTCCTGTCTATAAATTATTGCATAGAGTCTAAAACATAGCGTGATTTGGACAAAAAAGGCAATTGTTATTTTCCAATTTTATTTTATTAAGTATCTACTTAAAGTAAGTTTTAGATAAAATAAAAACGACTACACATAAACGCACAATTCAATGATAAATACTAAGTAAATACAGTCAAGGGGGTATTGTTAAATTAATTTAAATACCTAGATTTTTTATTATTATATTAGTAATTTTTTCATGACATAGTTTATATTCTGAAATTAATGTATCTTCGTTTCTAAGAAAATACTGCCAAACTGCGAAATGTCTGATCTGGTTTTCTGTAAAAAAAAAAAAGTATATAGATAAATCATCATAATGTTAGTCTTAATTACTATTCGTTTCTGTCTATGAATTATAGCTTGAAGCCCAAAACAGTGTGTTTTGGAAATAAAAGGCAAATTTTCTTTTCCTTTTTTATTTTATATATTATTCTATTACCAGTAATAATCAATACTCAATCATTTATTGCATTCCACAATGCATAATTGGGTGGTACCTACCTTAAAATTTAATGAGATCAATAAGGACACCATCGGAAACAGCTAATAGTAGGAGAGAGGAAATAACATGACTAGGACTACAAAATTGAAAGGATATGGTTTTAGTTGTTTATATTATGATGCCTTATTAAATGGGCCGATAATCCTGAAGTGGAACTTTTGTGACATGGTATCACTTTGCCACATAAATTACATTTAGCGTGACTTTTGTCTTCACTTCTGACAAAACTTTTCCAGACTGCAGAAGTGAACCTCCGGGGACTCGTTAGTTCGCCGTCGGCTAACTCTTCGCTGTCTGCAAATAAAAGTATTTCTTTTTTTTCGATGACAGATTTTATCATTTAATTTTTTCTAATCAACGAAAGATTTTACAATCGCAAAAACCATTAAAATTTGGTTTATAATATATTAAAAAATATAATTTTTATTATAAAATAAAATTAATGTTAAAAAAAATATTCGATACCGTTATTTTAAGAAAACTATGTTCACCTTTAAATTTTAGCTCGACGGGTCTTTTTTTTTTGGGAATTCCTTCTTTCGTGTGTTTTGCTGCCCAATGATTCTGCAGTGCCGATGTAGAACCTGCGTAACGTTTGAGTACTTTCAGACATACTTTACATTTTGCGTAAGTTTTGTCTTCGCTTACAAGAAAATGCTGCCACACTGCTGAAAATGCCTTTCTATCAGGCTTGAATTCTGAAAACTCCATTTCTTTCGTTAATTCTTTCATTTCCTCTTCTTCTTCTGCATCTTCTGTAAATAAAAGGAATACAATATTCAATCTACCATCGAAAAATATCACTAGGTACTGTACCTAATGATAATTTTCTAAGGGTCATTTTCTCGACCGAAAAGTGCGCGTCGACTACTGGGTTTGGTTAAATGATTAATCAGTAGTTCATGATGCAGCTGCGTACCAGTACTTTACGTAGAGCGACTGCCTATCTGACCTCAACAACCCAGTTACTGGGTAACACGATAACCCTTTGGCAAGACTGGTTGTCAGACTTTCGTGCTTCTGACTACTTTTAACGACTGTTAAAGATCTAAAAATGACAGCCGGGACCAACGGCTTAACGTGCTTTCTGAGGCATGTAGGGGTCTCGGTATGTAATGGATGGTCACCCATCCCCGGATAAATCTCGGCAAGCGCAGCTTAAACTTGAATTGGTAAAAATAAATCGCCGCAAATAAATTGTTAATGCAATTTTAGTAATCTATACTAACCTTCCACTTTGACCTCAACAATATAATCGTTTTTGAATTGTATTTCGTGTTTCGTTGCCCAGTGGTTCTCCAACTCCGATGTAGAACCAGAGTCGTATTGAAACTCTTCATGACATAATTTACATTCTACATTTGATTTATCTTCGTGTCTAAGGAAATGCTCCCAAACTGCTGAAGTTTCTTTGTTTTTTAAATCAACTATAACGCAATCTGAGATCCCCGTTTCTGTGAAAAGAAAGAGAAGATTATTTAGATATTAATAGGTACTATTCATATTATTAATAGATACTTAAATATATGTTTATGAATTATTGCTTAGAGCCCAAAACAGCTAAATTTAGAAAAAAAGGCAATGTTGATTTTCCTTTTTTATTTTATTACTTATCTACAAATCGTTTTTCACTATTACCAGAACTACAACAAAGCATCAATGCAAAGATAATACAGAAGAGGAACTTTTGTGAGGCATGTTAACAATTTTTGACATAATTTACATGTAGTTAGCGTAACATTTATCATCAATGCGAAAATAAAAGCCAGTCAAGACAAATCTGTCGATAATAAGTAATTAATTTCCGTCGAAATCCAAACAGTCATAACTAGTACCTATGGGCAATGACGTAATATAAATAGACGCGTCATGCATGCACATCACGGCACTCGAAAACAGCGTAAATACTATCGGTAGCTAGATAGCTACTTAGACGTATAAGAAAAGGAAATAAAATTTAATGTCATCTACGGAATTTCTGTTCTTAGAGAGGTATAATTTTTACATTTCCTTAAAACACAGGACGGCATTTCTTTTTTATATTTGAGAAAGTTATTCACACAATTAGTTATCTTATTGTCACGTGCAGCCGCGGCACTGGTTGGTACGCGACTAAATGGAGGTGCGGTAATTACCTCACATTCATGTTGCCAGTTTGCCACTACAGAACGCGGGCAACGTATGGTTTATATATAATTGCCTATGGGTGCATGTAGACGCGGGTTCCCGGTAATGCACCTTTATCACAGTCGACGAGAAAACGACTAGCTATCAATGAGTTTCTCGCCCAAGAAACGTACAAAAGATTCTCGGTCCCACGTAAGTACTCGTCAAAGAGATCATCGCTAACTGTTCACACAGCCGGCGAGTACCTACTCGTTTGTAGGAGCGACAAGAGCTATCAAAGAGAGTAAAATACGACCGACCTAAAGCGCAGGCCACACCGCCAGCTAGCGGGCGGGCGGGCTAGGCGGGTGGGCGAAGCGAACGAAGGAAACTATACAAACTACGCGAAATATCGGCGAGCTAAACTATGGGGTTCACACCGAAAACTACGGACAGACGAGCGACGGCCGGAGCGCGCGGAGCGGGCGAAGCGGGCTTTTCAATGACGAATTTGCACGAATAGCGGAACGAACCGGGCGAGCGGGCTGGCGGGCGAGCGGGCTGGCGGGCGAGCTAAACTAGCGAAGCGCGGGCGCGCCAACGAGGTGAACGAGTAGCTTCGCTGGAATCGTCGGATATTTCGTTAGCTTAGCTCGTTAGGTTACTCGGTAGCTCGCGGTGTGAACCGAAGTATGTAAAGAGGTGAAACGATGTTCGCCCGCCTAGCCCGCCCGCCCGCTAGCTGGCGGTGTGGCCTGCGCTTAACTGGGCGGGCCTGAACTTTGCTCAGTAAGATTTTTTAGGAACCAAATGGTGACATGAGGCGAGTGCGAGTGAGAGAACTAAATAAAAGAAAGACACAGGTAAAATATTTTAACCGTTTCTTTCCGCAGATCAACCAGCGGGGTAATTTCATAACACACAGTAGCAATGGCTTTCATTTTGACAGTTCTACAACATTCATTGCGTTATTTACGTTTTTGAGCAGACAAATTTTTCGAACATATGAATCAATGGATTAGCAATATCCTTCAACATTATTTAGATTGTGATTAGTGTGTCTGTGTAACGCAAATAGGGTGCTGCAGTGATCTGACATAGGTACCGGAACCCCCTTTATGCAAGTACCCTATGGGTTCCCGGACTGCAATTTTTATTAGGTTCCTATTTCAACTGTTTTTTTTATAAATTTCTTGTTTTGTTTTGTGAAATTTGTTTGCCAAGTGCCTCTGTAATCCTGTTGTAGAACCAAACTTGCAACTTAATACTTTGAGACACAATTTACATCTGGCACGACTTTTGTCTTTGCTCCTGAGGAAATTTTTCCAGACTGTCGAAACCTTGTGCTTCCGTCGTTTATATACAATTTCTAAAAACTCCATATTATCTGTAAACAAAGGGATACTTAAATAATTGTCTGCTTTTGCTTTTTGCGTATTTTTTTTTCAGCATTATGCAAAAGTTGAAATCGAACTAACTCTAATGGATAAAATCGCTCAAAACTACTTTGGCATCTACAAATTTTTTTGTGTCACGTAGGTGGGTGACGCACGGATTTAAAGTAAGTACTATGAACATTTTATGCTTCAACGTACGCTGACTATCGAACCGACTAGACGAATATCGCATCCGTCACGGTGAGTGTAAATACGACGAACGGCATTTCATACAAACTTTCAAGCCCTTGTTTATCGAAATGAATAAACCGATTTTAATGAAACTACATACGCTTAAGTAGGATATAAAAGTCGAAAAAGTTACTTAAGAACATTTTCGAAAAATAGTGTTAGAGCCAAATTAGACCGATTTTAAATTCATAGAAACAGAGATTTCCAGATATATTTTTTTTTAATAAGATATTTCGAAAATGTTCTTAAGTAACTTTTTAGACCTTTGTATCCTGCTTATGCGTATGAAGTTTAATTAAAATCGGTTCATTCATTTCGAAAAACAAGGGCTTGAAAGTTTGTATGAAATGCCGTACGTCGTAAACGCTCCGGGAGTTTCGTTTCTGTACAGATTTCTTATTATATGATATGGCTATACAGTTATTGGTACTGCCCATTAGGAGGATGATTATGAACTTTCTTTGAGAAGACAATGAAGTCGTCCACAGTATGGACAACAGCCTTGCATCCTTTCCTATGGTGCGTGGAACACATCCATCTTGTCTTCCGATTACCAGAAGTCTGGTGCCGGTAAAAAGTGTATCCCGATATTAGGATTAGCTTACTGCCACGCGTTGAGTAGACGTAATTTGCAATGTCTGTAAAAATAAATAAATATTACGTTAACTCGGTAGATACTAAAAGAAAGAAAGAAAAATGCGTTTATTATTGCAGCAAAAAAAACACTTTAAGACCTTTTAGACCTTTGTATCCTGCTTATGCGTATGAAGTTTCATTAAAATCGGTTCATTCATTACGAAAAACAAGGGCTTGAAAGTTTGTATGAAATGCCGTACGTCGTAAACGCTCTTTAACCTATAAATATCAGAAAACAATGCTTTTAATGCTAAAAGGGCCTTAGCTCAGCATACCTAATGTCAACACAAGATCGCCACCTGACGCTGATTTTCAGCTGCAGCCCACGAGTGCCATACGCTGGAATAATAAACACATAGGGAAGTGCATGTGTCCATTTTAATCAATTAACAGAATAATTAAAATTGATACAATTGATTAATGATTTATTGATAGTTTTGGGTGTAATTTCTCTGACTTTTAAAAATTTTGTCAATGACTTTAGTTATGACAGGTAAAGAAAACATTCTGTAGGTATGTAATGTTGTATTATTAATACGAATTATAAATAGAAACAGAAACGAATGAAAAATAAGGAGCGGTAGCCATCGCTCCCCACCTCCCATTGTTGTTTTTTTTTTCCTGGTTGATTGTAATTATTTTCGTGGCCTTTTTTTCTTCAAATCAAATCATTCGTTAATGTGATTTTTAGCTTACACTATTTCACATTCCTTAAATAATATTAAGATGCTACTGTAATTTACCAACAGTGCTGCCGTCGAAAGAATACCTTCTTGACACCTGTCAGTTTCATACAAACGAATACGTGTTTTCCGAATTTGATCTTTATTAGCTACTAGAATTGTCGCACTGACAGGTGTCAGGGACGTATTCTTTCGACGGCCGGACTGTAATACACTTTAACTACTATAATTAATCACACTAATATTATAAAGGCGAAAGTTTGTGAGTGTGTGTGTGTGGGGGTGTGGGGGTGTGTTTATATGTTTGTTAAGTACTTCTTCACGCTCAAACGGCTAGACCAATTTTGATAAAATTTGGTATGGAGGTAGCTGACACCCTGGATTAACATATAGGCTACTTTTTATCCCGATATTCCCACGGGATATTAATAACTAGGTGCGCCCCGCGGTTTCACTCGCCTATGTGTCGATTCCGAGTAACAAACATATAAACACACACACAAACACACCTCACAAACTTTCGCCTTTATAATATTAGTGTGACTACCGTATCTTTGATATATTGATCGAAGAGGAAAGGTCGTGAGTCTTCTTATGCTTGGTAATCCATTCTTTTCATATTGGAACTGTCAATAGGAGGGTGATTGTGGGTTTCCTTCATAAAGACAAATCGATTGTTTATTGTGTGGACAACAGCCTTGCATCCCCTCCAACGGTGCGACGAACACATCCACAACTTCTTCTCATTCCTGGTTGTCTTGATCTTATTATAGGTATATCCGGATAATAGGATCAGCGGCTTACCCTGCCTTGATTCGACGAAATTAATTGCAATGGCTGAAAATGATACAAAACAATTACTTTACGATAATACTATCTGAAATGAGTTTTTCTAATAGGATATCACAGGTATCACTTTTACACGTCATTGTTATCTATAAAAGAAAAAAATAAGCTAGATGCGGTCGGCGTTTACCACCTTACTACTACTCGGAGAAGAAAGGCCGAAACAAACTCAGAGGTCACACAGTCTCTTTTAAAGTCCTGACATAATCTTGGTCAGATCATGTAGACTTATGTCTGAAATGGTCTTTTGCACAACCGCGTGGCGCTGCGCGGAGGTAGTTACTGAGTATTTCTCTGATTTGGTGCTTTTTTGTCGCAGTGAAATATCACATTTTATTTTATCAGAAACTTGTAGTCATTTATTTCAAATTTTACGCTAAATTCACAAAGATAACAAATTTCCCAAAAGTTTGCCAAAAAGAAAGTCGAATAAAAATTTGAAATAATTTAGTACCTATACATATACCTTATTTATAAGAAATTTTATAAAAAAATGGTTGCCTGTAAAGTCGGTTTTACGGGCGAAGATTTTACGTGACAACGTCTTTTTCTCGGTAGAATATTTATTGATATGAATATAATTAAATTGCACAATAGGAACAAGGAATTGAATGATAGTTGAGTGGGAGAGAGACGCAAGGCATTCGGCGGGCCTCTCTCTCGTTCGGTGACTCATCGTAACGTTACCGAGCGTTACACTTTTTCATAAGTGACTCCCAGCCGCAACCTAATTTAAGACGTTGTCACGTCAAAAATTAAACTTCCTTTTGTAATCGTTTGTAGTTGTAGTGTGTAGAGTCCGAATCAGTGTTATTGATCACAAAACATCTATATTTATACTTACTACAAAACTATTTATATATGTATATAAAAATTAAAATCAACAACTACTCACAATAACAGTAAAAATCAACAAGAAATACTAACAATAACGAATTAGTAACACCAAAAAACTAAACAAATACGGAAACGAAAAAAATCGTAACAGTGCGGACCACATGTTGACAGCTGCAGTACCAACCGCTTTCCTGTACCACGAATCACAAAACGACAGCCGTCGTCGACCGACTGACGTCATTATTGCGTTCGAGAGATAAGGACAGAGATAATAATCGCTCGCAATCGTAATGTAACTAAGTAAAGGTTGTTTACATGTTATCTCGTCTCGTTGGCTGCACTTGAAAGATTTCTTATTCCTATTATCTCGTCTCGTTGGCTGCACTTTAGGAAAGATTTTCTCTTCTTTTTGGATTTCTTATTCCGTGACTTGGTAATACATTCTGTGCATATTGTTAGTGTCAATAGGAGCATGATTGTGCTCTCTCTTCAAGGAGACAATCTGATCATATATTGTATGTACAACAGCCTTGCATCCCTTCCCTCGGTGCGTGGAACACATCCACAACGTCTTTTGGTTGCTGGATGTCTTATGCTTATAATATGTATATCCGGACAATAGGATCAGCTTCTTCTTACTTTGCCTTGATCTGACGAAATTTGCAATGACTGTAAATAATATAAAACAAATAACTTTACGATCATTCTACCTCAAGTACCTACTGAGTATTTTTTTGATTTAGTGGTATTTTTTGCAGTGAAATATCATTAAAATTTGTTTATTATAAGTTAAACAGAAACTAAATGCAGTAAAGTTTTTGAAATTTATTTACGAAAACACGACGCAACATTTTAAGATGACATAATTCTCTACGTACGATGTTAATGAGAAAAGAAAAGTAATATGTACCTAGTGACTAGTGAGTATTTCCATGATTTAGTGTTTTTACTTTAAACTAAATGCAGTAAATGTTTTAAAATTTATTTACAAAATGTTAATTTTTTGAAATTATACGCAACATTTTAAGATGACATAATTCTCTTAAATATTGCCTAATAATAGAAGTCGGTTAAAATACGTACGATGTTAATGAGAAAAGAAAAGTAAATGTGATACGAAACATTAGATACGAACGTCAAAGAAAAAAATTCAGGAGCGGTAGCTCCCATTCCCGCTATGATTTTGATTACGTCATCCTGGCCGTGCCTGATGTCCAGATGTCTACGAATCGTGCTGATGACGCGGACAAGGCTCGTGCCCGTCACGGACTAGAAAATATCATGAATTGTACTTCTTTATGGATATCTTATGGAGTGGCGACCGCGTACCGGAAGACGTAGCGTTGGAAGGCCTCCCAAAAGGTGGTTCGACGACCTTGTGAAGGCCGCAGGAACTCGTTGGTTCGAGAAGCGCAGAACCGTTCGAAGTGGAGGTGCTTGGGGGAGGGCTATGTCCAGCAGTGGACGTCTTTCGGCTGAAATGATGATGAATATCTTATTCCTTCACTTGTCAATTCCTTCGATTCATATTGGAACTGTCAATAGGAGGATGATTGTGTTCTCCCTTCAAGGAGACAATGCAATCGTCTACTGTGTGTACAACAGCTTTGCATCCCTTCCCGCGGTGCGTGGAGCACATCCACAACGACTTATTTTTGCTGGATGTCTTGAGCTTATAATAAGTATATCCGGATAATAGGATTAGCTTCTTCTTTTTTTGCCTTGATCTGATGAAATTTGCTATGACTGTAAATAACACAAAACAATTAACTTTACGTTCATTCTGCCCCAAGTACCTGCTAAGTATTTCTTGTATTTAGTGTTTTTTTGCAGTGTTGTTTATTATATTTTAAACACAAACTAATAAGGTAAACTTTTGAAATTTATTTGCACAATGTTAATTATTTATATTTATATAATTTGAAAAGCTAACAGTCTTACAATAATAATATGTACAAGTATATAAAAAGGAGGACAAATAATCAAAGGGCATCAAAAAATTCGTCCGCATCGCTGTCAACAGGAAACGTGCCCAAAAGGCTGGCAGCATTGCCACGTTGTATGGCAATGCTGGTTCTTTTTATGTAAATATAAATAAATATGTCAATTATTTGAAATTATACGCAACATTACAAGCTGACATAATTCTTTAAAATATTGCCTAATAATAGAAGTCGGTAAAAATACGTGCGATGTTAATGAGAGAAGAAAAGAAAATGTGATACGAAACATTAGGGATACGAAAGGCAAAGAAAAAAATTAAGGACGATGTCGTCGTGGCCGTGCCAGGTAGCCACGATGTCTACGAATCGTGCCGATGCGGACACGGCTCTTGCCCGTCACGGTCTAGGAAAGATCATGAGGTGTACTTTTTTATGAATTTCGTATTCCATAACTTGTCAATTCCTTCGATTCATATTGAAACTGCCAATAGGAGGATGATTGTGTTCTCCCTTCAAGGAGACAATGCGATCGTTTACTGTGTGTACAACAGCCTTGCATCCCTTCCCACGGTGCGTGGAGCACATCCACAACGTATTATTTTTGCTGGATGTCTTGAGCTTAAAAAACGTGTACCCGGATAATAGAATTAGCTTCCCACCTCTTTTTGAAGTGATGAAATTTGCAATAGCTGAAAATAATACAGAAAAAATACCATCAATTTATCTCAAGTACCAACATCTATTTTGTGTTAGTACTTTCATGAGTGAATTATCACATTTTATTTTATTTTACATTAATCAAAAACTTTATGCAGTTAATTTTTTGTAATTTATTTAAAAAAAAATTAATTAAGTAGGTATTTGAAATTATACGCAACATTTTAAAATTACAAAATTCCCTAAAATATTGTCTAATAACTAATAATAGAAGTCGGTTAAAATACGTATGATGTTAATGGGAAAAGTTTGTTAATGACATTAGATTTGAAAGGCCAAGAAAACATGCTGAAGGTAATATTTATTTTATTTTACTGTGGAGCTATGGCTTGGTAATACATTCTATTAATATTAGCATTGTCAATAGGGGGATGATTATGTACTTCCTTCAAGGAGACAATGCGATCGTTTACTGTGTGTATAACAGCCTTGCATCCTTTTCCGCGGTGCGTTGAGCACATCCACAACGTGTTTTGTTTTCTAGATGTCTTGAACTTGTAAAAGGTGTACCCGGCTAATAGTATTAGCTGGTTCCCTCGCCTCGATGTGATGAAATTTGCAGTTACTGAAAATAAAAACGATTTTACAATCATTTTATCTGAAGTACCACCGATAAATTTTCTGTTAAGGTGCTTTTATCTCAGGAAAATATCACATGTTATTTTATTTTATGTTAATCAGAAACTACGACCTTTTATCTTTCAAAGTTATTTATTGGAAATTATAGGTACGCAAAATTCAGAAATATTACAAAATTCCCGAAAAGATTGCTTAAACTATCATGATTTTCGTGCCTATAGTTTTCTTTGGCTTGGCGATACACACTATTGAAATATTATATTAGAATAGAAATATTAATTTTGATAAATGATTGTATTTGATTGCTATGAATGTAGGTTATAAATTAAGTTGTTACAGTTTGTGAAAAACCCATGAACATTCTATCGCAAAAAAAAACATTAAAATAAATTACAAAAAAATAAATAAAAACAACAGAATTCGTTTTAGAATTAAGTTTCTTTAGAGGCCAAAAAATCTTGCACTGATGATAAAAAAAATCAATTGAAGAAAGAAAGAAATAAAATATATTTATTTGTGGTAAAATATGACGCAAAGAAAATACACAAATACAAAAAAAACTGGCCCAGTGCGAGTCAGACTCGCAAACGAAGGATTCCGTACCACAAGGCAAAAACACATTTGTTGTATGGGAGCGCCTCTTAAATATTTATTTTATTCTGTTTTTAGTATGTGTTGTTATAGCGGCAACAGAAATACATCATCTGTGAACATTTCAACTGTAAAGTTTCAACCCTAAAAAGAACAAGCTGTGAGTAAAAGTGCTTCAAATCCACGCAATACGGCCATTGCTCAGCATAATGCTGTGACCCTATGCGAAGCAGAGCTACAGTGCTGGTTTTCAACGACAGCAGTCTTTAATACTGTTAGGTATTTTATTGGTATTGGGCATTAGATGGATGACTGTGGTCCGTCATCGAAGAGACAATGTAATCAGCTACTGTATGGACAACAGCCTTGCAACCTTTCCTGTGGTGCGTGGAACATATCCATCTCGTTTTTTGCGACTTAGATGTGTTGTTCTTGTAATAGGTGTATCCGGATATTAGGATAAGCTGCTTACCTTGCCTTGATTGGACGTAATTTGCAATGGCTGTAAAAAAAACGAACAACTTAACAATTATTGTATCTCAAGAATGTAGAGTATTTTTCTGATTTTCTGCATTTTTCAGTGCAATGAAATATGAAACGCTTTTTTATTTAATTTTTTTTAGGAACCTAAGTGATTCCTTCAAAAACTTGTTCTTAGTTGGTGCTTAGGACGTGCCCCCCCCCCCCCCCTCAGCTCCTAGACATTAGAACTTTTAGTTCACTCCCTAAGCACCCTGAACAAGTTTCTCAAGAAATCCTACGACCCCCTTTTTGGGCCATTTGTTGACTGAACTAAAACTACTTGTGATATTTTGAAGAGTTAACTTTAAAAGGTTTTAAGCAATATTCATGAAGATTACAAATTAAAACATTACATAACCTTTTGACCGCCACAGTCATGTATAGATGACAAACTAAAATGTGCCCCAGCACGCCACGGTTCGACTACATGACAGACTTTGACGTCGAGGGTACGTTTTTGATTTTTTGACGTGTGGCGGTGAAAAGGTGTTAAAATATGGTGGGTGTAATTGAGAAAGGTGAATCTGATATACAAAAGGCAAAGAAAAATGCTGCAGGAAGTATTATATTATTTATTCAATTAAAAACAGTACATACAAACTAGTTTGGGGGTTAGGTTAGATTTGTGGCAATACATTCGTGTTTATTTTATGATGACTGGTTTGTAACATGTAATTCTTAGTGTAATTTTTTGTTTTCTTAAGCACCGGCTACTGCTGCCCAACCTTTTTTTTTTTTGGGGGTTGGGTGGGGTGTAGTGAAGGGAGTGTCAGACTCTTACTGACTAAAACCCACCCGTGTTCCTTTAGTTGCCTGTGCCAGGGGCCACGGTATCTTTCGAACAACCCGGGACCCTGGTGGGCTACGGCCCTAGTGGACCCCGTCAGTTAGTGCTGACATCTCCACTGCTGCCCACCCTATTGGTACTGTCCGTTAGTTGGTGCTTATGTTGTTCCTTCGAGAAGAAAATGTGATCTTCTACTATTGTATGGACAACAGCCTGGCATCCCTTCATACGGTTCCTGGTACACATCCACAATGTCTTTTGATTGCGGGACACCTATTACCGGACCACACTTCCCGCACCAGACGTGCGGGAAGTGTGGTCCGGTAATAGGTGTATCCCGTTATTAGGATCAGTTTATTGCCTCGCTTAGAGTTTACGTAATTTGCAATACTTACTTTAAAAAAATCAATTTTTAACCATAGAACATAAAATTACTGTTTTAGAAAAAATATTTATTACTTGAACCTGAACTGCCGCTGTAACTTACCCCCGGCGCTTTGAATCCATTCATCGGGATCTCGAAATCAGAGTATTAATTAGCCTCTATTTTCGAGTTTGAATGGTATTCCGATGAAAAAAGAAATGTTACTTTCATCTGTATTCAGAAGAAACTAGATAGTAATAATGCCATGTTATTCAGTTGAATTAAAAAAATCTTTTTACAAAAAAAAACAACCGACTTTCACTTTGTTGGGGTTTCTTTTGGAAGTCGGTTGTTTTTTTTTGTAAAAAAGTTTTTATTTTTGACTTTTTAGTTGTACCTACCCCACACAAATTCATTTAACACTACTTCCTATGTAAAAACATACATAAAATATATATATATAAACATCCGAATTGAGAACCTCCTCCTTTTTTGAAGTCGGTTTAAAAAGAGCAAAATTCACGAAAATAGCTATCGTGAATTTTGTTAACTGCATTTATTTATTTTTATATAAAGAATGTGGATGGTGGTAATAAGAAAAATAAATCTGGTAATGACTTCAGTAATGAAAGGTAAATAATAATGCTGCGGGTAATGTTTTTGCATATTTATTCAAATTAAAACACAAAAAGCCAGAAGAAATAAAAAGCCAGTCGGGCCCGAGTCGGGCCACGGAACAGACATGAGAAAAGCATGACCTTACAGGCAAGGCACGTCTTACTAAATAAAATTATTACAAAACTAAAAACTAAGTATTAGTATTAAAAACATAAATCCAGTGTTATTATTTAGCTTATATATTCAGCTCACTGTTATGACCTTGAGTTTGCATCGCGGTCGGGGGCGGGGTGGGGGGGGACACTACATAGAATGACCAAAATAGGCGCTTTCGTTCCTTTCTATTCAGTGTACAGACGTAAAAATATCGCGGCGGAATTTTATAGCGCACTGGATTTTCAACTCTTGGTGTTGAGCCGACCATTGAGAATCCAATAGAGCGCGTCAAAAAAACACACTATTCGATTTTCAACTCTCGGCGCTAGGCAATGCGTTGAAAATCCAGTGCGCAAAAAAAAAATTGCCGCGGGAAAAACGCGCCTGTGCGAACCTAGGTTTACTCACGACTTCCACGTTGTCTACAAATCGAGCCTCGAGCGACTCGAACGCGGGTCGTGTCCGTCACGGTGTAGGAAATAACATGATATTTTAAACGAATATCTTATTCTATTGGTTGGCCATACCGGTGAATTGCTCATGAAACCGGTAGTGTCCATTAGAAGGATGAGTATGGGCTGTCTTCGCGTAAACAATGCGATCGTCTTGTGTATGGACAACACCTTTGCACCCTTTCCTATGGTGCGTGGAACACATCCATCTCGACTTTTGACTGATGGACGTCTTGTGCAAACAATAGGTGTATCCCGACAAAAGGATCAGCCTGCTGCCTCGCTTTGAGTAGACGTAATGTGCCATATCTGTAAGAAAATAACAATTTTATGACTATAGTGTTCAAATATGTGTTTTAATTATAATTAACCTTGACCAACGATAAAATAATATACACTAACTATCAATATCAAACTACTTATAAAAATAAAAGATGGCGTCGAAAGACTCCTCCGTATCGCTGTCGACGTAATGTACCCAAGAGACTGGCGGCATTGCCACGTTGTAAGGCAATGCTGACAGGCTCTGGTGTCAGAGTTTGTTGTTTTAATTTATTTATTTGAAATTATACCCAAAATTCCTAAGGAATGAGGATGATGGAGATGAGAAAAGAAGGTGAATCTGGTGACTTCTGATATAAATGAAAAAATAAAATGGATACAGGTAAACAATAAGACAGGTAACAGGTTATGTTATTTTATTTATTTCAATAAAAACAGAAACAGCGAGAAATAAGGAACCGTTACTGCCGCTCCACCCCTCCCCGCATTGATTTTATTATTTTATAAAGGTATGGGTGTAAAGTTCACTCATCCTCCATAGAAAAGGACGGATTCTCCGACCAGACAGCTGTCGTGTCTGGTGGGTAACTGCCCGTCCATTGTTGTTGGGACGTCGATGTATAATAGGTATGCTAGATGCGCGGTAAACTCTGCTTGCGCGATGTAGGATTTTGAGTGACGTCAGTGTGGTGTGTAGTTCGTATGTGGCGGTATATATGCCGCCACAATATCATTGGCATTGGCGCCCGGATAAGGGACTCCTTATGCTAGTATGAGATTCTTTCGTTTGGCAAGGCATAGTACTGTCTAATAGGAGAATGATTGTGTTTTTTCTTTAAGTGACATATAATGCGACCTTTTACTGTATGGACAACAGCCTTGCATTCCTTCCTACAGTGCGTAGAATACATCCACAACGTCTTTCTATCGCGGGTTAATGTCTTGTGCTGGTAATAGGTGTATCCCGATATAAGGATAAGCTTCTTACCTCGCTTTGAGGTAACGTATTCTGCAATTTCTGTAAATAATTAATGATATTCTAATGATTGTATCTCAAGTACTTTCTGTGTCTATGATTCCGTGTTTTATTTCCCGGTTAAATAACATTTTTTTTTTATATTATATGCAAAATTCACAAAGATACAAAAGTTCCGAACATATTTTTTGCAAAATTCGGATTTTAAATTCAAAACTCAAAGCATTTAATTAAACCTTTTACAGACACTTTTGAACTGTCATGGAGTCGGACAGTCAGAAAATATGAAGCTAGTTGCCCATTCCCACATTCCAAGGCGTAGTAGGTACATAAGGAGAAGACCGGGCAAGGACACTCTTTTAAATGATATTGTAACAAAAATATTAATTACATCACCAATGTTGAATTTATAATTATATGTGAGAACGATGTAAAAAAGACATACACGTTAAAAGCGTCCACAGCAACTAAAAACAAAAGTCCAAAAAATAAAATAAGAGAAAAGTAAATCACACTAATATTATAAAGGCGAAAGTTTGTGAGTGTGTGTGTGTGTGTTTATATGTTTGTTACTTCTTCACGCTCAAAAGGCTGGACCAATTTTGATAAAATTTTGTATGGAGGTAGCTGACACCCTGGATTAACATATAGGCTACTTTTTATCCCGATATTCCCACGGGATCGACATTTACGCGGGTGAAACCGCGGGGCGCAGCTAATCTGGTAATAAAACAATGCTGCAGGTAATGCTGATTTATTCAATTATTTTGTTTATTTTGATTATTTCCGTGGCATTAACGACCGGATAAAGATTTATTTATGTTGGGACCAGCCGGGTCTAGGATATTCAATGACTTGGCAACACTATGGTATTGGTACTGCATAAAGTTCCCAGTAGGAGGATGATTGTGGACCGTCTTCAAGAAGACTATGTTATCGCCTACTGTGTGCACAACAGCTTTGCATCCCTTTCTGCGGTTCGTGGAACACATCCATCTCGTCTTTTGATTACTGGTTGTCTCGAAGTGCTTGTTATAGGTAAATCCCGATATTAGGATAAGCTTCTTCCCTTGCTTTGACCTGACGTAGTTTGCAATGCCTGTAAATAATTGAAACAATTCTAAGATCGTTGTATTGTATAGATACTACCTACTGAGTTTCTCTCTAAATTGTGCATTTTCCTCCATAAAATAAATATTACATGCTATTTTATTCTTTGTTAATCAGACTAGTGGGGTAATTGCGTGGCACACTAACAGTAGCTTTAAATTTGACAGTTCAACAACATTCACTGTGTTATTTACGTTGCTGACCAGACAATTTTTTCGAACATGTGAAGCAATGGATTAGTAATACCTATCCTTCAAAATGACTCAGATTGTGATTGGTAGTGTGTTACGCAATTAGGGAGCAGAACTCTATTTAATATAACTAGCAATGCGACATATATATTTATCAAAAATGTCACATTTTGATGAAAAGGTTTAATAAAGCAGAACGTTAAAGCCCAGTTTCCACCGCGAGCGGAGCGGACCCATTAATGACTTATTTTACCTCGCAAGAGAAAACTACTTACATGTGTTTCCACCAACAAAGAGTTGAACGGAAATGACTCAGCGGGCAAAAAGAGTAAAAATGAGCTAGATAGTTCTTCTGTTTCATTTCTCTTTTGCGGTGGGAATCAGACCACTAATAAACTCTTTCTTGGTGGAAAGAAACGCAAACCTATTTCATGAAAACGAAGTCCGCTTCGCTTAGCCATTTCCGGCTCATTACTCTTTCGTGGTGGAAACCGGGCTTCATACTGCCGTCATAAAGAAAAGGGCACAACTAATTTTATTTTAAAAATTGAGTTTAATACATATTTGGAATCAGAAAAAAAAGGCGCATAAGCCAGTTTTTTTACTAAATTTTGGAAAAAATGTTAGTTGTGCCCTTTTTCTTTATGACGGCAGAATAAGCGTGGTGATTAGTAAACTATTAAAAGATAACTTAATTCACGTAGATAATGCTGAAAAAATAAGTAATTATGATGGTAATGAGAAAAGTAAATCTGATAATGACTGAAAGCACCTGTCTTACTGCCGAGAAGCGAGAAGAGCTATCAACTATAAACGGGTTGGTGAGCAACGAGCAAAGAATGCACGTCGTCACAGTAAAGATATGAACAGTACGGAAACTACGTACTAACGTTCGAAACGGCACACTCACACAGACGCGCGCATCTACAGTACCCCTAGCGATAGTCGCGGTGCTCTCAGTCACGGGTGCCACTTATGGGTACCTACCGTAGATGCGCGCGTCTGTGTGAATGTGCAGTTTCGAACGTTAGTACGTAGTTTCCGTACTGTTTTTATCTTTACTGTGACGAGGGCGACGAGCGAGCGATTCTTCTGCCAAGCGAGGGTCGCGGAGCGCGAGCTCTCTTTGATATCTCATGTCACTGCGACAAACGAGCACTCGCTGGCGGTGTGAACAGTCAAAGATCATCATTATCTGCCTAGCCTTTTCCCAACTATGTTGGGGTCGGCTTCCAGTCTAACCGGATGCAGCTGAATACCAGTATTTTACATGGAGCGACTGCCTATCTGACCTCCACAACCCAGTTACTGGGTAATACGGTAGCCCTTGGTAAGACTGGTTGTCAGACTTTCGGGCTTCTGACTACCCGTAACGACTGTCAAAGATCCACGAATGACAGCCGGGACCAACGGCTTAACGTGTTTTCAGAGGCACGGAGGGGGTCACGGTATGTAAAGTTGTGCACCCATCCACAGACCAACCGCGGCAAGCGTAGCTTAACCTGATCGACCGACCTGTGCGGCTGTTATTATTTAGCAATGGGCCTCTCCAGTGAACAGTCAAAGATCTACTATAAATAATTATGTGTATTTCTTTTAGTTACACGAGACCTACAAATCTTTTGTGCGTTTCATATGCGAGAAAATTAAAAAAAGAAAATTAAAGAAAAGCTTTGATAGCTAGCCGCTTCCTCTCCGGCGGTGGTACTTACAGGTGCCTAAGATAGGAAAGGCAAATAACTATCATGTTGTAGTAGGCAAGTGAATAAAAAAGTGAGAAAAAAAAATTAAGCTGATTGTCAGTTGAAAAATATCTTTCGGTTTCGTAGTAGTAAAGTTGGGCTTTATATGCAACTCTTACGATTGACCAACTCGTGTTGGTAAATGTAAGTTTTTGGGGCTTTACACATTAGAATTTAACGGCAACAGAAATACATCATCTGTGAAAATTTCAACTGTCTAGCTTGATAGCTAGACAGTTGTAATTTCGGTTCATGAGATACAGCCTGGTGACAGACAGACGGACAGTGGAGTCTTAGTAATAGGGTCCCGTTTTTACCCTTTGGGTACGGAACCCTAAAAAACAAGCCAGAAGATAAGGTATGGCAATAAGTTTAGGTACTTGCTAATCAGCCCCGTCATTCCCTACTATCCTAACCTATCCCAGTAGAGATTGCCAAATAACAGTCAGAAAAATAGAATGTCTTTACTACTTTGTTAACCTGGTATCGCCAACCCGTCTTGAGCAAACGTGGTCATCAATGCTCATGCCTTCTCTATATGAGAAGATGCCTTTGCCCTGCAGTGAGCCAGTAACAGGCTAATTTTATTATATTATTAACCTCTCAAGGACGGGCTATTATAAGGCCTATTTACATGACCTTTTTTCATTAACGTTGAGAATTGCTCATGCAGAATGCATGAGCAATTCTCAACGTTAATGACACTACCACGGAGAGATAGTGCAGTTATGTGGGACTCTAACCCACTAAAACTCCACAGTGTCCTCCCCTGCCGCTTACCCGCCTCGACAATGCGGGAACCCACCGGGGGGGCTATTTACTTAACCTAAACAAACTGATGGTGCTACCAACAACAAATCAAAATAAGCAGGCTATGTGGGTAAGCAATAACAAAAAAAAAAACTAGTATAAAACAAACACAGACACAAAAAGTTATACTTTAATCATTCTGTCGTACAGAGCACACATTATCAATCTTTAGAAACGTATCAAATATATTAGGATTCTCATACAACCAATTTACTCTTGGCAAATGTTTATGGTCCAATTTTATAGTACCTGGTACTATTACATCTCCTAGTGTATAAAGAGCAGCTTTACACCCCTTACTTGAATGCGTAGAACATGCCCATCTTGACTTTGCATTGGTAGTAGTTTGGCGGTAAAAGGAATACCCCGCTACCAGAAGTAGCTTATTACCTCGCTTCGAGAAGACGTAACTTGCAAAGTCTGTAAAAAATTATAAATATAAAGTCCATACCCAGACAGGCCAAATTGAGCAAGTGGACCTGCGTCAGTTTGGCCTGATCGATTGCATGCACATGCACGAACTAAACAATCTAATCAGTAAGTGCTCATGCACACGTGCGGTGCCAACTGCAGCCGTCGACGCGTCAGCTGCTGTCGTCGATGCGTCAGCTGCTGTCGTCGATGCGTCTACGGCTGCCGGCGACGAGTGTCGATGGCTGCGATTGCCTCTGCTGTTGGCAACGTGCCGCTCGTGTATAGGCACTTAGGTCCCCAATATACAGGTTACTACCTAGTTTGGCGAATTACCACCCAAATTAACTGTCTGTTATGATAGTTACAGATAAAACAATTATGTTATAACTAATAAAATACGTTTATTTGTCCACAGTACATAACGGAATATGGTATAAGTAACATATTTAAGATCTTGCATGCTTGACTTTTGTTTGACAAATAAATTATCTTCTTTAAAAAAATTAAAACTTACGTGAAAAAATTACTAAATGTGCGAAATAGACTTAAAAACCAAATATGTCTATTTTAGCAAGAAGCCACCACACAGGTGCCTATAATAGCCGATCGCCCACTGCATGAATATGACTATAGGCCAACCGCTTGCCTGAGGTAGCTGCGCGGTGCGGGAGGGGAGATAGTTGTCACAAGTTGACGAATCACTGAGCTCTCGCATCACGTCACCACACCCCTCCCGTACCGCGCTGCTACCTCAGGTAACGTCTCAGTTAAGCGGTCGGCCTATAGTCACCTGCTATTTTTATCGACCCGTGTAAATGGGGTGGCGATTCGACTTATGAGGCGTTTAAGAAATCGACCTAGTGTAAATCCGCCATAAATGCTATACCGAACGAATGTCTCTCGGACAAATGAACACCGATTACATTAACTTCTAGAGTTATAATATCTAGTTAGGTTTTATGTGCTCCGTTCGATGCATGTGTGTGTTCGAGCATCGTGTAGACTATACAATCACCCACAGTGTGGGCCGTTGCTCGGCATCCCTTCCCGTGGTGCGTGGAACATAACCATCTTATCTTATGATTGTAATACGAGCTGTGGCGGTAGAACGAGTAACCCGCTATCAGGAGTTGCTTACTGCCTCGCCTTGAGTAAACGTAATTTGCAATTTCTGTAAACAATTAAATTAGTAAATTAATTACTATTTTCTTACGCCTTGTACTGCTTGAAAAAGACAGTCAAACTGAGGTTTGTGTAGTGATTGGGTGACAGAAATAAGTTTGATTTCCTGTTGGCATTTTTATTGATGATTATTATATGTATAGATTAGCTTTTTAGAATCCGAGTGTTCACAAGATAATTTGTCCTAAAATAGTTAATCGCACTTTAGACAATTTTACTGGACCCAAAATAAATTGTAGCTCCTACTGTTTACTCGAAAATAAACAGAACGAAAAAGAAATGATTAAGTACAGACATCAAGCTACTACAATCTGTCGAATTTCTTTAATAGATTTTCAACTTTATCACTAAAGCATAAGGTTCAAAGTTGATTGGGAAAATTTGACAGTTTCGGGTGGCTTGATGTGCTGGTGTCTGTAACATGAAAGGGTGTAAGTAAGGTTGAAATAACAAACACAAATATTTATTATTGATTTATTTATTTAACCATATAAGCACACACGGCGACATGTAAAGCTCATTTCAAGTTTAAGCTGACCTAGCATTTTACAGGTTTTTAGTGCAATGAGAAGTCAGTTTATAATGGAAATGTATAGCTTGATAAGTAGCCGTGCGTACACACATGCATATATATTAACAGACAAGAAGAAAATTATAGAGAAATAGGCACAAAGGTGATGCTTATTTAAAAAAATATTTAGTAATTTATTAATGCAGGTTAAAAATAATTAAATTACGAAAAATCTCGCACATACTGTTGAGGTTGCTCATTCACCCAATTGACTTTAGGCGAATGATTATGTCCTAAATTTACGGATACAATTGTATCATACACTGTATAAACAACTGCTTTACACCCGTGTCGTTGATGCGTGGAACACAGCCATCTTGTTTTTTTACTAACCGAAGTCCTGTGGCGGTAAAAAGAGTAGCCTGCTAATAGGATTAGCTTATTGCCTCGCTTTGAGTAGACGTACTCTGCAATACCTGTAAAAATTAAATTAATATTAAGACACTTTTGCAAAATTCGTTTATAAAAGATTTTTTGTGAAACTTTTGAGAACAAACCATACTGGGTGGCAGGGGGGTATCGGTGCACAAACTGGTTCACCATGAATATAGCTCACCCCCCCCCCCTAGCCCCCCCCTCCCCGCTCGCCCCTAGCGTCGAAATGTTTGTGTGCACTACCGACGCGGTCAAAATGTATGGACAACATTTTTTTTATAAACGAAGAAAAGTTTCAAAGTTGGGGTGTGTTCAGAATCATGTTCTGAAACCATGGTGCCAGGTTGCGCTTCGATGTCTTTGCCACTCTGTATAGTATACTATACGTTAATAAACCATAAAATACGAGTATGTGAAAAATTTACATTTGTGCCCTATCTTACCTACTACGAAGAATGAAATAAAATAAATAAATAAAAACTTTATTTGGACTCGTTCCGTTGCCGGAGAAGGCACAACACAAGGAGAATTGGAAAAGTATGGGGGAGACCTTTTCCCAGCAGTGGGACAACACAGGTTAACAAAACAAATAAAACATACAAAACAAAAAAAACATGAAATAACAATCACATAAAAGGTATTACAAATTATTATTTATTACATAAATAGCAGCTTAAAAAATATTAACTTGTAAAAAAACTCACGCACAATATTTGGGTTTTTCATTCAACATGGGCTACTTACTAGCTTCATATTTCTTATTGAAGGGGTCGGCCTTGACAATTCAAAAGTGCCTGTAATTATATTATTACAAATAAATGCTTTGACCATAATTATAATTATTTCAAATAAAACAAATTTTGCGTAAGAATGTTTAAGTTGTAAAAAAAATCACAAACAATTTTCGGGTTTCTCATTCACCCAATTGACTTTAGGCGAATGATTATGTTCTAAATTGCAAGATACTATTTCATCATATACTGTGTACACAACAGCTTTGCATCCGTGTCGTTGATGCGTGGAACACAGCCATCTTGATTTTTGGGAAATGGAAGTCCTTTGGCGGTAGAAGGAGTAGCCTGATAGCCGGATTAGCCTATTGCCTCGCTTTGAGTAGACGTAATCTGCAACACCTGTAAAAAATTAATTAATATTTAGACTATTCTCCTGCAAAACTCTTACTGAAACTGAATACTGTTTGTAATTTTTTTAAGCAATTTTTAGCTTGTTTTAGATGTAAACTATAGATAAACGAGAAACTAGTAGACACAACATGTAGAATACACATACCTTGGTGTAAAGACGAATGAAAAAAAAACTGGCCAAGTGCGAGTCGGACTCGCACACGAAGGGTTCCGTACCACAAGGCAAAAACGCCGAAAAAAACACGTCTGTTGTATGGGAGCCGCTTAAATATTTATTTTATTCTGTTTTTAGTATTTGTTGTTATAGCGGCATCAGAAATACATCATCTGTGAAAATTTCAACTGTCTAGCTATCACGGTTCATGAGATACAGCCTGGTGACAAACGGACGGACGGACAGTGGAGTCTTAGTAATAGGTTCCCGTCTTTACCCTTTGGGTACGGAACCCTAAAAATAAAAAAGAGAAGGTTATATATTAAAAATCACGTAAAAGGTATCAAAATTATTATTTATTAATTAAATAACAGCACATGTATTGTGTGTATATTTAGTATTTTAAAGCTACCATTTACTGGGTACGTCTTTCATTGACATGAACGTGCCCTGGCAGTTGAGAGTATGTCATGCTTACTCAAATATCTTGTTGATGGTGGCGCATGTGTTGGACCATTTGGTCCCTTACAAAATGGTTAAACTAAATGGTGCTGGTCCATGCGTCGTGTTCGTGAATGTGCGCGGGCGCCCGTCAGTTGGGACTGCACCCTAATTACGTAACACACTATTACTCTCAATTTGAATCATTTTGAAGCATATTGCTAATCTATTTTATCTATTGCTCCTTATGTTGGAAGAATGTGTTCGCTCAACAACGTAGATAACGCAATGAATGTTGTTCAACTGTCAAAATGAAACCCATTGCTACTGATAGTGTGTTACGCAATTACCCTGTTGTTCATATCTTAGCTGACATGGCTTATTTTTGTGTTTACTATGGACGCTAACGTGCACATCTTTCATCATCGTTCTCACTTGTATTATTTTAACTTGAGTATTAAACCAATACTTTGTAACAATATGTTTATTTATAAATGGTGTCTGTGGAGTTTCTTGCCCGTTCCTCTACACGGTATCTACTATGCTTTGGAAAGGGCAACTTTCTTCGTATTTCTGATTAATGATAATGATGTTTATTTGCCAAAGACAGTTTACATTTCCTTAAAGTCTACTCTAATAGCTAGGTTTACAAAAAAATAAAAAAATACAAACTAAGACGCAAAGGAAGGATGTTGCTTATGAACTCCACACTAGGTCGAGCCTGATTGACCGACCTCTTTTTGGTTTATTTGTAATAAATGCTTTGAGTTTTGATTGCTTATGTTTAAGTTGTTTATAATGTCAAGCACAATGGTCGGATTTCTTATTCACCCAATTGACTTTAGGCGAATGATTATGTTCTAACTTGCAGAGTAATTTTTCATCAGTATTTTTTTTTGTGTACACAACAGCTTTGCATCCATGTTGATGATGCGTAGAACACGCCCATCTTGTTTTATCGCCTTTACAAGCCCGTTGGGGGTAGAAAGTGTAGCCTGATATTAGCATTAACTTATTGCCTCGCGTTGAGTAGACGTAATCTGTACGGCCTGTAAAAAAAAATATATTAAGACTTTTGTTCTGGAAAAAGCTTGTGTCATAACTACCTAATATGCTCTGTGATAAGTTTCAATATTCGTTGATCTTTATTCTCATTTTAATACGGTTCTTTTTTCCTTTTTGCCAACTGAGATGTTATTAAGGTAGCTGTTGGGTTGCTGCCACTGACAGATCTGTCAAAATCGCTGTGATCTTTATTCTCGTTACATTAAGGTTGCTTTTATGTTGCTGCTGTCATATCAGAGGTAAAGTAAGGTCCGGCGCCCACTATCGGCATCGGCACGGCTGAGGATTTTTATGCGACGAATAAAAATGTAACTTAATTGTATGACGATAAAATTGAAATTTCAATGATAATAATCATCGTAGGTGCAAAAATAAAGATAGGGTATCCGACATACCGTGTCATTGAAATTTAAATTTTATTGTCATACTATTAAGTTATATTTCTATTTGTCGCATAAAAATCCTCAGCCGTGCCGATGCCGATAGTGGGCGTCGGGCCTAACTGTGACACGGATTCTTGTCAAAACATGACTCGATTGTCCAATAGCGTTCTGTGGCTTTGGCGCCGAAAATAATATGAATCATGAAACATATTCTATCTGTATATACAGTAACAACATAAATACATAATACATAAAAAATAAAATATAATTATACTTATGCCTCATAACTCAACAAGTTAGAAGCAATGTGAGTGTCAAACTATACGAATTTAAAAAAAGATTAAAAAATTTGTAGCCAATTATTTATTATTAAATTTAAACCTTTTCAATTATTATTAAAGTAACGATGTAAACAAGTTTTTGTTTTCTTAATTAAGCTTATAGGCTACAAAGGCTACCAATATGGAACGGTCAATGTGGAAAGACGAACCTGCTCCAGCACGCATAGGATGACCACTTTTATCTTTACATTACGAAGATACAACAAAGTGACATTAAATGTCACACAAAATAAAAATAACAATTAATTCTTCCGTTTCTACTGTGATAATGTGCACAGACGAATCTCATTCAGCACGCGTAGGGTGACCAACTCTATCTCTACTCAACGTAGACAAAGTGACATTAAATGTCACACAAAACGAAGGAAATAAATTTTGTTTTCTTCATTTTTGACAAAATCTTTTAGCAATCTGCCATCTTTTATCTTTTATTTCTTCCGTTTCTTGCCGGGTAACAGTCTGACCGGAACCGTACACGTGCGCAAAAAAAATCTAACGAATGAAACGATTTGCTTCAGAAAGTGGTCCCTGCGGCCAGAACGAATTTTGATGAAGTCTCACGGACCTGAAGTTAGAACCGGCAATGTATGATAGCCTTAATGATTATGATCTATATTCATAGACACTATTTGATCTTCTACTGTATAGACAACGGCTCTGCATCCTCTCCTTTGATGTGTAGAACACAGCCATCTTGTTTTTTTGCTGACAGATGTCCGATGACGATAGAAAGAGTACCCCGAAACCAAAATTAGCTGTTTACCTCTTCTTGAGAAGGCGTAAGTTACAGTGCCTGTAAAAAATACCAAATTTAAGCCTTAATTTTTCAGTACTATGAACTAAAATACATTTGGGTCGTTAGCGTTTACAAACATAATTCCCAACCAATATTCAGACTTGGTTGGGAATTATGTTTGTAAACGCTAACGACGCAAATGTGTTTTAGTAGCGGGATTGTCCGAAAGGGTTACCGCTGGCCCGGAACATAAAGGGCTAAGGAAGGAACACGGGTGGGTTTTAGTCAGTAAGAGTCTGACACTCCCTTCCGCTCCACCCAGAGCGGGGGGTGGGTCATTTGATGATTTCCCATCCGAAAAAAAAAAGTCTGAATATAGTATTTTTGAACACAACACACTCGCCAGTGTTCTATAATCCCATAATATCTTAACAGAAGATCTTAAACACTGAGTCAGACAGGCAGTTGATACAAACTACATTGGTATACCAAATACACAAATGTAGAGAAGGACAGAAAATGGAACACAAAATCATTAAAAACGTACATTTATTATAGTAATTTATCAAATTACGAGTTAAGGCTCCTACGTCGCGCGCGATTTTATCGCGTGTCGCGCCTGTTTGAAGGAGCTTTTAAACATAATTCAGTTACAATACGGCTGATGAATCATGCCCGGTTCCCTAATTGCATAACACGTTTTCTACCACAATCCGACAGTTTTCAAGAATATTGCTAATCCATTGCCTCATAGGTTTAAAAAATACGTCTGCTCAACTACGTAAATAACGCAATGAACGTGGGTGAACTGTCAAAATGAAACCCATTGCGTTCAATTGTTATTTGATGTGTTAGGCGATTACCCCGCGGTTCAAACTTTGCTGCGCAATAACATTTTTTAGGAACCAAACGGTGACATGAGGCGAGTGTGAGTGAGACAACATGCGCGACAGTTCGGAGAGTGGAATTCCAATCTTTGATAAACGAGTAAGCTACTTCCTCGCTTTGAGTACACGTAACTTGATTACCTGTGAAAAAAAAAACATATCGCATACCTACAATGAACTAAAATGTCGATTGGCTAATGCTAAAGAACGACAAAAGAAATTGATAGTATTGCTAGATAAATAATTAGGGGGTTGCCTATTAGAAAAAATAAAATAAGAAATTTTCACATTCAAAATTATTTATTTGGGACAACTAGATCCAAAGATTAGTAAGAATAAAAAAAACTTAGAAACTATTGTTATAGTCCGTGCGGAACTAGTTGGCCGCGCCTTAGGTGGGGGGACGGGGGTGGGGCGGCGGGTTGCCTAGTGTTCGCAACGCACATGAGATTAATGACAGCAAGCGCCCCCGCTCCTCCGTCCCACCGCTCACATACCTAAGGCGCGGCCAACTATAGTCCGACTTTTAATTAGCTGCAGTAAAATGACACTTCTTAATAACTCATTTCGGACTGAGTTTAGAGATATGCATGTCAAATAAGTTTCGTTTTTTACACTATTATGTACTAGAAAAACAAGATTTGGTTGAGGACCGCGAAAAAAACAAAAATACGCCAATTTCAGTCATTTAAGTACCGTCATTTTACTGCAGCTAATTAAAAGTCCGACTATAGTTCCGCGCGGACTATAGTACTTAAATACAATTACAAAGGACAACACTCATCATCACCATCATACAATTCTATTACACGCATTTTATTGAACTGGATATATTTTGTCTATCTGAGCAATCATTTAAGAAAATGGCTCTGGATATTTTGTTTAGCGAGTATTTTAAGTTAAATTAAGCTAAGCTAAGTAACACAGCAATATTGTAGCAGCGACAATTGTTTTATTTTTCTTTTTCCTTTTTATTTGTGTTTACCACTTCTTTTAACCTTTAGTTAAAACGTGGACAATGGTGTGGGTTACATGTTTGTTAAATCTTAGTTTAAGTATTTCTCTTTAATTTTCAGCATGTAACTCAGACACGATATCTTGATGAGAGGTGCAGCGACCTGCGTCTTTTTTTAGATGAAATGCTATCTAAAAGAGACTTCAAACTAGTCTGATGTTGAAATTGATATAATATGTGATTTTTGATTTCATGAACCGTTCGACACACCCTTTAATCCTACTATTTATTACTGAATAGTGCACTATTTTACTACATTATAATAATATATAATATACAGTTAGCATGTAAAAAAAATATACTTTGCCGATTCTACATTAATTAAAAATAACTAGAAAAGAATATAAATTTTTTAAATCAATAATGGCCGTTCGTGTATGACATGTCAAACAAAATAAAGTAACTAGTGTTTAGGTTATTTCGATTTTTTTGAAAATCTCCGAAACCCGGGTTTTGTTTACAAAAATAACTTTTGTAGGAGTTAATATGATAAGTGTAGTCTATAAAAAACAAAGTTTGACTTTGATGCAGCATGGTACGGGATTCCATACATCCATAAGCAATGTCCTTTAGAGCTATTGCGTACATTTCATACATTTGTTGGCTAAAATGTACTTAGATGTTTTAGGGCGAACTTCATCAATGAAATTGAGCTATCGGTATCAATTTTCCACATAAACACTGACAACTCTAGAACGCGGGTTTAGATGATCGCGTTAAGTTTTATTATTGGTGAAATTCGCCCTTGATGTATTAATCAAATCTTAGAACTATTTGAGAAATTTCCCATACATTTGGCAAAATGTATTCTTATGTCATGTGTCAATGCAAACATTTAGACAGTAGGTACAGGACCGAAGTCAGTTAAGAGATATAGTATAGTTATAACACCTTGATTGCGGTTTTTCCGCAGTCCAATTTTTTGTAGGCTGGTGTTGGTGACCAAACTTCTTAAAGACTATGCGGTCCCCGGATGTATGGATTCTGGCCTTGCACCCTTCTTTGTAGTGAGTGGAACAGGCCCAGGTAGTGACCCTGGTGCTGTAAGTTCTTAAACGTTTGAAAGAATAGCCAGCTACAAGAATGTATTGTTCTCCTTGTCCCGAGTAGACGTAATTTACAGCCACAGCAGTATCCGCACCTAAAAAAAATGTACAGTCATTAGTATAAAAAAATGTACAACAATTTTACTATTTCTAAAATCTTATAGTTAAGGTATACCCGGATGGGCTGGGTTTTTCCATTGGGAATTTATTAGTAACAGCCCGGAGTTTGGGAGTTGGCGGTGTGATATCCCATGCCTCGGAAAGCACGTTAAGCCGTTGGTCCTGCGCCTGATCTCTCTCCGGTCGTGTCGGATCGCCTTCCTATGAGGGCTAAGAGAGTCAGCGAAGAGAGAGTGCATCTGTGTCTGCGCGCACACTTGTGCACTATAATATCTCCCGCTCCGATGGCTAGTCTCCGTTGAGATTGGCCGTCATGGCTGAAATACGGTCAATGAATTAGGGTCACAGATACCAGAAAGTCTCGGAAACTAAGAATGCTAGCTTTGTGTTAATACAAAGTGATACATACATTTCATTACTTACTTTTATTTAACGACCATTTAATTGTCTACTAAACACAATTTATTTCATTAAGCTAGCATTCTTAGTTTCCGAGACTTTTAGGTATCTTTATGTAATCCTAATTCATCGAGTATACAGGGTTATTGGTAAAACATTAACAACCTCTTCAGAGGTCATTGTACTCATCATTATGAACAACTTTTACTATGGGACCAAACCTGAAATCGCGAAAAAAAATTAGCTGTTCCCTTCATTTTGACGAGTTATACATAAATGTAGGGAACAGATGATTTTTTTTTTCGCGATTTCAGGTTTGCTCCCATAGTGAAAGTTGTTCATAATGATGGGTACAACGACCTCTTAAGAGGTTGTTAATGTTTTACCAATAACCCTGTATATTACTAACCTGCCGGATAGACCAGATTTCAATTCGTGTTTTTTTATACATATCGCTAACATTTTATTCCAAAGCATACTATGTTAACGAAACCGGTTTAGCTTAGAATAAATAATTCGGTTTAATTTTGGAGCTCTCGTTACTAAGCTAAGATTTTTAAATTGTCTGTTGTGGTCACTTAAGAGGAAACGCGGTCGGAGAGACTTTTAAAGAAACCTAAGTAAAAAGCCATAATTCGAGGTTTGGCTCTCGCCTATTTCCTCCTCCAATATTGAACCAATTTAAAATATATTTTATAAACTGAATAAGAAGGATATATACTGTGTCCCTTTGTTTTTCTTTTATCATTAATAGTTGTCAAATTTGTACACTAGGCCTCTGTTGACAGCGGTTTAAATCGGCATTTTTGAGGGTTCTAGTGCTTATAAAAATAATGTATCATCAAAAAGGAAAACATAGGGACATACAAGTAGTTAATATGTATTATTCTGTAAAAAAATCATTGCTTTATGGTTAACCAGAAAGAAAACAGGCGAGAGAGTTTCTATGGAGAAAAGACCACCCACATTTTTCCTCTTAAATAAAGTGCTAAAGCGCTTTAATAAGGCGAAGCAAAACTGATTTCTTAACTTATGCATGATTTTTATATTTTTGTACTTTTATAGGGTACATAAAACGTACCCGCTGGATGCGAGATGCACAGAAACGCTCGAAATGGCGGTGCTTGGGGGAGGCGGCAGTGGACGTCTTTCGGCCGAAAGCCTGACAACCAGTCTTACTAAGAGGTACCATATTACCCACTAACTGGGTTATGGAGATCAGATAGGCTGTCGCTCTATGTAAAATACTGGTCCTTAGCTGCATCCGGTTAGTCTGGAGGCCGACCCCAATATGTTTGAGAAAAGGCTGATGATGATGAAATAAAACGCCGTTTCAGTTAAACTTTTATTAAGGGTAAGTTAAGGGGGTTTTATATATGTGTTTTTTTATTAGATGTAATCGTTGACACTGCCATTTCCACCCACGTTAGTTAGTTATCTAATGTTATCATCGCACTGCTATTTTTTAACTAAAAAAAACTCACTTGTAAATATTAGGTGCCTTTTTAGGTACTTCTTCATCGGCTTATTTAAATTGTGTGCACTTGCACTCGTTCTTTCATACATTCTAATAAACACAACACTATATTGCTGTCTATTGCATCATCATAAAAAAACGGGATTTCACAATATTTGTAACCAAAATCAATACTTGTAATAAAAAGGAGTGCGTTCAGTGTCCAAACACTCATTTCTCGTTGAATGAGCTTTAAAGCTTACGAGACAGTCATAGAGTAGCATCCAGTATCATCCATAAACATCGTATTTTACCGTACCATCATGCTACGGCTACATTGTCGCGATAACGCGAACTACACTTCGTGCGCTCTCTCTCTCGCACACAGCTCTCTACGTATCGCGACAATGTAGCCCTAGCATCACAAAACCAATTCATAGTTTAGTACCACCTTTAACGTTCGGAACAAAGTTCAAATTCTACTTACGAAAACTGACTTTTAAACGGAGTCTCTAGGTCATCAATTTTGTAATAAGAAAATCAGTACAAAACATGTAGGGTTAGGATATTGCTAATCCATTGCATCATATGTTTGTCTGCTCAACAACGTAAATAACGCAATGAATGTTGTTGAACTGTCGAAATGAAAGCCATTGCTATACCATTAATATAACGGTAAAGAAATCTGTTTGGAAATGATCGGTTAGGGTCTTTTTGTAAAGTAGTTTAGTGGATAAGTCAATATTTTTAACATAATACAATTTTTTCATTTAGAAGATATTCAGCGTCAAAGGACATTAAAATTAGAAAATAAGAAAAAAAGGACACTGGTCCTTTTCAAGACACGGTCTAGGAATTTTGGGGATGTTTTTTGCCTTACAATTTTTATTATTATTTTTACTTAATTTAAGATTAAATTACATATTAGGCAACATGAACAGTATAAAATATATTTACAGAAAAAAAAATATAGGTAGTCATATTTATACAGTTTGTGTAGTAACTTATATAATTAAATACTTTATCAAAAAAAACATCTACATACTTGATTATAATTAGAAAGGGCAGGTGGCCTGCGTTCTTTAAAAACATGTTGCTTTTATTTTTTTGAGATAAATAATTGCATTACAAGTCTTCCAAAGGCATTGATCCTTTAGTGAAAAGAACTGAGTCAACTGTAGTTACATGTTTTTTATTTATCACATTAGGACCCTTGCATACATTGTCCACCCTATATTACGGCACTGTTTGTGTTGGTCTGAGTGTGGAACACAAAACTTTTTATAAAATAACCTCTTTTAATTCTCCTTACTTTCATTATTTGACCAAATTATGTTATAATAATATTATGAATTATTCTATATGGTATAAAACCTTAAAAATATGAATTAAGTATAAGCAAATCGCTCAGGAAATTCTTTTTTGTTTACATATTATATGAATATTTTTAGCGATACAAAATGACTAACCTAAAACATTGAAGTAGGTTAAATATCATCGTTTTTAATAGATAACATATGCCACCTGGTTTTTTGGTAAACTTTTTGATGTCACACACTTAATTTTCTTAATATTTACAGTTTTGTATACTGGTGTTGCAACTAAGCCACACAACACGTGTTATTTCGGCGAGGGGTTGCCAACGACTGATAATTTTACGGTAGTTTTTTGTCACCTGTCACATGCGACCTTCGCCGCGCAACAAAAGTCAAGCTACACCTGGCGCTATTTTATGTCAATTTTTTTTTGAGATTCTAGAAAGTCGACCATGCACAGACGGCGTCGCTATGTCCCTCAAGTTTTCAAATGTTATAATACTAATAGCTCCGCCCCGCGGTTTCACCCGCATACATCTCGATCCCGTGATTTCTAATATGATTCAATCATGATTCGAAAGACGTCGCGCCATCTATGTATTATCATAATAACGTTATTGTTGTTTTCCTCGGGAACAGGCCTTTTTTCGGGATAAAAGGTACCCTATGTCCGTTTTTGTACATCTGACAACGTATATGCAAAATTTCAGGATGATCGGTTCAGAGGTTTAGGCGTGAAAAGGTAACAAACAAACAAACTTACTTTCGCATTTCTAATATTAAAAGTTAGGATATCATTAAATTTGTTACGACTATCCTAAAGAATACTTTCAAAAAGAGTATGACTTGACCTGGGTTTGACCTTCAAGTCAACGCATTGCCCAACGTCGCCATTAAATACTGGCAGTTTTAGCTATCTAGCCAGCGAGCTCGTGACGATTCTGTTGAATTTGTAATCTACTATCGTCCGTTCCACTTTATCATTCGGTCTCTGTCTAATTGATGGTCGTTATAAATTAACGATATGCATTCATCATCATTCTCCTGCCCTTCTCCCAATTTATTTGGGGTCGGCACAACATGTCTTTTTCTTCTATACTTCTCTATTAGTCGTAATCTCGGTAGTCACCCCCTCTCTAACCACATCATCATTCACACATTCGATCCATGGTTTCTCTAGTCTTCCCCTACTCTTCTAGCCATCGGCAACTAATGGTACCTATGCATTCATTGTTATTAAGTGAGTTAAGTATTAAAGTAAACAGTAAACCAAACGACTCTCATTAATTTTATTTATTTCGCTCGTATCTTTTACGTTCTTTACAAAAAATGTTCTAGACGTATTGTAGAAGAGTAGGTACTGAAAACCAATCCAACTAAAAAGTTATGTCGGTTACACTATTGCCTCTCCGTAGCCTAAATCTGTGAACCAATCAAAAAGTAGCATGACAGCAGGGATTTTTTGAAAACCAGTTTCTTTTAGGGGGGTGATTGTGGTTCAACTTTTGCAATATTATCTTATCTTCAACGGTATGAATGAGAGCCTTACACCCATTGTTGTGGTCAGTTGAACACAGCCATCTTGATTTCTTACTGGAATACGTTTCTTGGCGGTAAAAAGAATATCCTTCTAATAACATCAGCTTTGTACCACGCTTTGAATAGACGTATTTAAGTGGCTCTGAAAAGAAGAATGTTTTTTATAAAGATTTGCTTCAGTTAGTAATTAGCAGTTATGGCCCAAGCATGCTACCTAGAGGCACTCCAAACTAAACTTACTTAATTACTTGAAATATCAACTGTTTTTTGGTTCTAAAACCAAAAAATAATAATTGAAGAAAATAATATTACCTGTGTGGTTTACAATGATCATTGCGCATTCATTCCGTAGTAAGGGCAAATTTTACCAATAAAAAAGTTTTAAGAAGTTTAAAAGGTAATTCCATATTTTCTTCTAGTTTATTTATTTATTTAACATTTAAAGCACAACATTTACAGAAGCGGACTTAATGCCATAGACATTTTCTACCAGACAACCTTTGGGTGATGCAGAGACAAATAGTGGTAGGATAAATTACGAAAAATGTTGTAGTTTGTTAATAAATATTGAATTGTTCAATATAATCAAATGCCTTGTAACGTTTAGGACGTTAGGTAGTGTGTAGTGGTGGGTGATAGTAAATAAAAGAAGAATTACGTTACAAAGACTAGATTTAATTATGAAGATAGACTAGGTATAAAGCCGATTGAGTCGGGCGTGGGTAAGATATCGAGCGCACGCGTAAGTCAGAACCGTCTATAGAACACTACTGTCCTGCATAGCTTTAAGACGTAGGTAGCGGGAACTGGAGGTAGATGGTCCAGGGTCCCGTAGCGCTGCGGCAGGGTCGTCCAGCCACTCCCCTGCGGCGATGGCGGTGGCAGTATTAATAACCGCCTCCGGGCCTCGAGCTTTCAGCAGCGCACGTAGACACGTCTGTGCAGGTGGTGCAGGCACCGGTGTTGTTGATGTTCGAAGAGACGAACGTAGAATAGAAGAACGAAGGTAGGAAGGAAGGAAGGAAGGAAGGAACCCTGTAACGAGTCGGTTTGTCCGTTAAGGTGATGTCCGGACACACGCGACCGACTGACACATCCCGACAACCGTAGTCTGAAGGTCTACGGTGGACAGCAGTGAGCTGGTATCCATTGGTTATCGAGATGTGGCAGCCTAGGTGGCGCGTTACAATAGAAACACATGAATAAAGTAAGGTAAAGAATGACATCCAAATGTGTAGGTAGGTGAAGAAAAATTATAGACTTTCTTTTCAGTACGCGTAAGAACACTGATAGAACAATTCTAATTTACATAGGATTCTAATTTAAACGTTGCTATTTAAGTTATAAAGAAAGTTGAAACAATTATATGCGACGAAGAAATAGATATTTGCGACACTGAAATAGATATTGCCAAAGAAAAACTGATTTCTTAACTTATGCATGATTATTATATTTGTGTACTTTTATAGGGTACATAAAACGTATCCGCTGGATGCGAGATGCACGGAAACGCTCGAAGTGGCGGTGCTTGGGGGAGGCGGCAGTGGACGTCTTTCGGCCGAAAGCCTGACAACCAGTCTTACCAAGAGGTACCGTATTACCCACTAACTGGGTTGTGGAGATCAGATAGGCAGTCGCTCCATGTAAAATACTGGTACTTAGCTGGATCCGGTTAGTCTGGAAGTCGACCCCAATATGGTGAGAAAAGGCAATGATGATGAAATAAAACGCCGTTTCAATTAAACTTTTATTAAGGGTAAGTTAAGGGGGTTTTATATATGTGTTTTTAGATGTAATCGTTGACACTGCCATTTCCACCAACTTAGCTAATGTTATCATTGCACTGCTATTTTTATGAAAACTAAAAAAACTCACTTGTAATATTAGGTGCCTTTTTAGGTACTTCTTCATCGGCTATTATTTAAATTGTGTGCACTTGCACACACTCGTTATTTCATACATTCTAATAAACACAACACTATATTGCTGTCTATTGTATCACCATAAAAAAACGGGATTTCACAACATGTATTTGTAACCAAAATCAATACTTGTAAAAAGGACTGCGTTCAGTGTCCAAAGACTCATTTCTCGTTGAATGAGCTTTCAAGCTTACGAGGCATTGATAGAGTAGGGATACCATTTCATCCATAAACATCGTATTTTACCGTACCATCATGCTACAGCTACATTGTCGCGATAACGCGAACTACACTTCGCGCGCTCTCTCTCGCACACCGCTCTCTACGTCTCGCTGTTCAACAAAAAGCGCGCGAAGTATTTCATTATCGCGACAATGTAGCCGTAGCATCACAAAACCAGTTCATAGTTTAGTACCACCTTTAACTTTCGGAACAAAGTTCAAATTCTACTTACGAAAACTGACTTCTAAACGGAGGGCTCATCAATTTTGTAAAAAGAAAATCAGTACAAAACCTTTAGGGTTAGTTGCGTTACACTCTCAATCATAATTTTGAAGGATATTGCTAATCCATTGCTTCATATGTTTGTCTGCTCAACAGCGACGTAAATAACGCAATGAATGTTGTTGAACTGTCAAAATGAAAGCAGTTGTTAGACTGTTAGTATGTTACGCAATTACCCAGATGGCTCGAAGATAAAAAAAAAATCAAAGAGAGATAGAGTAGTATAAATAAATCTTTTTGGAAATGAGACGATTAGGGTCTTTTTGTAAAGTAGTTTAGTGGACAAGTCAATATTTTTAACATAATATTTTTTTTTTCATTTAGAAGATATTCAGCGTCAAAGGACATTAATATTAGAAAAATAAGAAAAAGAGGACACTGATCCTTTTCAAGACACGGTCTAGGAACTTTGGGGATGTTTTTTGCCTTACATTTTTACTATTATTATTATTTAATTTAAGATTAAATTACATATCTAATTATTTAGGCAACATGAACAGTATAATACCTATATATTTACAGAAAAAATGTATGTAGTCATATTTATACAGTATGTGTAGTAACATAAATAATATAATTAAATACTTTATCAAAAAAACATCTACGTACTTGATTATAATTAGAAAGGGCAGGTGGCTTGCGTTCTTTGAAAATTTTTGCTTTTATTTTTTGAGATAAATAATTGCGTTACGAGTCTTTCAAAAGTATTGATCCTTTAGTGAGAAGAACTGAGTCAACTGTAGTTACCTGCTTTTTTTTTATCACGTTGGGTCCCTTGCATACATTGGCCACCCTATTATTACGCCACTGTGGAACACAAAACTTTTTATAAACTAACCTCTTTTAATTCTCCTTACTTTCATTCTTTGACCAAATTATGTTATTAAATATTATGAACTACTAGCAGCGCCCCGCGGTTTCACCCGCATAAGTGTCGATCCCGTGGGAATATCGGGATAAAAACTATCCCATGTGCTTCCCCGGGATGCAATCTATTTTTCTGCTAAATTTTATCGAAATCCGTTCAGTGGTTTAGGCATGAAAAGGTGACATACCGACAGACAGAGTTATTTTCGAATTTATAATATTAGTATGTATTCTGCAGGTATAAAACCTTAAAAATATGAATTAAGTATAAGCAAATCGCTCAGGAGATTCTTTTTTGTTTACATATATGAATAATTTTAGCGATACAAAATGACTAACCTAAAACATTGAAGTAGGTTCATATCATCGTTTTTGATAGATTCCATAATGCCACAGGTTTTTTTGGTAAACTTTTTGATGTCACACACTTAATTTTTAAAGTTTTGTATACTGGTGTTGCAACTAAGCCACACAACACGTGTTATTTCGGCGAGGAGTTGCCAACGACTGATAATTTCACGGTCGTTTTTTGTCACCTGTCGCATGCGACCCTTCGCACCGCAACAAAAGTCAAGCTACACCTGGCGCTATTTTATGTAAAAAATTTTTTTGTGATTCTATAAAGTCGACCATGTACAAACAGGCAGCGTCGCTATGTCCCTGAAGTTTTCAAATATTATAATACTACTAGCTGCGCCCCGCAATTGTTATTATACTCTTTGATTTGTAGTTTACTATCGTCCGTTCCACTTTATCACTCGGTCTCTGTCTAATTGATGGTCGTTATAAATTTAACGTTATGCATTCATTTTTATTAATTGTGTTTGGTATTAAAAAACGACTATGATTCTCATTAATTTTATTTATGTCGCTCGTATCTTTTACGTTCTTTACAAAAAATGTTCTAGACGTATTGTATTGTAGAAGAGAAGGTACTGAAAACTGATCCAACTAAAAAGTTATGTCGGTTACACTATTGCCTGTCCGTAGCCTAAATTCTGTGAACCAATCAAAAAGTAGCTTGAGAATGGAATGGATTTTTTGAAAACCAGTTTCTTTTAGGGGGGTGACTGTGTTCCAACTTTTGCAATATTATCTTATCGTCAACGGTATGAATGAGAGCTTTACACCCATTTCTATGGTCAGTTGAACACAGCCATCTTGATTTCTTACTGGAATGCGTTTCTTGGCGGTAAAAAGAATATCCTTCAAATAACATCAGCTTTGTACCACGCTTTGAGTAGACGTATGTAAGTGGCTCTGAAAAGAAGAATGTTTTTTATAAAGGTTTGCTTCAGTTAGTAATTTGCAGTTATGGCCCAAGCATGAGCCTAGAGGCACTCCAAACTTATTCTTCTTTTAATTACTGGAAATATCAATTGTTTTTTAGTTCTATGCGCATTCATTCTATAGTAAGAGCGAATTTGAACAAAAAATTAAGTTATAAGAAGTGTAAAAGGTAATTCCATATTTTCTTCTAGTTTATTTATTTATTTAACATTTAAACCACAACATTTACAGAAGCGGACTTAATGCCATAGACATTTTCTACCAGACAACCTTTGGGTGATGCAGAGACAAATAGTGGTAGGATAAATTACGAAAAATGTTGTAGTTTGTTAATAAATATTGAATTGTTCAATATAATCAAATGCCTTCGACATAATATTCACATACAGGTTGGCGCAGGAACATCGACGCTCCGTGGCCCCCCACACATCAGGCCCCGAGGTGGCGGCGCGTAGTCTACGCGCGCCTCTCTAGGCCATACACACTACGGTCCACAGGAGAGGTCTTCCTGTGCAGATATGCCTTCGCAGGTGAACCGTAGCGTTTGTGAGAATAGACCTGTGCAGTTTTTTGAACCTGCGCAGGCGACCGGCGCAAAATCGAAAACCAATTCTTTCGAGTGACACCGTACAGAGTACAGTGTACCTGTGTGTGTATGCATGTACTCCGGTCGTCTGCGCAGGTCGCGTCAGTTGTTTTCTAGTGTCTATGCCAGCGCGTCATCGTCCTCAACAAATGACATCGCAAAAAGAACTCAAGGCCGCTTCGGTATACCGGAACGTCCCCATACACGCTACCGACCGCGACGTGTGGTTGACCTGCGCAGTCAAACCTGCACAGGTAACCTCTCCGGTAGACCGTAGCATGTATGGCTTACATTAGACGTCGCGGGGGGAGTCAAACACCTCACTCCCCCCCTGACCCGAGGAGATCCGCAGTGGCGGGCCGGCGCACCAGTCGGGAATTGCGGGAGGATCGTACGTTCCCGCGTCTCCTGGGCGTAGGTGTGAGATGGAACACCGGGGTGGTTATTAGTCAGTAAGAGTCTGACAGACCCCTCCGCCCCCCCAGGGTGGTGGACATCCATGAAGATTTTCCACCCTAAAACAAAAAAAAGGGACATCTACGTGCAACCTGTTACCATGAATTCGTGGTTACAGTTGACGTATCGATGTCCCTGCCAGTCCTGTCCTGCCACCCTGTATAATGGAATGGAAGTGTTAAGTTATAAGACTAGAAATAAAGATAAAATATATCAACCATTTTTCAGATTAGCCAAAGTACATACATCTTTTATGGGGTACTGTGTTAAATGTTACAATAAAATACCTTGTGATATATTGCAATTAAATGAAAAAAAATTTAAAACTCACATTAAACGTACACTTTGTAAACAAGCATACTATAAATTAGAAGATTATATCCAAGATAAGAATGCTTGGAAACATGCTGGTCCTGCTCCATAGGACAATCTAGAGGCTAGACAAAATCAAACTGGTTGCTAATTTAACTGTATAATTTATTTATTTTTTGACATTCATTACATTCTGTAATAATTTTTCTTTAACTCACACCCTGACATTGACCCTGACAACTTAAATAATTTTTTTTTTTTTTTGTTTATTATTTTAAATGAAAATCATTTACTTTTACCATGTTTGTAAATGTGTGAGCACCATGTATCTATCAGATAATTAATTAATTTATATATCATGGTTTCATTTTTAATTCTTTTACCTATTGTGGTATAGTAATTTTTATTGTAGGTGCATCGTCTTCACATATTATTATTATATAATGAATGTATGCAAAATATTGTAAAACTTTTTAAAAGAGTAACGGTGGAGTTTCTTGCCCGTTCTTCTCCATACGAAAACTACCCTTTCGAATGGGCGACTAGAATCAATTCTATTTTATTTATCGTAATTTTTGACGTTCAAAAGTGCCTTTAATGTGCCTATTTGAAATAAATGCTTTGACTTTTGACTTTGACTTTGAAAAAGTTAGTAAGCCTACAATACACCACTAAGGCGGAGGAAATCGTGGAGTACGTGCGCCAGAAAATGAGGTACACGCCGAGGGTGCAGTAACAGAAGTCGCACCACAACGTCAACTTCAAGGCGTTCGTAGTGCGGCTACCGAATTTTTATCTGCCCGTCGTCATGGGAGAAGACTTTTGGCCACAGGACGTGGTGTTCCGTCGCTTCCGCGGACAAATACCACAGGACAGCACAAGGACAAGCTAGTGAAACGCTAGTAACAAAAGTAAAGTAGTTTTAAGCTATATTTATTGTTTTATTTCACACTTTATATATGATTGTAAGGTTTATGTATATTGGTGATTGTAGTTTATTATTATTAATAAATAAATAATTATATTATTCTACGATACAGAACACAAAAACTATTCATACCTATTATATACGAGTCGTTTACATCGATTACTTTAAAAACGTAAGTCATATTTGATTAACATTTTTTTTTTACAATTTATGACAATTTCCCAAAAGGTAAATATTATACTTAGCTAAACCACACTTTTCACGAGCCCATCGCCATACAACGTGGCAATGCTGCCAGCCTTTTGGGCACTGTTCCTGTCGTAGACAGAGCTATTGACAGCGATGCGGACGAATTTTTTGATGCCCGATGATTTTCTGCTTATCTACTATATAAAAATAAGTCGGGTTTTCCTTCCTGACGCTATAACTCCAGAACGCACGAACCGATTTCCACGGTTTTGCATTCGTTGGAAAGGTCTCGGGCTCCGTGAGGTTTGTAGCAAAGAAAATTCAGGGTAGAAGTAGGGTAGGAGTAGGGTAGGAGTATTGTAGGAGTAGGGTAGGAGTAGTGTAGGAGTAGGGTAGGACTGGTAGGAGTAGTGTAGGAGTAGGGTAGGAGTAGTGTAGGAGTAGGGTAGGAGTAGGGTAGGGGTAGGGTAAGGGGTAGGACACCACGCGAACGATAGCGACGGGCAGCTAGAAATAATTTATATGGCAAAACAACGTTTGCCGGGAAAAGCTTGTTTTTTTTATATAAATGTACAATCAACGGTCATAAGTGGACTGCCACCAGAATGGTCATTTTGGCCTGCACGCTAGATCTGCGTCTATCTCTGTGTGTGTCATGTTTTAATGTAGACAGTAACGCGCACACAGTATAACTACGAGAGCGCGATGTTGGTTGGTCAGATGCATGTGTGGTCAACACTAAATAAAGATACCTGCCATATAGATAATTATTATCGATCACAGCGCCTATTTAAAAGCAATGCTAAAATTCGAAGTGAAAATTATAAGCAGCGATGGCAGGTTCGCACGAGTGGGTGGCTGTTATTGTGTGTGCGCGAAGTGGAGAAGGTTCGAACCTCAGTACGCGCTTTCGACTCTTTTTGTTATTTTCGTTTTTGTGTCAGAGTTTAATTATTTATTGAGTTTCGTTAATACAATGACAATATGGTATATAGGGTAAATAAAGTATATTACTTATGCAATTTAATGAAAAAAAAACACTATTTTTCATAGGAACATTAATTTATTGATGTTAATTAAAACATACTTATTCAAAACTTTGAAACACATAAAATACCTAATTTGTTCATAAATCATTTTTGGTTGATACTAAAATGGGATATTTTTTTTATTGAGGTTACAGCTTAATTTGTTCATTTTCTCAAGGAAAAGAAGATTGAAACTAAACCTCAATTTTACAGTCATTCACTTATTACTATTAACTATATTATGGCCAGTGTATCCTCTGAATTCTCCTGATAGCATTATTTTTTTTTATTTTTATTAATGTTTAGTGTAACCTCCGTTATTATCAATGCAGTCAAGAAGACGTCGACGCATGGAGGCCACAATATTACTGCAAATATCTGTGCCACGTAAACTACGAGTATCCCACAATTCCATGCAATGAGACTTGAGCTGTTCGAGACATCTTTCGTCTCGCGCTTCCGATCTTTGCACCTTGGCCTTCGGCATGGAGTGCACGGCGAACAGTGCGCAATGACGTAACAAATTCTTCGGCAAATCGTCTTGTAGGTATGAAACCATTCGTTTCATATTCACCAACCATAAAGCGTCGCTGAGAATAAGTGGCGGCCTACCACTTCTTACGTGGCTCTTTAGAATTCCCTCTTCCTCAAATCTCCTCACCCAACGTCTCACAGTATCTCTCTAAAAAAAGAAATCCTTATTACACATTTTGAAGCGTCACTTATATGAGAACAAATAAAATCAATAACAACAAAATAACTTACACAAAATCCGGTTTCATTGGATATTTCAGATATATATTAAACCCATTGTTATGCAAGGCTACAATGTTCGCCTTGGCTTCAATATTTATATTTGCTTGCATTTTCAATAAAAATGTTTAAACTCAACACCTCTAATATCAATAACACAAACGCTCGTAACTAAGTTCACCAACCAAGAACGTCATACCATTATAACTACAGTCAGAAAATTTATTTTGTTTCAAATCTACCCTCCACTTTTATGTGAGTAGTTTAAAATATTCGCTGTCTTTTTCTCATTACCATAATTAGAAAAAGACTGCGTGCCGCGATAGGCCTATGATGATGATATATACCGCGCTTTTTCTGTTTCGTACGTGATGAAAGAGTGCAATATACGGGTGTGTATGTGTGTGTGAAATGCCTAAATAGAAGAAAGTCGTAAGTGCGACGAGTTACGATGTGATAGTTTTGTAATGCTGGCAGTGGACTTCTGACCGGTACTGTACATATTATTATTATTTTAAATATTAGCATACATTAAAATATTATCATTAACACATGCACACAAATTAAATCTTAGCTAAAAAACAAACACTACAAAAAAAGAAAAGATTTTGGCGAATTGAGAATCTCCACATTTTTTTAAAGTCGGTATTGAGGAAACGGGTACTCGCGAAACCAGTTTTTTTTAGGCGGGTGGTTGTGGACCAACCTTTTTAATACTATTGTACCATCAATTGTGTGAATGACAGCTTTGCATCCCTTTTTATAGCCTGTTGAACACATCCATCTCATTTTCATATTTGCATACGTTTCTTGACGGTAGAAAGAATATCCGTCTATTAAAATCAGCTTATTTCCAAACTTTGAGTAAACGTATGTAGTTGGAACACAGGCTTCTGAAAAGAAGAAATAATGGATTTTATAAAGGTTCACACGAGTTAGTTATTAGCAGTTATGGCCCAAGCATGCTGCCTAGAGGCACTCTAAACTTATTCTTGTTTTAATTAGTATAAATATGAACAGTTTTTACAAAAAAAAAAACTTTAAATAAATAATATGCACCAATGAATCTGGACGCCATCAGCTCATATAAACCGCTGCAGCGGTATCTGCAACGCCACATGAGAACAACGCGTCACGTCTGACGTCACGCCAAATCCTGCATCTCGCAAGCAGAGTTTACCGCGCAACTACCATAGATACAACGGCCCGACATGATCATCGGGCAGTTGCCCGCCAGACACAACACCCGTCTGGTCGGAGGATCTTCCCTTTTCTATAGAGTATGAGTGAACTTTACACTCTGTTCCTCATACCTCTATACCCCGTTCAAAAGCTGGCAGTACCTATCAACATTGTTGTGGACTATTGACCCTGACAGCTCTTGAACGCGGTTTAGATATTGTTCTGATCGCGTTTAGTTTCATTGTTGACATTCGCCCTAAGAATTATAGCGAGTTAAGGTGAATGCGCAGTGGTAGACCGCAAAATTAGTTTTTTTGCAATTTGCAGATCAGTGTCAGGTATCTTGATCAAAATATGATTAGCGACTATAATAGATTAGGTATTTACAGAAATATAGTCATTCATGTATAAAAAAAAATATCTTCCAAACATTAGTGCAAGATACACACTACATAGGCGCCACAGACAGCCCCCTTTGCAGGGGCTGCCTTGACGCCGAGGAATCAGCCGCCCACGTCATTCTGGAACGTGAGGCCTCGGAAATCCTCGGAAAAATGAGGTCGCTCCGCGAAGCCTGTGAAGCTCCCAGGAAGCTTCTGTGCTTTTGGTCGGAGCTAGGCTAGCTCTGTTATCCAGAATACCCACGCACAACGGACCGAATGGGAGTCTAAGTGCGGAAAAGGGAGTCCTATAATAATCATCATCATCACTCCCTTTTTTTATCAAGATACAATTTTTTTTATCGAAATTGAGAATCTTACATTCTTACGACTAAAAGTTAAAGTAGTAGGAGTAATCATATTTTCTCATATAGGTATCTCATCATGTGATGAGGAGGGACGAAACGCATGTGACTAAAAGAGTGATGAGAGGGAGAGGAAGGCCGAAGAAAATATGGATGGATTGTGTGAGGAATGATATGAAAGAGAAGGGAGTGAATGATAGCGTGACGGTTGACAGGGGAGAATGGAAGAAAAAAACGTGTTGCGACGACCCCAAGTAACATGGGATAAGGGCAGGATAATATATATTGTTTCAAATTATTATATTAGTATTACATGTTTCTAAAAAAAAAATGGTTGCCTGTAAAGTCGGTTTTACGGGCGAAGATTTTACGTGACAACGTCTTTTTCTCGGTAGAATAGTTGAGTGGGAGAGAGACGCAAGGCATTCGGCGGGCCTCTCTCTCGTTCGGTGACTCATCGTAACGTTACCGAGCGTTACACTTTTTCATAAGTGACTCCCAGCCGCAACCTAATTTAAGACGTTGTCACGTCAAAAAATCCTTTTGTATTCGTTAAACAAAAATTAATTAATTAATTAATTGCTTTCCTAAAATTTAGCTATGTATGCGATATCTATAATGATTACAATGACTATGGGGTTAATACTGTTTATGTGTTCAATTGGTAAGCGTACATATATAAATTATAAATAAATATATTATAGACTAACAAGTTTTTTTTTTAAACACTAACGTTATGTTTTTGTTTATGAGTAACATCATAAACAAAAAATTTTGCCTTATGACTTTTTAAAAAACTTAATGAATTTACCAAAAATAATGTCAAGTTTTTGTGTTGATAACAATTTTTAGATCATTATTTTGTAGTAAGTACCAACCACCCCTGCATTTGTAACTCGCTGTTTGTTTAACTAGTGCTTTATTTTGATACCCCGTGGATTTTTTCACATTTAGAGCGATCAATTTAAATATTTTAAATTATATTATGAAAAAAAAATTGATGAATAATTAATTTAAAAGTCATAAAACAAAATTTGTTATTTATGATGTGAGTATTATAGTCCTGCGAGGTTGTTAGTGTTTTACAAATAACCCTGTATAAATAAATGTAATATTTGATTACCATTTTTTTATACAATTTAAGACATTTTCCCTTATGGTAGAGAATTGAAAAAAACTCGAAAAAATCTTCACAATTATTTAAAGTCGGTTAATAAGGAAAGGGGTATTTGTGAAACCAGTTTTTTTTAGGCGGGTGGTTGTGGTTCAACTTTTGCAATACTATCTTATCGTCAAGTGTGTGAATGACAGCTTTGCATCCCTTTTTATAGCCCGTTGAACACATCCATCTTATTTTCGTATTACAATACGTTTCTTGACGACAGAAAGAATATCCTTCTAATAAAATTAGCTTGTTTCCGTGTTTTGAGTAGACGTATGTAGTTGAACCTGCAAAGAAGAATGGATTGTAAATAGATTTGCTCAAGTCAATATAGTATTGGAACGAAGTTCTTTAACGGAGCTTGCACTAGGAGTAAACTGGAAAGTAAAAGCGTTATGCCCCCTTCATACGATTTTTTATTACATATAATAGAAAGACTGAGAGAGAGAGGTACAGTTTTCATGGTTTTCGAGGGCACTGAAGCCAAAAGGAAGGTAAAAATAAAAATCCAAGATGGCGGTTGCAAATTTTTTTATAAATTGTCGTCATGGGTATCGTTTTCATGGTTTTCGACGGTGCTGAAGCCGATGGTGAGGTCGAAATGAAAATCCAACATGGCGGCTGCAAAAATTTCAATCGTTTTCATTATACAAAAGTTAATTAACAAGGGTAACCACACAGTGGGAATTTTCCTGGACCTCGCCAAAGCTTTTGACACAGTTTCCATTCCAATCCTGTTGCGCAAGCTTGAGCTCATGGGTGTAAGAGGCACCCAGCTGAGATTGTTCAAAAGTTATTTAGAAGATCGTTCCCAGTGCGTAAAAATTGGCAATGTTCTCAGCGCTGTTCAAACAAACACATTTTTTGGTGTTCCTCAAGGAAGTATTTTAGGGCCCACTCTGTTTTTGATCTACATAAATGACCTTTGCAATTTAAAGCTAGAGCATGGCACTATTATAACTTACGCTGACGACACTGCTCTACTTTTTTCGGCTGACTCCGAAAATGAAGTCTACAATCTTGCGCAACACGGATTCAACATTGTAAATAAATGGCTTCAAAATAACTCACTAACCCTAAATTCAGATAAGACTAATTACATTAAGTTTTCGATGCGCAAGCAAATATCGAAGATCCCCTCAGCGTTGCATGCTCATTGTTGCCCAGTCCCTGCAGATAGCCAGTGTAAGTGTCCTAATATTAAAAAGACAGATAAAATAAAATACCTGGGTATTATAATAGATGAAACCCTTTCCTTCAAACCACATATGGAAGCTCTAAATAATAGAATTCGTAAACTGATATACGTATTCAAAAAGATACGATTTATAGCAGATCCAAAAATAATTAGGCAAGTATATTTTGCTCTTTGTCAGTCAATTTTGACTTACTGTATTACTTCATGGGGTGGAGCGAGTAAAACTTTGTTATTGCCCATCGAAAGAGCTCATAGAGCTATTCTCAAGGTGGCTACTTGCCGCCCTTTTCTTTTCCCCACTAACATCCTGTATAAAGCTTGTAAAGTACTTACAGTTCGGCAGTTATTTATAATGAGCACTGTACTAAAACAACACGCAGCGCTTCCTTACAGCACTGAATTTACAAAAAGGAGACGGAAAGATATAGTTTGCCCTCAAAAAAGTACAAAACATGCTTTCACAGCCAAATTTTATATGTACACACAGCTCCATTAAGTAGTTACCCCACCAAAAGACATGTGCGTTCAAATCCGTGATAGGCCCAAGTTGGTTTTTGTATTTTGCAAAAACATTTTATTTTAAATAATGTATTGTTTTAGTGAATAAATAAGTTTAAGTAAGTATTTTTTTTTAATTCTGTTTTTATTATTGTTTTTTTCAATAAAACAATACTTTTGCGACGACAAGCAACAATAATAGGGTTAACATTTACAACAACTTATTCATCGTCTAAATAGACTGGAGGTTTCAAGACCGCTTACCGTGCATAAGATTGGAAGTTCAAATCCTATATAGGCACGAAATGTGCTTTTTGTTCATTATATTATTTTGATATATTTTTCTATTTTGTTTTAAGTAGTAATTATTTATAAAGAATAAAAAAATCAAGAAAAATAAAATACTTTATTAATCATTTAATAATATTTATTATTGCTATTATTTAACAAAACTATGATCTTATTCTACAACAAACAGAACAACTATTTTAGTTCTCATAAAATCAGAAATCATTTAATAATGATAAATAGTATCTAGTCGTTTACTCTTCGCCGTTTTAAGTGAACGTATACAAAGTTCTAACTTGAAGGTATGGATTAATTTTATAATTTGACAACGTAAGTAAGTAAAATTAATGGATACCCTCAAATTATAACATCTTTCGATTAGACAGGGAACTAAAGATATAATGACTCAGCCGATAGTAGATAACAATTTCATCGCAATTCATATGGGCTCGCTGGCTAGTTCGTCAAACTGCCGTTATGAGTATGACGACGTTCGGTGATGCGATGGTTCGAATCCGAGTCAACACAATGGACTCTTTTTGAAGTATTCTTTAGATTATTCGTAAGGAATTCAATGTTGTAGCAGTGTAACGGGTACGTATTTGAATATCGAAAATTAAAATATCGACTGTTAAAATATCGATGTTCAAAACATCGAAAATTTAAATATCGATTGTATCAAAATGTCGAAAATTGTTATACCTACGCTTAAAACGTCGAAGATTGAAATGTCGAGTGATTAAAATTTCGAATGATTCAAAATATCGAATGACATTATGCCTAAGTTCAAAATATCAACATTTAATACATCGAAGTTCATAATATCTACGTTACGTTACGTTTGGGTTTTTATTATGTAAAAATAATTAAAGTACCTACATTACATGAGGTTTTCCTTGTTTTTTTTTTGTAACCCACCTAGTAACTGATTTCCATCTAGCAAACAAGCATGCAGCAATCATGCAACATGCAAGCAAGCATGGCTTCTGTCACGGCTCCGGCGCTGCAGGGCTCCGGCAGTCCCACGCGAGCTTAACGTCGCAGATGGTCTAAACGCCCACCACCGCAGCTTCGGCTTGTTGGCCGGCTTCGCCGGCCAGCCTCAGCTGCGGCGGCGGGTGTTAAAACCACCTGCTCCTCAGCTCGCGGGCTGCCTCGCCCCTCCGCGACTACGCGATTCTAAATTACACTCTAGGGGTAGGGCAGACAAGACTACGTGGAGTCGGTTTTGCAGCGATACGTTTCTGTCACTAACTTTAGTAGCACAACCTGCACAACATATTGACTTTCAAGAAAATATTTTAATTTAAATAATACTTTCACGATTGACCTAGGCTTGTACACTGACTGGACACTGATTTTCATGGATAAAATAGGTCGAAATTGTTCCAAAACCGAATTGGGGCACCCCGAATTTACGTAGTCTTTTGGCTGTTACCCCTAGAGTGTATATAAAAATCCGGAGGCGCGAAGGGAGGGCAACCCCCGCCCGCTGTAGCAAAGCATAGGCACCCGTGGGAACCGTAGCGGCTGGGGCTGGTCGCCGGAGGCGACCAGCAAGCCGAAGCTGCGGAGGTGAACATGGGTGCCTATCCTTTGTTACGCAAGGGCGAAGGGGTTGCACTTCCCGTAGCGCCGGAGACGTTGCAGAAGCAACCTTTTTCCACTCATACTACTTATATCAGTTCGATATTTTAACTTGTACGTATTTTTAGGGTGAATTAATGAATGTATTAAATGTTGAAAATTAATCCATTTTTACACGTAGGTATATTAATTTTCGATGTTCAAATAATATATGTACCCATCGATATTTAGGACGTTCGATAATCTGTATTTCGATATTTAGATCTTTCGATGTAACTTTTGTAGATATTTAGATTTTAGATATATTGGACGTAGGATATTTAACCATTCGATAATATAAACTTTCGATATTTTAATTTTCGGTTATATGATCGTTCGATATTTCCATTTTCGATGTTTCGAACATCGATATTTTAACAGTCGGTATTTTAATCTTCGATATTCAAATACGTACCCAGTGTAACATTTTAAAACTTGAGGGGTTAGGACATAGTGACGCTTTCTGTACCTCGGACCGCTACTCTACAATAGGCTTAATAATAAAGAAAATATCTACTCCTTAAATCATAATAACTGTAAGAAAATCCTTATGGAGGCTCTTCAAACTATATCCTATGAAGATACAGAGAAGTTATTACTTGTGCTAAAGTAAATATTGTTGTATTTTATAATTTTATACACCTTTTTTGTTCGTATTATATAATTTTATACACCTTTTTACATATGTACTAATAAGATAAATAGTATAAGTATGTGATTATTTAAACAATCAATGTTACCTCCAATCGCCTGCAACACAGGATTACCTAGTTCAGGCACAAATTATGGGTGAACTCGACATAGATTTAAGAAAAACTGTATTAACGTTAGTCTTTATATTTTGAATAAATTTATTTATTATTATTATTATAATTAATAGTGCTGCACTTTACTATAATTTACTTTATTATAGATATGAAGTACTCTATATCTATAATTATAGATATAGAGTACTTCATAATCATTACAATGACTGTGGGTTAATACTGTGTATGTGTTCAGTTGGTAAGCCTACATATAAATAAATTATATGATTATATAAATAAATGTCGCATTTGATTAACCTTTTTTTATACAATTTAAGACAAGGTAGAAAATTGAAAAAACATATGTAAAAAAAAACTGGAAAACCTTCACAATTTTTTAAAGTCGGTTAATTAGGAAATGGGTGTTTGAGAAACCAGTTTCTTTTAGGCGGGTGGTTGTGTTCCAACTTTTGCAATACTCTCATATCGTCAAGTGTGTGAATGACAGCTTTGCATCCCTTTCTATATGAACACATCCATCTTATTTTCCTATTAGAATATTTTTCTTGACGACAGAAAGAATATCCTTCTAATAAAATCAGCTTGTTTCCGTGTTTTGAGTAGACGTATGTAGTTGGGCCTGCAAAGAAGGATACATTGTATAGGTATATAAACTAGAAAGAAAGAAACTAAGTTTATTTGAGGCATACATTACGCATAAAAAAAAAAAACACAACTAAAATAAAATAACAATTTGGGAGAAAGTATGCGTCACATCTACGCAAAACGGCCATCGCTCAGCATAATGCTAAGACCCTATACGAGACAGAGCCCCAGTGCTGGTTTTCAGCGACAGCCGGCGTTGACGTGATGACGTCAGCCAGTGCAGCAAAACAAAATAAAACTACTCGAAACAAAATAGGGCTCACCCTAAGTTCATTTAGAATTTTGTCTAAGAATAAATATAATTAGTAAGCATTTGTTAAGTAAAGCACAAAGTAGTAGTTTATAGCGTCGAATTCAAGTGGGTAGACGGAAAATGTGAAGTGCTTGAAAACACACTTGTTGTACGAATTCTTTCACTTGTATTCTCAGTCCGATTCAAAGCGTTGACGTTACCGGCACGCTCTGTCACAATTTTTTTTTTAATTTTGGTGTTAATCGTGATAACTATACCTACCTGGTTTTCGTGGTCACATGGATATGGAAAGCGCAGCAAGAACTGTTGCTATGCTTCAGGAGGGAGGCTCTCAGAGATCTGTAGCAATACGTCTCGGTGTATCGCGACGAGCTATCCGAAACGTGTGGAAATGCTTTCCGGAGACAGATAGTGTAGCTAGGAGACCTGGATAAGAAAGAATTAGAGCCAAAACTTCCCAGGATGACCGGTACATCAGGTTAACTGCGCGAAGAGAGCGTACCGTAACCGCCCAGGCCGCACAAAATCGGCTGCGGCAATCTACTGGTCCCAGATTCGGTGATCAAACCATTCGTAATCTTCTCCACAAACATGGTCAACGTTCCCGAGTGCATGTTGTTCGACTCAAACTGACCAGAGCCCACCAAGCAGTGCGCTTAAGGTACGCTCGCGAGTATTTGAACTGAGCAATAGATACCTCGAGGGTTGTTCGAGTAGGTACTCTTTACAGGCGTCAAATTTTTCTGTGATGATAAACGAGAGTGTGGAGAAAACAAGGTGAATGTACAGAACCGAGCATCCATACAACAGACTGGTTTGGGGGTCCAAGTTTTATGTTATAGACAGGAATAAGTTTGGTGGGCAAAACAGAGTTGGTAATACTGGACGAGGGTACTGTAACCTCCGCCTGTTACGTTAAGCGGGTAATTCAATCTCTTGTCATACCATTTTGCAAAGAGTGGGCGCCGGCGTTGTTTTAATGCATGACAATGCTCACTTACATACGGTCCGTGTCACACAAGAGCACTTTCTGAGGCCAATATCACAGTTTTGCCTAAGCCAGCTATGAGTTCCGAATTCAACCCCGTCGCGCATTTATGGGATCAATTGAAAAGAAGCCTTTATTAACTACAGCCATGTTTACAGTCAACTGGAACTCGCAAACGCGCTAAAACTCTGTTGAAAACAAATTCCCTAAACAAAATATTACCCATCTTATTGAAAGTGTACTTAGTAGTGTGTAGTGGCTTAGCGAGTGCATATGGAGCAGAGTAGGCTTCACTTACTGCTAATTATAACATTTATCATCAAATGGTTGCAGTAAATGGGCGATAGACTAAGTTTATTTTTCAAGTTAATTTGAGTTTATTTCCCTTAGAAGTGTTTTTTTTTGTAAATCGATCAAAATAAACAAATTTTACCATTGACTATGTTTAAACAATTTTTAAATGAAAGAAGAAATATTAAGAAATAAAATACGTTTATTTGCGGTGAACATGATGCAAAAAAGAACTTAGACACAAAAATAAAATTAAAAAAAGGTAGGGGAAACATGCGTCACATCCACGCAAAACGGCTATCACTCAGCATTATGCTGCGACGTTATGCAAGACAGAGCCCAGCGCTGGTTTTCAGCGACAGCCGGCGCTGACGTAATGACGTCGCCCGGTGCAGGTAACAATTATTAGGATACTCTCTTAGGAAATCTCTATTCCTAAAACTCTCTTACTCTATTCATAAAAATCACTTAATCATTAATATTTTTAATTAACATCCTTAAAACAATTGATTTTCTATTGTATCTTATTACATCGGATACGCGCGTATCCGATGTGATATAATATTTTTATCTCATGGAGCAACGCGCGTTTTACTTCTGGTTACAAAGTGTACCTTCCGAGACAATGGCGAAGTTGGAAGTATGTGTGTGTGGGGGTGTGTGTGTGTGTGTGTTACGTGCTAAGGCTACTCGTCTCCACGCACACATGCACAACGTGTTTGTATACTTGGTTACCACAAGCAAATCGCGCGTCACTGTAATTAGCAGTAATGATCCAAGTATGACACATTGAAACACTCGTAGATCCTGCAGCATTTATTCATTACTTAAAATAATTAATCAATCATAACTTTATAGTGAGCGTGCGCGCAAAATAAGTCTGCGGTCGGCCGAAATCGGTATTATTAGGTTGCTTGCCGGTTCTTGACGTTTATGTCAGGTGTCAAGAGAGTGTGCTGACGGCTTAATGCCATCGTGATTCCAATGTAAGAGAGAGACGCAGCTATACATGACCGATAGCACCGTCCCTTTTTTCGCATTGGAATCATATGGCATTAGTACTTATAAATAATCGCCATTATTATGCTCAAAGTGATTAAAAGTGCTGGCAGGGATATAATCTTGAAGGTCAAAAGTCGCGCGCAGACTTATCTTGTGAGTTGCGCGCATTCTACCTCCCTTTATTAGAACGCGGTCAGTCAAAAATATGACAGATTGAGAGCATTTCACTTTTGTTGACATTATTGTACATGCTGTTCAGTTAAAGTTATGTGCTATTTTATAATTTCTAATGTGACAATATTATCGTGGACGTCCACGTTCACATATACATAAAATATATGGAAATACGTGAACGTTATAACGTTATCGAGGACGGAAATTTAAAGGCGTCTTCATATATTTCCATACATGTGACGTGGACGTTTGATTATTTTTAGGTGACGTCTTGTTGTGGTCTTATTTTGTTTTTTCAATCTTATTGCTTAGAAATTATGTTTTATTTTTCCATAAACACGTTTGCTTTTCAATCAAAGTAGTAAATATTATTGCAAACGATAATAAACGTTATGTTTGAAAGTTAAGGTTTATAATCAAGTTATATGCAATCGCAGCCACTTGAGCGATGTTTTTGTTCCTAATCCTTAATCTAGTGCATAGGTTCTCAACGTGGGGCGATAACACCCCAGTAGAAGGCCCTGAGAAAATTATATATCCTATCTTACAACTATAGATAATCTTAGGTACACGTTTAAATATAATCGTGACAATAGCTGTTTCAGATTGTATAGATGCATGATGCGTCTTAAACAATGATGAAGACCATGACGAAGAAGAGAGTCCTTTCATTTACGAACTGTTTGTTTATTGAAATTTATTATTCCAACAAATGTTTAATGGTCTAAAATTTGTGACATGCATGGAAACTCACTTTATGTAGCATCTACATTTTATTGTACGCCCTAAGGGCAGGACATATCTGTTCGCAAAACACAAAATTAACACCAGCTGTATTATGTACAGTTTCCTGTGATCCACAATAAAGATGAATTGAATTGAATTGATTTGAAGATTCGCGACAGATACTAAGTAAAAAGAAATGGGGGACTCTAGAAAAAAGTACATATATTCTCAAAATAAGTTTAAGGACCTATGAACTAGTACTATTGTTGATCCAAGGACCTAAGGCCATTCAGATTGTTTAGGCGGATGATTATGTTCATTGTTTGCTTTTACCAAGTAATCCTTATAGGTATATGCTGAAGCCTTGCATCCCTTCTTCTTATGTGTAGCACAGCTCCATCTAGCTCTTTGATTCGTCCGTAAGTTCTGCCGATGGAAACGATATCCTGATATCACCATCATTTTCTGTCCACGTCGAGTTTCAACGAAGCTAAATGATTCTGTAAAGGAAAGGATACAGTTTAATTTATTATTCTTCTAGCTGTACCGACGACTTCGTTCGCGTAGATGTTGGGAAACGATAATGTGTCCTCTTTACTAATTCGTTTTCTAAAATAAATTTAGCCTTAGTTATAACATTATCCCCCACATTATCACCCCTTATAACATTAGCTATCTGCCACTAAAAGTCCCGACAAAATCGGTCCCGCAGTTTCAGAAAAAAAATGTGTTTTTTTGTTATAAATATCGTATGTGCATTCATATGCATTTAGTAAAAAACGGTTATTTTGACATTGCAAACAGACAATTTTATTTATTTATTTAATGTAAAAAATATATGTATAGATGAAAATCTACAACACGTATCCAACCGTAAATATGGCACATCAAGTGATACTATTATAAAAGAATAATTTTTATTAAGTACACCATATAAATTACAGATATAAATCTAGAAAAAAACACAATGGGCAGTCTTATCGCTAAAAGCGGTCTCTTAAAGACAACCCTTGGATAGATTAAAGGGAGAAAGAAAGACAATACTGCAGGTAGTCTGCAGTGGTGTAAAATTTACATATACAATCAATATATACATAGTACATACAGAAAGCATATACTCTTAAATAATTTATTCTTTATTAAATAGTATATCGAAGGCCGTAGCCGTATATAAAATCATCATAATCAGCCTATATTGTTCCCACTGCTGGGACAGAGGCTTCCTCCCTTTGAGAGGGAGTGGGCTACATTATATAATAATATAGGTACGAGTATATAATCTACCACGCGGGCCCAGTGCGGGTTGGTAGATGTCAGATGTCTTCAAATTTTTGGTTCTAGGACATGCCGGTTTCTTCACGATGTTTTCCTTCACAGCCGTATATAAAATACGATTTCGTAATTACTTGATACATTTATTTTGGTTCAATAGTAGCTGATAAAAGTTTCAGGTGTCTCTAGGGGCCCAGTTCTTTTGAGGTTCGTGATTGTATACATTCATCGCTTTCAATATGCAGTATTTATATGTATGTATGACTGCAGATAAGACTATGTTAATCCCTTTGATGAATAATCTAATATCATAAATGATAGGATTGGGTAATTAATTACCACAGTTTAATTAGAAACATTTATTTCGGTTCAATAGTAGCTGATAAAAGTTTCAGGTGTCTCTAGGGACCCAGTTCTTTTGAGGTTCATGATTGTGTACATTCGTCGCTTTCAGTATGCAGTCATGGTATGTATGGATGACTGCCCTGCATCCACTTTTCTTTCGATGTGTTGCACAGTGCCATCTTACTTTCTCGTTATGAGCCAACTGTCGTTGAAATGTGTATCCTGATAGTAATATCATTTTAGATCCTCGGTTTGAGTAAACAAATGTCGCCGGGGAACAATCTGAAAAAAAAAACATATATTATGTTTTTTCCAACTACCTAGCTAGAGCATTTCTAGAATTGACATATATTAGGATTGCGTAATGAATTGCCATTGTTTATTTAAAAACATTTATTTTGAAACTTTAGTGACTGATAAAAAAAAAATTGCTCGATTACGTCAAATTATTTGTCATGCAAACCTATCCTAAAGTAAGTCATTATAGCCTTGGTGCCTATCCGGGTAATAAAGAATATTGTGCTGAAGTTCACTATAAGCCGCAATCTTGAATAGTATGTGACCTTTCAGTTTGTTCCAGCCTTTCTTCTAAGAGTAGTCTGATAGAAAATGCCGACCTCATCTACTTTTAAAAATATGATTGACGTGTAAAAGTGTTTGTGCAACTCTACTTACATAAATAGAATAATTTTTATGATTTGAATTGAAAACTTACTAAAAATTCGCATGAAAACTTTCTCAATAAAACCATATTGGAAAATTGAACAGCTTATTATGACCTCGCAAAGGGTGCGAAAAGTAGAGCAATCTCGAAGATAAAATTCTTCGTCTTGAACGAGTTTGAATATAGCGCCCGTGACATAAGACAGTGCGTTATCCGATTGCGTAATTAATTACCACAGTTTAATTAGAAACATTTATTTCGGTTCAATAGTAGCTGATAAAAGTTTCAGGTGTCTCTAGGGACCCAGTTCTTTTGCGGTTCATGATTGTGTACATTCGTCGCTTTCAGTATGCAGTCGTGGTATGTATGGATGACTGCCCTGCATCCACTTTTCTTTCGATGTGTTGCACAGTACCATCTTACTTTCTCGTTAAGAGCCAACTGTCGGTGAAATGTATATCCTGATAGTAATATCATTTTAGATCCTCGGTTTGAGTAAACAAAAGTCGCCGGGGAACAATCTGAAAAAAAAAACTTTTCTATGTTATGTCTGGACTTTAAAAGAGACCTTTGAGTTTGTGTCGGTGTTTCTTCTCAGAGAAGTCGGACAGTAGGTACTACCACTTCTGCTTTTACCTCATCTAGTAAAATTGTATATAATTAACCGCATAATCACCGTTAATGATGCACTATTGATTTTCTATTGTAATGGGCCGATATCGTACCACGCCGGGATTGAGTGGTCAACGTACTTACAGAAATAAGAAATACCATCATCATTTATCATATACCTAGGTAATTGTATTCTTTGTAACTACCTATGTATTGCATTACATAATACTTTTCTTGTAACTGTTCTAAAACTTTGATGTTTAATCGAAATTAAAAAAAAAAACCTTTAGAACAGTTACAAGAAAAGAACGTGACGCGAATGGTCCCAGTCGCCTGAAGAATAATAAGAAAAAATGGCTTAGGGAACTGGGACCGCTCCTTCACAGTTTGACAGCTCAGCGCAGCGGTCCCAGTCACCTGAGTACACTTAGAGCGGTTCTACACTACATCCGATCCGAGAAATGCCGGTCCGAAGTGACCATAGGATTTGTATGAGGGGTTGCGCACTAGATCCGAATTCTATCCGTCCGAATTTTGAACATTCCCAATTCGGATTGAAGTCGGATCTTTAATTAGGATTCGGATCGGATATAGTGCGAAACCGCTCTTACAGTGCGGCCGACAAAAGAACACGTTCTTGAAACCTGTCAGTTTCATACAAATGAATACGTGTTTTGCGAATTAGATACTAGAATTGACGCACTGACACACGTCAGGTACGCGTTCTTTTGACAGCCGGACTGTATTTGCTTCACTTTTATTAAAACCCATATCCAAATATTTCGGTTCATTAACTTCTTGAATACCGATTAATTTATTTTTAGATTCTTACACAGCATGGTTATGATTGTTATACACTTTAATAATAGATTCTTGAAATGTATGTAAGTAGGATCGGCATCCGTTCCTCGGGTAATTTGTGCAGACCCATCTAGTTTTGTAATTAGGATACGTTTTCTGATGGAAAAAGGTATGCCCATCCCATACAATAAGCTTGTTACCTCGTCTAGAATATGTGTATGTTAGACCTGTAAAAGTTCGTGTTAATTAATGTAACTTATTATGTCAAAATAAAAATATTTTATTTCACATAAACCTACATGGGCACATAAGAAACGTCAGAAGCTAGGTGCATAGTTCCAATTGGTCGTTTCCTATGGAGAAGAACCGGCAAGAAATTCCACTACTCTTTCAAATTACAGTAGGTATAGGACAGCGTAGCCCTGTCAACAAGTACGAGGTAAGTACTTGATAAAATAATAAATGGTCTACAGATCTGAAGTCTACAAGGCCTACAAAGTCCTCACATTTATAAAATAAGAATCTATCAAAAGGATAAATAAAAACCGGGCAAGGGCGAGTCGGACTCGCGCACCGAGGGTTCCGTACCATCATGTGAATATAATGGTCTGGAATATAAGGTATGTAATATTACATACCCATGTGTCGAATTGATAACCTCCTTTTTTTGAAGTCGGTAAAAATACACAAAATACGACTTAAATGATATTCGAGTACAAAGGTTTTACAAACCACATTACATTTTTTTTTATCAGAAAATGTTTATCTAATAGTTTCACTTTATATACAGCATAATCAGCATAATAATATAATGTTCTCACTGCTGGGGCACAGGCCTCCTCTCTGTGAGAGAAAGTAGGCCATAATCCAGCACGCGGGTCCAGTGCGACATGGCGGATGTCACCATGTCTTCGATTTTGGTTCTAGGAATGCCGGTTGCTTCACGATGTTTTCCTTCACCGTTTTTAGAGCAGTGGTGATGAATTAATTTACACGAAAAGTAAAGTGCCGGTCTGGGTTCGAACCTATAACCTACAACGCGTAAATCGCGGCCGTTTCCACTGGGCCACCACTGCTCCACTTATTATATGGTTGCCAGTAAAGAAATTGAGGTTTCTCAATATGTATACAGGGTTATTGGTAAAACATTAACAACCTCTTAAGAGGTCATTGTACTCATCATTATGAACAACTTTTACTATGGGGCCAAACCTGATAACGCGAAAAAAAAATCAGCTGTTCCCTACATTTTGACGAGTTATACGAACATAAATCTAGGGAACAGCTGATCTTTTATTCGCGATTTCAGGTTTAGGATAAATAAATAACAAGAGATGTCAAGCAAGCGAATGTAATCACATAGTTATACCTTTGGCTGAAAGAAATACAATGAAAGATTATATTTTATAGAAATAAGAGACACGATTTACCGCTACAGTAATATTAAATACAGGAGTGTGGCGAATAGGTTATCACATTAATTGAAACCACGTATTACAAGCAGTCAGTTAACACAATTTAAATAATAATTAACAGTCTAACCGTGGGCCATTTTTAGGGTTCCGTACCCAAAGGGTAAAAACGGAACCCTATTACTAAGACTTCGCTGTCCGTCCGTCCGTAATAAAATAAATATTTTTAAGGGGGGCTCGCATACAAAAAAACGTTTTTGCCGTCTGTCTGTCGCCAGGCTGTATCTCAAGAACCGCGGTAGCTAGACAGTTGAAATTTTCACAGATGATGTAATTCTGTTGCCGCTATAACAACAAATACTAAAAACAAAATAAAATAAATATTTAAGGGGGGCTCCCATACAACAAACGTGTTTTTTTCGGCGTTTTTGCCTTGTGGTACGGAACTCTTCGTGTGCGAGTCCGACTCGCACTTGGCCAGTTTTTTCGTTTTAGTATTTAACAACATCATCTGCCTAGCCTTTTCCCAACTATATTGGGGTCGGCTTCCAGTCTAACCGGAAGCAGCTGAATACCTATGGTATTTTACATGGAGCGACTGCCTACCTGACCTCCACAACCCAGTTACTGAGTAATACGATACCCCTTAGTAAGACTGGTTGTCAGACTTTTGGGCTTCTGACTACCCCTGACGACTGTATGTAAAATACTGGTATTCAGCTGCATCCGGTTAGCATGGAAGCCGACCCCAACATAGTTGGAAAAAGGCTAGGCAGATGATTATTTTTTAACAGACTGATAACAACTTTTGCTGTGCTATTCTAGTCTAGCCTAATCGCCACTCTGAATGTATACGATTAAGATAGAAATAACATACAATATTTGCTAAAATAATTAACAACTAACTATTTTAATAGCACAGACGAGAAATATTATGACACTTAAGCGTTCTACTTTTTAATATATTTTTTACATTTTTTTTTAATGTTAACATTTTTTTTTTTTGTAAAATATACAATGATTTAAGATTAACAATATTGCTACTCCTTATCCCTTTGGCTGTACGATCATTTTGAAATAATTACTTTCTTTATAGGCAATTATTTCACTATTCTTCTTACTAACTATTATAATTCATAATTTATTTAGAACTCTTGGCATTATAACATTTTTAATAAAAAAAACACTTGCATTTCGTGCAAGTTTTTCATTTAACTTTGTCATTTGTTTTCAAATATATTTTATAGAAATATCAGCACTCCTGTAGTGCTATTCCGAAAAAATCTCAACATTACAACTTAGGTAAAGTGAGTTTGAAGTGTGCTGTCAATGCCTAGACTCCCTAACATTAGGATGACAGTTCACTTCAAGCTCATTTCACCCAAGTTTTGACGGTGAGATTTTTACAGAAAAGACCGGCTGGTGTCTTTCTTATAATCCCTAGCTAAGCACTTCTATAACTTTTAATCCGCAATGAACACAAATTATCTTTTTAATTTTAATTTTTTATAACTTAACACTTAAACTTATGAGGATGCATTCGAGATTTCCGAATATACTTTGGAGGGTGCGTATGATTCTCGTTGACACTGATGACGTGATCTTCGTAAGTATGTACTGTGGCTTTGCATCCATTCTGGCTTGAACAACGCCAACGAATTTTCGGTCCCCCTGAAGTTGCGTAATACGTGTAGTGGTTGAATTTTAACATACGCTTCCCTTTCATTGACAGGACGAATACTGGACCTATTTCGTCGTCTGTCCCTGAAAAATAATTATGTGTTAGGACCAAGTACAAATATCGTCTAGCCATTGTTTAATTTCTAATTTTAATGGTATTATCGACGTAGGTTCAGTTGGCAGTTGGCAACTATTCATCATTATGTCAGTTTTAATAAGTTATTTACTTATTACAAAACTCAAAAGTTGACATAGCAACGGATCTATTTTGTAAAAAGCTTAGGTGAAGTGAACTGTCATTCCATCTGATGCTAGAGATTGAGATGCAGCTCACTTCAAGCTCCCTTCACGGTAAGATTTTTACAGAATAGGCCGGTTTGAATCGAAGTAGAGGGAATTATTATTATTATTATTACGTACCTAACCAGAATTATTTGCTTATACCTAGGTTGTATTATAAAGAAAACACCGTTTGCAGTAAAGCATTTATTTCAACAAATGGCAGTTTGTAAGAAACATTCAGAGGTTTGATTAATTCATTGAATTGTACAAAACAAAAATTCTATAAAATTTCTAACGGAGATATAGATGTATTGGAGGGAACAGTTTAAGGTGAATGGGTAGTTGAGACCGCGAAATTCAAAATTTCTTTCTAAGTTAGATTTCTACCATTAACACTTTTCCATTTGAGATTGGTAGTTGTTGGTAGAAATCTAAATAAAAAAAAAAAAATTGTTAATGTCAGTAAACCGTTCACATCGTCGCGTCATCTACAACGCCACTTGCGAACTACGCATCACGCAAAATCCTGCATCGCGCAAGGAAAGTTCGACGCGCGACTACCTTAAATACAACGCCCGTTTAAACCAATTGTCGGTGCGTAGCCCATCAAACACAACACCCGTCAGGTCGGAGAATCCTCCATTTCCCATAGAGGACGAGGAACTTTACACCCTGTTCCGTATACCTTTAAACCATCAAACAGACTCTTGTCATGGCATCCAGACATTTGAAGTTAGAGTATTTGCTTTTGAGTTCGGAGCATGATTGTGTTCATCATTTATTTTTATAATTTCTTCATCAACTGTGACGATGTTAGCTCGGCACCCCCGTGCTCCGTGGGTAGAACACCGCCATTGCTGTTTACTAGACTTTGACGGCTTTCTATAATACGTGTACGCTCTAAATCGTAGTAAACGATTCCCTTTTTGTGATTTTATGAATACCGCTGTAATAATAAGTATAGGATTAAAGATTGTAGTCAAGTTAGTATTTTAGTACCTTCAAGGCAACCAATATTTTAAAAGGAGCGACAGCCTGTCTGACCTCCACAACCCAGTTTCTGGGCAACACAATACCCATTGGCAAGACTCGTTGGCAACTTTCGGGCTTCTGACTAACCGTAACTACTGTCAAAGATTTATGAATGACAGCCGTGACCACCAGCTTAGCGTGCTTTCCGAGACACGGAGAGATTTCGGTATATAATGGATAATCACTCATCCACGGCCCATCTTTGGCAAGCGTTGTTAAATCTTGAAGATCGACCCGTGCGAGTGCGACTGTTATTATTTAGTGACGCGCCCAAATAGACAAAACACGGTTGAAGTTATTCCAGATTTGGAAAATTAAAAGGCAATGTTATTCAAATTTTTATTGGAAGGTCTTACGAGAAACATATTAAGATATGAAGTTAGAATTTTTCTTTATTCATGGCGTTCAAACTAGGTGGGTGATTATGTTCTTCACGTACTCTTATAATGACTTCATCGACTGTGATGATGTTCGCTCGGCATCTTCGTGACAAGTGGGTGGAACATCTCCATTGTCGCTTGGCAGTTTTAGAAGGCTGTTCAGAGTACGTGAACCCTCTAAGGCGTATAAGGCGATTCCCTCTTTGTGATTTAATAAATACCGCTGTAATAATAAATCCAGTATTTAAATTCAAATTAGTATTTTTTGTACCATCTCTAAAGCCGACCAAAGGAAAGCATTTCATTCTTGAGACAAAATTATACCTACGTTATTTCGTTCGTTCTAGGTTTTGTTGGTCCTAGGTTTAGCAGTTTAGGCTCGAATAGGCAAAGGCGGATGAAGTTGTACCAGATTTCTAAAATAAACGGCAGTTTTCTAAAAACTCGTAAGTACGGCTTTATTGAAAATCTAGAAGTGAAACATAAAATAATATCGAGTATCCACATAATATCTTCGAAACTGGATCACAGTAACGCAAGTGGAAACTGGTCCTACGTGTAGCAGTAAAGGCTTGAGACGGATGACGTAAAAAATAAAAATGGAAATATTATTCTTATAGATTTGTTGAAAGTTTTTACGAGAAATATAAAATATGAAGTTACAATTTTTGCTTACTCATGGCACTCAAAAAGGCGGGTGATCATGTTCTCCACGTACTCTAAAAATAACTTCATCGACTGTGACGATGTCCGCTCGGCATCCTCGCGATAAGTGGGCAGCACATTTCCAGTGTAGCTTGGTAGGTTTAGAAGGCTGTTCAGAGTACATGTACCCTCTAAATCGTATCTGACGATTCCCTTTCTGTGATTTACGGAATATTGCTGTAATAATAAATCCAGTGTTTCAATTATGTGAAAGTTAGTAGTATTTTTAATTTTTAATAGTAACTAAAATTAAATTCAAGTTAGTATTTTTTGTACCATCTCTAAAGACAACCAAAAAAAAGCATTTCATTCTTGAGACAAAGCCGAAATGTCTCATGTGTCAACAACTATACCTTTGTCCGCTTTACGTTTTGTTGTTTTGTTCGTTCTACGTTTTGTTGGTCCTACGTTGGTCCCAAGGTTTGTTTGTTTGTTGCAGGGTTAGAAAATTAAAGTTTTATTATAGGTCTTACGTTTTTATTAAAATAATATTATTATACATAGTAAAGGTACACTATTTTTCCTATTTTGCTCTCATAATGTGTCCAATCCACCTCCATTTTGCTGGTCGGTTTTCATGGTTTAAATTAATAACTGTTTTGTATCCCAGAAATGGTAAACGGAAAAGAGGAAGACAATAAAGGAGATGGGAGTACGAGACAAAACTTACAGCGGGCTCTTGCTGGAGGAGAGTGGCTCGTTATAGAAATGGAAACAGCTGGAGGAGCCCTATGCCAAGAGGCATGCTGAATTGAGAGGCATACTTTAACAACATACAACAGATTGAAAACAATTCAGAATAAAGAGGCTTATAAAATAATTAAAATACATACTTAGTCAATACAACGATTGTTTTAGATTCACAAGCGTTTTATGAAAAATAAAGAATTTAATATTAAATTAGTAGTTTTGATTTCTCATTGCATCCAAATCCAATCGAGGTCCATGATTGTGTTGATCGCGAATTCTTATAATTAATTCACTTTCTGTGATGATATCCGCTCGGCATCCTCGCGCTAAATGGGTGGAACATCGCCACTGTCGCCTGGATGTTTTTGAGGGCTTTTCAAAGTACGTGTATCCTTTAAAACGTATGAGACGCTTCCCTTTCCTTGATTGTATGAATTCCGCTGTAATGACAGATTATAATATTATATTATTAAGTTAGGGACTATCCTACAGATAACTTAAGAAACCCACACCACTACCATAAATTATCCTTGAACCTAGATCCCTGCAATGTTACTGAAGTGTATGAGATTGGTCATTGAAATCTCGAATAACTAGGTAACCAGCACCCTAATTGCGTAACACACTATGAATCATAATCTGAATCATTTTGAAGGATATTGCTCATCCATTGCTTCATATGTTCCAAAAACGTGTCTGCTCAACAACGTAAATGACGCAATGAATGTTGTTGAACTGTCAAAATGAAAGCCATTTCTATAGTTAGTGTGTTACGCAATTACCTCGCTGTTGTCTAAAGTATAACGGAAGTTTAAAGTATTAGTTTTTCATTGAAATACTTCGCATATGCATAGTAATAAAATAACATTTATTTTAGTTTCACGTAGGCTCAAAAAATAAGAATTACAAAACAAAATCTAACAAGCGTCTATGCAATCTTTGAAAACTTGTATTTATTCTTTGGAAAACAACAACAAACATTATTAATAAAAACAAAAGCATATTATAACAAACAAATATGACATATTTGAAGCAAGGAATAATAATAATACTTATTACACAAAATAAAAAAAAAAACAACAAGTAAAACTAATACTAAAAAATAACAATAAAAAAATATTGGCACAAAAAACTCGTCTTTCGTCCATCTTCTCACAGAATCTCTGCACATCATTACAAGGCCACTTTGGAGAATCATAAAAGGATAACATTATGAATTAAAATATGACGAAGACAGTCCGTGTTTTTCTTTTTTTCGCTGCACTACGTAGGTACTCGTATAATCAAAGAGATTGGGATTGGCTTTGGATTTGATTGATTGATATTTTAGCACAGACAAAAAAAATAACTGAAAAATGCTTCACCAATGGGATTTGATACAAATAACTTAACGGATAACTGTCCATTATGTTATCATTTTATGATTCTTCCAAAGTGGCCTTTTTAGGCCCCCAGGAACTTGATAGTTAAAGTAATTACAGTTAAAAACTGGATAATGTCTGTAAGTGCTCATACACACGAGGGGCATGCGTCAACGAATTCGGCATCGTAGTCAAATACTCGAGCGGCACGTTGTCGACGGCAGCTGTAGATATGTCGGCGGCGGTCGTCGACGACTGCTGTCGACACGTGCTGCAGTTACCTCTGCTATTGACGCGTGCTGCTTCAGTGTATGCTGAGCACATAGTTTTATATCCTTTGCCAGAATGTTGACGTTAGGATGGAGGGCTTAAAAGTTAAAATTTTTGGTATCTCATTGCATTCAAACTAGGTGCATGGCTATGTTCTTCATATGCTCTTAAAATTCCTTCATTGAATGTGATGATGTTCGCTCGGCATCCTCGCGATAAGTGGGTAGAGCATCGCCACTGCCGCCTGCTCGTTTTAGAAGGCCTTTCATAGTACGTGTACCCTCTAAAAAGTAGCAAACGCTTCCCTTCCCTTGATCTTATGAACTCTGCTGTAATAATAAATCAGGAGTATAATTTAAAAAAATATATAATTGCTTGCAACCATCTGTGACTCCCGCATTCCCCTAAATAGTCCTCGGTCAATCTCCAAGTCCGCGGCCAATCTCAACGGAGACTAGCCTTCGGCGCGGGAGATATTACAGTGCACATGTGTGTGCGCAGACACAGGTGCACTTATTCCCTTAAAGTGGTAGTCGCAGATTATTCCCGTAAGCTGCCGTTTCATTCATGTTTTAATCCTGTGCTTAACATTGAATCAATTGAAAATAGCTGTATGTTACTGTAAAAGCCTTCTAGGTAATTATAATAGGTAAATTTAAGTCTTCTGTAAGAGAAAGGGACATAGACGAAGGCCATAGGATTACTATCATATTTTCTGGATGTTCCGTAGGTACTTAGTAACCTCATAAAATTTAAAAAACCTCATGGTTACCGTTATAAAATGGAATATTGGGTGTCAAATATTGAAACAGTTTAATTTTCAATGAATTAAAATAAAATAAAGTTTATTTAGAACAACTTAAGTTTACAATTTACAAAGGAAAACGAAGATAGCCACAAAAGTAAGATACTGTGGCGCAGCTATCAACGCCCAACTCAAAATAATATACAAAGACATTGTTACAGACTTCCTAAAGAAAGCTAATTAATAATTAAAAGAATTACAAACATTTCAAAAAGGAATATAAAAGAGAATAGACTCTATGTGGATGTTACTATTATATACTATATAAATTATTCTACATAAATGTAGAGTGGAGGTGGGGTGTGTTTGTTTTAAGTACCATCCGAGGACGTGCGTATGAATACACAAGGCACGACCGAGGACCTTTTCAAAGCGAGGACCTTTTCGAGGGTCCTCGGTTTGACTTGACCAAAGATTCGTATTCTGCAAGCGATTTTGAGTCTTTCTATATACTTAATTCGAAAAAGTTGTCTGAACCTCGGTTTGATCAAGATTATTCATAATCTTACACAGACATTGTGTATCCACCAGATGGTGCCACTGTCGCCTCATACACAGACTCTTTACACTCATTTCACGTTTGTTGTATTATCCGAGGACCTATGTGTTAACTTTAACACAAAAGACCTCGGTTAGGTAGCTTTTCCAGACAATGTGTATTTAAGACCTCGGTTTGCTAGATTTTCCGAACAGTGTGTATTCTAGTCCTCGTTTCGACAGTTTTCCTTGTGTGTAGAAGACAAATTATATATGCTATCATTTAAATAAAATTATGAAGGAGAAAATCTAAGGTAGACTGAATCCTTAAACAAATCGTTGGTAGCTACTAGGTGGACGAGGAATAATCAGGCTTTTTCTGCAGCATATGCTAAGTACCTAGGCCCGCTTATATTATACAACATTATGATTTGCACCATAAAATATTGTATTGTCATAGGAGCTAAATACGTGTGCTTTTCATAAAGAAAATAAATGCCTTCCTAGGTGAAATGTCTGCAGCAAGATTTGAAACAAATATAAAGTACAAAGAAATACAGAACATGAACATACTAAAGGAAACCACGTCATAAACTTTACTGAAATATAAGTAAGTAGGTTTATTTTAAAATGGAACAAATTATTTAACAAACTTTTACCAACGATCTACTTATAACAATAATCATCAAGTTGCAATAACATCTTTGAGAAGCATGATTATAAAAATTACATAACAGTTAATAGAAAACGACTCAAACAAAAAGACTTATAGAAACCATAATTAAAAGAAATCGACATAAATTGGGCTAAAAACTTGACTTAAAATTTCATAACACAATGCTTAGTTAGAAAACAACAAAGAAATATTATCAAGCGAGATCAAAATAATTTGGGAAGCATGCAAACTTAATAACTTAATGGCGCCGATTCCCTTGTTCACAAACTAAACAAAATTTAAGTTCAGTGCATCTTTTTCTTTATATTTAAAAGGACAGAAGATAAATATTAGTTTAGTCCTGTCAAATTAAGATACTCCATAGCAAGTTTAGACGTGATTAGAAACATGGCTATTAAAAATATTTTATCCCCATAGGGGTGTAGTTTTGAAAAAACGTCTGGGATGTTTCTATAGCTTGACTTAAATATTATGACCATTATCATATCAAGCCACGTAATAAAATACTCCCCTAAGAAATTGACTATCCCTCTTCACCCCGTTAGGGGTAGATTTTCTAAAAAACCTGATATACTTACTTTATTATTTATTTTGGTCTTACATACTGAGTTTCGAATTAATTGGACCACGCGTTAAAATTCTTCCATACAAAATTTACACCCCCAATCTCCCTTTAGTTTCAAGTTTATTAACCATATGAATAAGATTTATCATATAAACTGTATTCTTGGTCTTCACCCCCACAGGGGTGGAATTCCGAAAAATCGTTTGTTATATTATTATGTTCATTACTTCATTCGAAGATTTATTTATACCAATTTTCGAGTTATTCAAGCCACGCAGTAAAATCCTCGCTTGTATAATTAACTACCCCTTTTCACCCCGTTAGGGCTAGATTTTCGAAAAACCCTGATACACGGTATTCTTTATTTTTGGTCTTAAGTATAAATACTGAGTTACGAGCTAATCGGACCGCGAGTTAAAAATCTTCCATACAAATTCTGACACCCCACAATCCCCCTTTAGGGGGTAGTTTAGAAAAACAAAAATGCCAAACTTCATAATTTACTTATTATCTAAGTAAATTATGAAGTTTGGCATTTTTTGTATTTGTGCCAAGTTTTTTAACTCAAGGAATAAGATTTTTCATACAAACAAAAAAGAAGGGGAAAAAAGGGGGGATCCCTTTTCACCCCCTTAAAGGTTGAATTTACAAAAACCCCTTCTTAGTGCTCCCCTACATTATAAACGGAAGCCGTGTGCAAAATTTCACAATCTCAAACTCAACTCAAACTCAACAGGCACTTTTGAATTGTCAAGGGGTCGGTCAGCTCAGGGAGAGAGCCTCCCGTCCCAGCCGCCGCGGGAGACGCTCCGGGCGTCGGGAGCCGCGCGACGACTCCCGGCCACCGTAAGCGCGGGCCTGCGGGCGGAGAGTAATGGGTAGCTCACCGTCCGATCCGATCAGGACCAGGCCCGTGCCGGACGGCGCGTACGTGTTCCACGCGCACCTCAAAGAGATGTCAGCATCGAGGACCCCATAGGGCCGAAGCCTGCCGGGTCAGCGGGATTGTCCGAAAGGGTTAACGCTGGCCCGGAACATAAAGGGCTAAGGAAGGAACACGGGTGGGTTTTAGTCAGTAAGAGTCTGACACTCCCTTCCGCTCCACCCAGAGCGGGAGGGGTCATTTGATGATTTCCCATCCGCAAAAAAAAAAAAAAAAGGGGTCGGTCAGTCAGAAAGATGAAGCTAGTTGCCCATTCCAAAGCGCAGGTACCTATGGAGAAGAACGGGCAAGAAACTCCATGGACACTCTTTTAAATCATAATAATATGGTTACAAAATCTTGTTTAGATCATTCATGTTAAAAATTATGCATGTGAGAACAATGTAGAACGTTAAAAGCGTCCGTAACGTCTAAAATCACATTCCTAGACCCAGTAGTTGCGGCTGTGCGTTGATATGTCAGTCTGTCAGTCAGTTTCTTCTTTTATATATACAGGATGAATTTTCGAAGTGAGCGTGGATGGCCAAATCCGAAACTATGAGGAATAGCGAAAAGTACTCAAAAGAGTCGCGGCCTCGATTTTGGTGAAAACTAAAACTGCATCATTGGATTTTTGAAAAATCAATATTTCTAGCCAGGAATCGAACCCGTTGATTTTGAAAAAAAAACACACTGTATTTATTACACCATTCGATAGTGTCGCTGATAAGGATCGATTTCTGGGTTTTTGTTTACGTTATAAGCAACAATCACGAGTGTTTAACAAAATAAAGCCGTTACTGTCGGCTCTCTTTGATAAATAATCCTTTGAAAAGCGCTGACAAACGTAAAGACATTGACTCGTCCTCGCTTGGTACTTCATTTTAGAAAAAGTGTGTAAGAAATAAATCGGAACATTGATTATTATCTTACACGTAAAATGTTTTAGGTAGGTAGGTAGGTATTTTCCAGGTCCTCGGTTTGTACAAGTTCTACGCGAAAAACTGTCCTCGGTTTAGCGATATAAAGTCTAACACAACGTCCGCACTTTGTACAAGCTATAAGAAATATTGTGTAAAAATACGTCCTCGGAAGGACGTCGCAGGGCTTACGTAAGAGGTCCTCGGTTGGCTTACACAAAGTCCTCGTATGTGCATCGTGGGTCACATTTAGCTGTGTATTTCATCATCATTTCATATAGCCGAAATTCATACAGAAAAATGTTGAGATAGCATTATCCCAATAAGCTCATCACTATAGATTTACTCACCTGTCTCTTTCTATCTTATTCTAAAAGGCCAACGAGGTATTTAAACCAGTTTTTTGGAGGGTCCTCGGTTCGTTCTAGGACTAACAAGGTCCTCGTAAGGGTGTCTGTACAAACAGGGGTGTGTATGTGTGTGTGTGTTTGTGTTTACCGTGTTTATGATACAATAACTTGCTCAGTTTCTTCATATGACAAGGATTTAAGCCAATCAGTTACTTTTCTCATCAATATAATAAATACTTTATTTTGTGCATAGATTCAATATAAGTAAATGAATACCAAGTCAGAAGTCAAAAAGTAGGGTTATGATTTTTTAAACAATTTGGTTACAAGCAGCATTAGAGGGAATGAAAAGACCTATCATGAAGTCGTCATCTACGCTTTCTGCACATCAAACTAAGTAATTAAAAGGGGATATTTACACCCGTTAAGATCCTTACCGCCTTTTACTCTAAGTCGGTAGTCGGCAGCGGAACGTGTGGAGAGGGCCTAATGTTGTGTGTCAGTATACCGCGAAAAGTACATGATATTTTTAAATGCATAAGTACATAAAAATTTATAACTTAACAAAAAATTTTTTTTTCACTTTTTAGTTGTACCTAGTAATAGGTAATACGGGATGGTGTCCGCAACTCCACGTCAATGCGCGTATTTTGCTTACCCCACACAAATTCAATTAACACTAGTGCATTGAAGAATCATCAAAATTCGCATAGAAATACCGGAGATGCAGTACATTTATGCATATAACTTCGTACATAATAATAATTACTTAACCTTCCTAAAAGTATGTAGCTCATTATCAAAATTGCTTTATAAGTTTTTGAGAAAATCGCGGACATACATACATACTTACGGGTCAAATACAGAACCTAATTTTTTGAAGTCGGTTAAAAAACGCTCTATTGATTTAAATTGTGTCGCAAATAGCATCAATACGATTTTCTAACTCACAAAAGTTTACATTTTCTTTGGACAAAGTTTTCATGAGCTCTTCAAAAAGATGGCGATGTTGTTCTGTCTCCTTGCTGTTTTTGTCGGAAACTTTCTTGGTCCGGTAAAAGGATTTTGGTGGAGTCTCTGAAATCAAACATATTTTTCTGTGATTAAACATGCAATAGGCACGTACCTTTTTTTTTTTTTGTTGTCGGGTGAAAAGTTCAAAAGGCACTCGACCTTCGGGGAGGGAAGACGGGGAGTGTGGCATTTTTACCTCACTAAAACTACCCCGGTGATCACCATCGGCACATAACACAGATTTAATTAGGTAGGTACCAGTCAATAGTCAAGTAAGAGGATAGAATAAAACAAAACCAGAATGGTAACTCGAACTGATAAATTTTTCAAACAATAATATAATCAATTTCCTTCAAAATCCTCCGGATTGTGACAGAAAGTGCGTTATACAATTGCGGCTGATGAGGCATTTGTGGGGCATGCCTTGCGATGTCTGCACGCGGCTTAACATTTTGAAAAAAGTTCATTAGTGTTGGTATCTACATAGAAGTAAAAAAAAAAAGTTATTATTTATTATATAATTATAATTTATTTCATGGCACATTATTATTACGAACAAACACAGGAGGTAGATCGCATGGTACAGGTAAATTGAAGTGTTTTTATAGGATACATATTATATACATACCTACTTATAGGCTACATGACTTATATTGTCTGTGTCTAAGGGCTGATTTTTCCAACGCCAGATACCTTTACCGGAGGACTAATTTTGAATTTTTGACAGTTCTTTCATACAAAAACTGTCAGACGTCAATTTTATTCCACGAATAAAAATTATCGGTCGATTGAAAAATCAGCCCTAAATGGAATATTATATTTTTTCCAGAAAAACCGGCCCTGGTCAGTGAAAATACTGGGATTCTTGCTTATAAATAATTTGGCAAAAAAAGTAACACAAAGACTAATTCATAGCTTGAACTTGAAAAACTTACCGTAAGTAAATAACTAATTTTAACAAACTTTTTAATTAATGATTTTTGTACTTGTATATTTTACCTCAATTAATTTCAAATAAAAAAAAAACTATTCTAAAACAGACTTCACACATTTTAGATGCACAACACGTAATTAATAGTAAAAATACATCCATTTGTTTCATTCATAACGCATGACGTAATCACCAAAGGGTTACGCAGTGATGATGTAATTCACTTTAAGGGTGCTAGAGCGGCACATCAAGCTAATACAATCTGTCAAGTTTCTTTAATAGATTTTCAACTTTATCGGTAAAGTATAAGGTTCAAAGTTGATTGGGAAAACTTTACAGTTTCGGGTAGCTTGATGTGCTGGTGTCTGTACATTTTAAGATGTATAAAGACAATAAAAGATATAATAAAAATAAGACTCCTACACGGATATCTATGGACTCCTAAGAGATCGTTTCCCTTCAAATACTGTATTTTATTTGTTTCTAATTTTTCCATTATGTAATAATAACACACGTAAGTATTATAGCTATGGGAAGAAAGCGTGAGTTTATGTTTTTTATTATTAATGTAAAAATGTATAAAAAATAACTAAGGCACAACAATATAAAAACTTTTTTACAGCGAAAAAACTATAGACTTCAAAAAAAAAAACGCTACAAAGCTCAAAGTGAAAAATAACTTTAATTTTGTATTTTCGTTTTTGCCACCGACTTCCGAAATTAAAGTTATTGAAGCTAAGACAAGGTTAACAAAATGTATAAGGTGTGATTATTTTTTCATTTGGCTCGCGTCCCCACGCGAGCCAAATGAAAAATAACCATCACCAAAAGTCAACACGAAAAAATAATCACACAAGAAAAATCGGTGTAAGAATATACAATTTAAAAAACCAGTCGAATATATTACCTCCCCCTTTTTTTTGAAGTCAGGTATAAAGTAGCAAAACTAAGTCTTATCAAGAATATTATGGCAAAAATCTCTGTACCTACAATAAATTTATAATAAGTTAGATTTGCTAGAACAATTTGTACGGTATGGCGGCCATAATGTTACCCGTCGACAGAGTAATCTACAGACTCATGGTATCCGTGTCACCGAAAGGGACAAAAAAATCCGGCAATCTTCATCATACTATCATTTTTACAGCTTATTACACTGCACCTTACCATTTTCACAGTTGCGCAAATGTACTATTATTGAATTATGCACGAAAAAGATCTTATTTTCCGTTTAATCGCGGTGTAGTTTTTATTATTTCATTCATAAACGTCAAACTTGTTGTGCACATTGATGTGCTTAGCCGACACGCAGTAAGGGACAGAAATATTCTTACTCTGTCTCTTTTCTTTGCTAGTGACGTTAATATATTTCTCTTTTTCTTGTGCGAATGAAAAAGAAGATATGCAGCAGTCTATAGTTTACTCTGTCTACGATTGGCTCATAAAACGACTTCTTACTATACATATTACTGGATAACCCGCGAGTTATCAAACAAATTTATTTTAACTTTCCTCATCTTCTGCGGAGGATGCCCGTGTTCCCCATTCACAGCGATTACAAGGTCATCCAGAGTGAAGACGTGAGCGTGGCATCCCATTGGTGAATGAGTTGAGCACCGCCATCTTTTTTTCTTTGACTTTGAAGGCAATGATGAGTATGTGAATCCATTCACCTGGATCATTCGCCTACCTCTCTGGGAAAGTACGAATCGCGCTGAAATTTTTGTAAGAATAGGTTAGAACAAGGTGATAAGTAAAAAAATAATGTTCATCAACAGAATGTTGCCATTTAAATATTATATTTATTTATAGATTTAGGATCTAAATTGTGTATTTATTTTATGTCTTATTGTGCTTTTTGTATCTCACTTTATGTTGCACCAGTTTACGTCATCGCATCAACGCTCTAAAACCGCACAACAGCGCTGTGGCTCTGTCTCGTATAGGATCACAGCATTATGCTGAGCGACAGCCGTTTTGCGTAGATATGGTTTTACCCCAACTTGTTCTCTTTTGTGTTTTTTCTTTGCGTCATGTTTTACTGCAAATAAACATATTTCCTTTCTTTATTTTTTTTTCTTTTCATGCAACAGCTTAGTTATAATATAAATAATAGACTTTAAGCCGCAAAAACGGGCCCTATCAGAATACCAGCGCTGCGACATTTATTTTTTAAATGTCGCAGCATCATGCTGAGATAGGAGCCTTTTGGCCTCGTATAGGACTTTGTTTCATTTTCCTTTTGTTACTTTTTTTTTATATAACTTGGATTTTTATTTTACTGTGTTTAGTTTAGTTTGTGATCTTCCTAGGTACGAGTCGCAATAAATACTTTTTCTTTCTTTCTTTCAAATACACATGTCTGTATCTTGCACACAGGTATACAAATAGCTTGCATGTCTTTGTCAGAGGTTGAATATATAATTGTGAATGTGCATGTAGCGAACTGCGATAAAATAAATGATAATGACGAAAAAAATAACTCAGTTGTGGTACAGACGCCAAGCACATCAAGCTACTACAATCTGTCAAATTTCTTTAATAGATTCTCAACTTTATCGCTACAGTATAAGGTACAAAGTTGATTGGGAAAATTTGACAGTTTCGGGTAGCTTGATGTGCTGGCGTCTGCACTTAAGACTTTTGTAGGTAATTGTATATTTATTTAAACTAAATAAACAAAAAATAACTACTATAAATCACACAATAAATAAAACGGAAAAAAATAACTTATGAAATTATATACATCTATTCTCCATTAGGCGAAAGTACGAAATCTATAGAGGACTGGCTTATTAAAACAGTAACTCTTTTTCTATCATAGTTTTTTACAGGAAGCCCAATAAACGATACATTAAAATGTAATTTAAATCTACAACCTTTTTTTTTTCTTTTTTTTTTAACGTGGAGAAATGCTCATGCATTCTGCACTACCACGGGGAGATAGTGCAATTACTGAATCAAAAGATTTTCATGCATTCGAAAAAAGTCACTAGCAGCACGCGTAGCATGAACACTTCTATCTCTACGAAGAGAAGACACATTGCTTTCTATACAAAGTGACATTTCTTTTCTTCATTTTTAACATACCGCCTAGAAATCTTTCTACAATCTGTCATTTTGTCTTTCGTTTCAAACGATCTTTGTCTAGGTCCTTTTATATGTAGACTATTTTAGAAGAAAGATTTCTATCCCAACTGTCAAAATCACATTGACAACTGACAGTTGTCTAAGAGATTTTGTAATCGCCACAGACTACAAAATGCAGGAAAAGTTTAGCTTGATGAATCTAGTTTTACGTCCTTCAGTAAATCATGTTGGTGGTGGTCATTAACAGAAAATATGACATCATCAATTGTTCTGATGGCGGCTCTGCAGCCATGCCGATGGTGAGTGGAACAGGCCCATCGGATCTTGGTGCCTTGGGCCCGGACTTGGTAGAAGTTATGTCCTTTCAGCCTTATCATCCTCTTGCCACGACGCGAGGTGATGAATGTTGCTGGAAAGAGAGGGGTATATTAATTTTTTTTTACTTAATGCCTCAGGCATTTTCTACCCGTCAACATTAGAAAAATGAATGAATGATTTTAAAACTTTTGGGCTTTGTGTTTTAGGGATCTCAAACGGTATTTTATTCTTTAATTTTTTTTTCAATTTTTGAGATAATTTGTATGTGTTCAGCAGCTACTCATTCTTATTAACGGTCTTTACTTGGCTAAATCAAGAAAAGAGAAGCAGATTACCCCTTTTTCCTCAAAAGTTATAAAACCTATTTGTTTGTTTTCACTCACACAAAGAGTTCATAAAGTACATAATAAACACAAAAACATATAAAATCCATTTTAATTACCATTGTCAATTAGCACAAAGTTAAATTAAGAACTAACTTAACAAAAACATTATCACGTTTGTTTTGTACATTTAAAAAGGACAACAAATAAGAACCCGTAACTGTTGTTACGTTTACTTAATTTAAATCAAATCTAAAATTTATAGCAGCAATAGAAAAATTTAACGAAGTTTAAAATAAAAGTCCAAAGTAACAAAGTAAAACTTAAAAAAAAAATATACTCAAACGCCGAGGTCGACCCAGAAAGCGGTGGCGAGATGACCTGGACGCGTACCGCGAGGGATGGTTCGAGGCGGCGCAGGAAAAGAGTTCCTGGAAGGACTTGGGGGAGGCCTTTGCCCAGCAGTGGGACAGTATAGGCTGAATAAAAAAAAAAAAAAAAAAAAATACTCAAACATGAACACTTTACTACGCCCATGTGCCCATAGCTACGGCTATTTCTTACGAATGTACAGTTTAAAAAGCATTCGTGCAAATTAGATGGACAATTCTTGTAATTCTAAGAACGTTCACAGTCTGATCTCAGTCTCAATCTATCAAAAATACCTCTATTTTCCGTACATTTTTGCCATTGATTGTCGCTGAGATGAGATTGCGTTTGCGACTAGATTTTGAACGTTTTTAATTAAGGAAGTTGGCCTTCAGGTTCTAAATTATGTATAACCCCTACTTACTGAACGCTTGGCATTCACAAGTTCAATTAGTATAAAAAGTTGACGTTTTACGCCTCGCACTTAATTATATTAAATAATTATTCGATGATATTTTTCTGTCATCACCATTAATTATATAAATAAATATTTAGAAGAATCACAATTTGGTGTCGTTACAACACATTATTAATATCATTAATATAAATCCTGAGTTTTTTATACATATATAGCTATAAGAATAATAGCCTCGTATTCTTTAATAATGCCTAATATTAATAAATTATTGCATTGCACTACAATATGGACATCACTTAATTTTTTTTTACATATCATCTGCAAAATCAGCCTTAGACGAAGATAAAATTGTACTAATCAAAAAATATTTTTATCAATCCAATGTGAAGTAGGTTCATGGTTGTGTATTTCGGACAGGCTAACTATTTTATATTCTATGGTCCTCACAGATGCCCTGCAGCCTTTGGAGTGGTGGGAGGAGCAGTACCAACGGATGTCCGACTTTCCTTCGTATCGATTACGGCAGGAATATTTGAAGCCGTTGTAATACAGCTGGCGCTTGCCACGAGGTGTTGTGAAAACCATTGGTCCTGGAAAGAAGTAGTAATTAGTAAAAATTTATGGTTTACGTTTAAACTCTTTTGTCAAGAGAAAGGAAAGAAAGAAAGAAACAGGTTTATTTGTCTCAGAAACACGAGCATCCAAAAAGATAATTAACTCTGATAACATAGAAAAATAAGACAAAATAGATGTATACCTAATCACGAGCACAAAACAGAAATAGGCGACAGCTGCACGTCATGACTATGACAAGAAGGCTCAGCATAATGCTGGGCCTGGGCTATAGGGGACCCACAGCACAGTACTGATGAGTATGGATGTGAATGTTGGGTGTGAAGTAGAGACATGAAGTAGTTTAGAAGATATTCCAAATATATAAATGAGGAAAGACTTAATAAAACAAAGTTGCGGATAAAAAAGGGGATGAAGCTACAGAGAGTATCTAAATGGTTTGATGACGTGACGAGAAAAAATAAATGAAAGGCGCTAAACATATTCTTATTATAGAACAATGTTAAGCAAATGACACCGCAAAGGTGCACTCTTATAGGTTAGTGTAATACTATCCAACAAAACCACTATATTATGGTCTATAACAAGACTGGCTTTTGCCCGCGACTTCGTTTGCGTGAAATTTTTTGTTCCTCACACCAACCCCGTCGCATCGCATCGCCTGCCCGCGCTATTACTTCGTTTTCGCTCAGCATTCTTTTTTGCCATTGCTCGGCTCCTAAAAGTCTTAGCGTGATGTTAAGTAATCTATAGCCTTCCTCAAGAATTAGGATATCAAATGCAAAAAGATTTTTTCATATCGGACAAGTAGTTCCAGAGATAAGCGCGTTCATAAAAACAAACTCTTCAGCTTTATTATTAGTTATAGATAGATATCCGTGGTAATAGTAGATATTTGGATATTATGGTAGAAACAAAAGGTGTTTTAAGGGTTCCGTACCATTGCCAGGATCGCCCAGAGGACACGGTGGAGCACACGGTGGAGGTCTGCCCCGCTTGGGCGGAGCACCGCCGTGTCCTCGTAGAGGCGATCGGCAGCGGCGGCGACCTCTCGCGCCTGGCCCTGGTGCAAGCCATGGTCCGGGGCGAGAGGGAGTGGGAGGCAGTCACCTCTTTCTGCGAAGCAGTCATGCTAGCGAAGGAGGTGGCGGGACGGCTCAGGGAGAGAGCCTCCCGTCCCAGCCGCCGCGGGAGACGCTCCGGGCGTCGGGAGCCGCGCGACGACTCCCGGCCACCGTAGGCGCGGGCCTGCGGGCGGAGAGTAATGGGTAGCTCACCGCCCGATCAGGACCAGGCCCGTGCCGGACGGCGCGTACGTGTTCCACGCGCGCCTCAAAGAGATGTCAGCATCGAGGAGGGGCCCCATAGGGCCGAAGCCTGCCGGGTCAGCGGGATTGTCCGAAAGGGTTACCGCTGGCCCGGAACATAAAGGGCTAAGGAAGGAACACGGGTGGGTTTTAGTCAGTAAGAGTCTGACACTCCCTTCCGCTCCACCCAGAGCGGGAGGGGTCATTTGATGACTTACCATCCGAAAAAAAAAAAAAAAAAAAAAGGGTTCCGTACCCAAAGGGTAAAACGAGACCCTATTACTAAGACTCCGCTGTCCGTCTGTCCGTCTGTCACCAGGCTGTATCTCATGAACCGTGATAGTTAGACAGTTGAAATTTCACAGATGATGTATTTCTGTTGCCGCTATATCAACAAATACTAAAAATCGAATAAAATAAATATTTAAGGGCTCCCATACAACAAACGTGTTTTCTTTCGGCGATTTTGCCTTGTGGTACGGAACCCTTCGTGTGCGAGTCCGACGCGCACTTGGCCAGGTTTTTGGTGTCTACGAAACTTTCTTTTACATTAAAACAATTTGATGAAGATCTGAATTGGAGTAAAGTTAGCTTATGTGTGTATAGGATAAGTATATTAAAATGACTTTAATAACGTATTTAATCGACAAATTTTAATACAACACCAATATAATTATGTTTTTTTGTATATCTTTAAATAAAAGGTACATTTGGAGATTATTTTAGTATATATGGATATCCAACAATTCCAAATAAATAATTTACAACTAAATAACCTTTCTACTGACCGGCACTCTAATCACGTAACACACTTTCAAACACAATCTGAATGGTTTTGAAGGATATTGCTTCATATGTTCGAAAAATTTGTCTGCTTACCAACGTAAATAACACAATGAATGTTGTTGAACTGTCGAAACGAAACCCATTGCTACTGTAAGTGTGTTACGCAATTAATTCGCAGACAGTTCAGTCTTCTACAATCACAATAATTTTTTGTAGTCTTACTTTCCAAATGTCATATATTATATTTAAGTGACACGTAAACTAATTTAATGATAAAATGATTTTAATTAACACTTTGATGCATACTCTTATATTCGGTATGTATATGTATAAATAAGATATACTTGTACCTACTGACTAACATTTCGATTATATCGTATAGACACACAACATTAAAGACACAGAAGAGTTTTTAACAATCTTATAACAACAAAGTAAATGGGAGACACTAACTGCATGGACACAAAAAGTAACTATATTTCAAGTAGATCATTATATTATAGTGCATAAATACTATGTTATTGTATGAACTACACATTGTATGAGAAAACTATAAAAATCCTGCAGATGAGAAATATGAGAATACTCATATTTATGGCTTTCTTACATTGATAAATTACGGACTCTGCGACATACACGTCGTGCCCATAAGACAACCATTTATTAAATTTATTCTTGTTTTGATTTTATTTGTGGTTCTTTGGGTATGACTACGTTGACCTTATTAGCCGGAACCAGATACACCGTATTAAGTGCACTGTTCCCCGGTCTGTTGAAAGTCGCACTGGTTATTGCGGAACCCACACTGTTCCCTGCTCTGTTGAAAGCCGGGCTTGTCATAGCAGAAGCCGTATTGGTCTCTGCTACAGAGGTTTCCGTACTGTTTATCGGTCTGTTTAAAACCACACTGGTCATTGCAGAAGCCGCAGTTGTTTCTGTTCCAGTAGAACATGCACAGGATATTGCGTAACCCACAACGATCCTTGCTTCAGTGGTGCTCAGGCCGTCGGTAGCCGAACTGTTTTCTGATCTTTTGGAATTCGCACAAATCCCTTTACCATCCAAAGTTGCATTGATTTCTGTTGCAGTGAGATCAGCAGTATTTTCTGGGTCATTGGAAGCCGCGCTAGTATGTGTGCTAGCGGCAGCCGCATTAGTCTCACTGTCCCCTATGATGGTGGGATCCTCCTTAGGCCACACTCTCAAGGAACCCCATCTGATCCTTGGTCCGACAGTAACCGTATTCATCACTTCTCCGGTGTAAGCCGCTGTGGTCGAAGTAACCTCAATGGGCCTTGCTTTGTTTGCTGATCCTGGCCTGGTCGTTTCACAGGCCGCTCCAGTGCAGCTGCACGTTCCTTTGTTTTGGTTTGTATCTGCAGGCGTATCTTCGTCATCTTCCACTATTATCGGTTCTTGTGGTGGTATTGGTATGAAAATAACGTCGTCATCTTCCTCTTTTGCTGATACTTCTGATGATTGTATGACGGCACTAACTTCGTTATCTTCGTCTTTTGTTGATTCTTCTGGTGATTGTATGACGTCACTAACTTCGTCATCTTCCACTCCTGTCGGTTCCTGTAGTGGTCCTGCGAAAGGAAATTTTATTTTAATATTTTATTCTTGTCCCACCCAATGAATTTGTTCGTGCTATATACGTGGTAACCAAAAAAATCTAAATTATTGACTACCACTACAAACAAAGAAAGGAAATTTTTGTTTAATATTTTAATCTTGCCTTACCCGATGCATTTTATTCGTGGTGTCTAGTCTAAATGCAAAGCAAAAAAAAAACAAAAATATTGTCAACTACTACAAACTTAGAGCCAACATCATTTTTTTTTTCAGTCATCAGTCTTTTAACGGGAGACTTAGTGAGTATGATGTGTGCACCTTTTTTAGCAATTATGACGTTTTATTACTGTTCAAATATAATTACTTATTAGTATTCTCAGAATGGTTAATTGAATAAAATTGGTTTTGTATTCGTAATCATTTATTGCAAACTATTAAACTTTAATAGATAATAATAGATAATTTTCTTTTCAGTTTGATTTTTTAAATCACTTGACCCTTTTATGTGATAAAATATTCGATTTATTTATTTTTTTAATATTTAGCCTATTCGTTAACTTGATAGAAGACAAGTATTAGATAACTTTTTCATAGCTGTAGTTACAAAGTATCACTTTTTTATGGAATAAAACTCAGTCTACTTAAGCATAATTTATATAATATTTTAAATGTTGCTTAAATGTATCTTAAAAAAGGCAAATAATTAGGGCTATATTTTTTGTAACACCTTTTGAATAAAAAAAAATGCCAAATATTCTACACAGCTATTTTGATTTTCAATTTAATATTATTTGATATATTACTTACATATGCGCAGACGAATAATAATAATTTTGTGATACTTCATGATTGTGGCATTCTGAAGAAGCTATTATTTCATTATTAATAGTTCGAATGTATGCTCTACACCCCTTAGCATGATGCGAAGAACAGTACCATCGGCTCCTGGAATTATTACTCATGATCCCAGAGTATCTGAATCCACGATAGCTGATCATGGGTTTTCCTCGAGCTGAGACCAAGAATTTCAGTTCTGTGGAATAACAAAAATATAATTTATTGGGTTTTTTTTAGCTATACTCCCCGCAAGAGTCAACTTGAGACTTCGCTCGGATGACGTAAGCGCGCGGTACTGAGGCGTCGAGGGCGAGAGCGGTAACAGCGCGGGGGTCGGGAGGGGCTACTCGGGTCTCATGTTACCTCTTGCGGGTTGTATTTGACAGTTCATTGCTAGATTGATTCACTTCCCTAAAAGCACTAGTTTTGAACATACTCTAGCTGTTTGATGGAAAGTAGTGACAAATAAAACCACACAATATAATTTAAAAATATTTTCTTTTCAAAAGGACTGTGCGTAATCAGCCTATGATGTTCCCACTGCTGGGACACAGGCCTGCTCTCGGTGGGAGGGAGTGGGCCGTCATCTACAACGCGGGCCCAGTGCGGGTTGGTAGATGTCACATGTCTTAAAATTTTTTATTCTAGGACATGCCAGTTTCCTCAAGCTATTTCCCTTCACCGTTCCAAAAGGACTGGAATTATCTGGTTAGTACCGAACAGTCTTTTGTTCTAAAAATCGGCCTCTTCACTGAAAGAAATAAGCAGTAAATAAAAATGAAAAAACATTGATCTGAACTGCTTTAAACGATTTATTCCGGTCTGATCCCCTGAACCAACGTTTATAAATAAGGGCAAGTCGTTGACCTTATTGACTGCATAAAATCAGGATAATTAAATTTAATTAAACACTTTATAATACTTGGCTGTGTTTATTATAATTACTGTCAGGGAAATTGACACTGTATTCGATGTTTAAAACAGTGTTGATGGCATTAAAATGCACAAGTGTTCCTAGTAGGCTAGTTCATAAGACAATGCGCTTTAAAAACATTGTATGCTCAATTTGCTCATGTATTCGATAGCTATTTATTTTAGCTGGCAGGTAGGAATCAATATTAAATTCAAATAACAAATAAACATGCCACTCAGTTCTCGAATTTTTAAGACTTCTACGTTAATATCTTACTATTATTAGATAAAGGCGTAACTACATACGTTAATTCGCGCTCGCACCCACGCTTGCAAGTACCTACATAATAATGCTAAATATTCTGTAAAATGTGTGATGTACAGTCAACAAAGGAGTTAAGTATACAGGAGCGTCGGATATTGTTGAAGTTTACTAAGAAACCGATGGATATTCTTAAATAAAATTTTAGTTTATTAATAGAAAACAAACAGCTCATTTATTAAATTAAATTTCAGTCCAGAACATCCATCGGTTTCTTAGTAAACTTCAACTATATCCGACGCTACTGTATACTTAACTCCTTTGTTGAATGTACATGAGAGCAAATAAATAAATAATATGCTATAAGTAATGATAATTTACGTCAGTACATTCAGGGTGACACGATCTCCTTATTATGCTGCACGTTTGAGGACTGACTCCCAAAATACAAGCTCTGGCTTAGTTTGGGTATCAATTTAAATACTGTAGGTATCTATGTTTCAAATTGTTGTGAATGCTTCTTGTGACAATAAACTTGTAACTTTACTTTAGTTTTAATTTAATAATAATCGCCATGTACAGACGCCAGCATATCAAGCTACTACGATCTGTCAAATTTCTTTAATAGATTTTCAACTTTATCGCTTAAGAATAAGGTTCAAAGTTGATTGGGAAAATTTGACAGTTTCGGGTAGCTTGATGTGCTTGGCGTCTATACTTTATATTGTCTACATAGTAAATACCTGTCTTTGTCTGTCTCTACCTGTCTGTCTTGACTGCATTCATTCTCCAAGGCTTACTTGTGTGCGAATGAGATTTTCAACCTGAAAGAAAGACCACAATCAGCCTTTACTTATAAAGCTAAGAACATACATTATTATTATTTTAATAACCATTTGCCATATTATTGTTTGCCTTTTAAATTACACGAATTTAGGTACGTAAGAAAACCACTTAATTTAACACTCTTATTTTAATACAAGGATCTCTATAACTATCATTACAATTTCTTGAAAAAAAAACACATTAGGTACCAAAAGGTGTTACTTGATAAAAACTATTCATAAATTGTAAAAAACATTAAGAAACATACGTTAAGAGTCACTCAGTCCCGGAAAATGTATAATATATTTTTGAGAATATTGGACAATCATTTTTAATTCGCTGTGTGAGATTATCATAATTATACAGCGAAGTCATAATTTTGGAATTAACTAAATGTAATGCATAGGGCATAATTTTTTTCGTCACCTTTTTTATGCTAGTGAGACCTGATGTGACCCAAATAAAAATCTTATTTCTATTTTAACCTTTAGTATGTAAGTAGATGGTCCGCATCCGGTTAGACTAGAAGCCGACCCCAACATAGTTGGGAAAAGGCTAGGCAGATGATGATGAAGTAAGTTGACAGGAAACATACTTTTGTAGAATCACGGCTGCGTTAATTTAATTAAAGTCTTCCAATTAAGTACCAAATTTTTCATCCACTTGTACTCCGGAATATACATAACAAAGATTCCGAAAACCAAAGTGGCAATTCTCGTAATTTTTAGAACGTTCACAGTCTGGAGGCTTACCATCACCTCAGGATGAAGCAGGGCAGAAGTTGAACTGCACTACTTTTTTGTACTAAGACGTCTTACAAAAAAGTAGTGCAGTTCAACTTCTGCCCTGCTTTAAGAGGTGATGGTAAGCCCCCTGATCTCAGTCTCAATCTGTCAAAAATACCTCTAATTTCGCTAAGATGAGATTGCGCCTAGATTTAGAACGTTTTTAATTACGGCAATTGGCCGTCAGTTACTCGGTTGAAGGACACTGAACGAGACACTATACAGGGTTATTGGTAAAACATTATTAACAACCCATAGTAAAAGTTGTTCATAATGATGAGTATAATAACCTCTTAAGAGGTTGTTAATATTTTACCAATAACCTTTTATAAGTTTTATTGTTATAACTTCTGGGGCGTTTGGTGTCCCGAAAAACATTAAGTTATTCTTCGTATTCAGGATGATGATTGTGAGTCGGCAGTGGGCTGCACACCTCACCATCCACCATGTAAACAACGCCATTGCAGCTTTTCTTATGTTTAGTGCAGCGCCATCTTGTTTTCTCCATCCCGTTATGAATGGGCGTCCTCACATGAACGTTGTACGAAAAGCCAGCCAGTATCATTTGTGGTTTTCCTCTTCTATTTGTTTCGTATCTAGGTATTTTAATCTTTAATAACTTCTCTGTAATAAAGAAAGAAGGTTTAATTTTGAACGGTAATAAGAAGGTGCTGAGAGTGGCTCGTGGCTAAGTATTAACAACCGCACGGGTCGAAGGATCAGGTTATGGTCCGTGGATGTGGGTAATCAATCATCTTTACATATCGAGGGCCGTCTATGCCTCGGAAAGCACGTTAAGCCGTTGGTCCGGCTGTCATTCTTGGTTCTTTAACAGTCGTTACGGGTAGTCAGACCCCAAAGTCTGACAACCAATCTTATTAAAGGAGTATCGTATTACCCAGTAACTGGGTTGTGGAGGTCAGATAGGCTGGCAGTGGGTGTGGAAGCCGACCCCAACATTGTTGGGAAAAGGCTAGGCATATGATGAGCATAGAGACCGAGTGTTGCGACAGTCTACAGTGGACAGTCGATCGAGCTCGGACAGTCTCGGCAAACGCTCAATACCAACGCACGTGTTTGTTTCCGACGCACGTGTGTGTGCCGGTTGTTCATAGCTAGTTTATTAAAGTTACTGTAAATTCAAATAATCTTTTCGTTCGAGTACCCACTGCAGTGCCCACCCACACCTATCTAAACTATGTCGGATCGTGACGAAGACCCGATGCAGATGTATCGAATCTCGGGTGCTGATGGTGATCACCGGGGTGGTTTTAGTGAGATAAAAATCCCACACTCCGCGACCGGAGTTCGCGTGCCTTTTGAAGGTTTCCCCCGCCAACAACAAAAAAAACTGGCCAAGTGCGAGTCGGACTCGCACACGAAGAATTCCGTACCACAAGGCAAAAACGCCGAAAAAAACAAGTTTGTTGTATGGGAGCCCCCCTTAAATATTTATTTTATTTTAATTTTATTATTTATTATTAAAGTAAAAATACAACTGAGTATTTTGTGAATATTTCAAGTGCCTAACTGTTGCCATTATTGATATCGAGCAAAAAAAAGCAAAAAAATCGCGTTTGTTGTATGGGAGCCCTCCTTAAATATTTATTTTATTTTGTTTTTAGTATTTGTTGTTATAGCAGCAACAGAAATACATAATTTGTGAAAATTTCAACTGTCTAGCTACCGCGGTTCTTGAGATACAGCCTGGTGACAGACAGACGGACGGACGGAAAGACAGCGAAGTCTTAGTAATAGGGTTCCGTTTTTACCCTTTGGGTACGGAACCCTAAAAAAAGGCCACATATAATTAATCCAATACAAAAAAAAAGCAGGATACATCGAACATTTAATTAGAATCGAACTACATTTATATTTTTAAACAGTTTGAAAATCTTAATTGAGTATTACATAAGCGAAAGAGATTTTAACGACACGTATTAATAACATCGATATTTTGACGACACTTGTCAAACCTATGGTCAACCATACAAGAGATAGATACAATATTTGTCACTAAAGACTAGATACCTACACTGATTACTTACTAAAAGCACTAAAGTAGCTGATGACCTAATAAAACAAGGTTTATCGCTGCCTCAATTACCACATAAGATTAATATCGACATCTATAGATAAACAAGAGTATTCAACACAAACAACACTTTTTAAAGAAATTTATAAAATAACATCGATATTTACCATTTCACATCGGATTCAGATGGGTATTAAACACGAACAGTATTATTATTATTTAACGACATTTACCATACAGTAAGGTTGATTTTGAATAAAAAATTAGCACAAAACACGAACAAGTTTTTTTGGAACACTTTCATTAATATGAGTAAACACGAACGACATTTTAACGACACTTGTGTGCATACATACGACAGAGGCAACTGCAGCTGTCGACGCGTGTCGTCAGCAGCACGATACCAAAAGGTTGACATCTAATGCAACAACTAACAAAACTAGATTACATCTTTGTTAGTCTGCATAAACACGAGCGGTGCACTTAGCGCGTGTTAACGACACCTTTACCAAGCTTCTCTTTTAAAGAACTTGCCAATAGGTTGATGGTTATGTTTCGCCAAAAGACAGTTTATGATCTTTCCATCGACAGAGTAGTATACACTCTTGCAACCACGGCCATGCCTACTGCACCGCCAGCGTACATGAGGGATGTCATTTATATTCCTTTGTGAGTGTATATCATAGGTGTAGCCATGACTTAACATTAAACTCAAAGTACCGGCTGCTCCTACTGCTGGTTCTGCTGCGAAAAAAAGTTTTTTTTTTTTAATTTATAATAGTGTAGCATGCATGACGTTAATATAGAGGGTGGGTGACCGCAGGATTATGATAAGTAATGTCGTTAGGTGCTTTATAAAATATATTTTTTTTTAATTTAGAACCAATCTTTATTCATCATCATCATCATCATTTCAGCCGAAAGACGTCTCTTGCTGGACATAGGGCTCCCCGAAGCACCTCCACTTCGACCGGTTCTGTGCTTTTCGCATCCAACGGGTTCCTGCGGCCTTCACAAGGTCGTCGGACCACCTTGTGGGAGGCCTCCCAACGCTACGTCTTCCGGTACGCGGTCACCACTCCAGAACAATCAATCTTTATTACAGGGTGGAACAAGAAAATAAAGAAAAGAATGAAAAGAAAGAAAGAAAGAAAAGAAAATACGTTTATTGGCGGTAAACATGCAAAAAATACAAAAAAGAAGAAAGTTGGGGAAAATTTGCGTCACAACCAAGCATAAGATGGTCGGTGTATGATGGAAAGAATATTTCAATTAGTAAAAAATGTAATAGAAAATTAAATACAAAGTTCTACGCAAATTTTAATACCCGTAAAAAACACAAATTCTTGTTAATCTTCACGTCTAAAACAGTGTAGAAATACCTATTCGCATTCGCTCGTCTTCGTTTACATCTATTGATGAATCTGACACAGTAGTGAGTGGTCCATTAGAATGACAGCAACCAATCAAATAGGTATACAGTGCCGTTGTGTGTATATTGAATATCTCCGTAACCAGAAAGTTCCCAAATATGGACCAGTACAAAAAAAAATACAATAACGGGGAGTTCAAGTGTCTGGCTTCGTTAAGTGTATTTTTACACTCTGTTTAAAGTATTAAATACGGCAAAGAAGTTTATTTTTTTTACATCTCTCTTGATGTATTAATGATGGTGGATGACTATGTTTATCTAAACCGTATCTTAATATAACTTTTCCACTGCTAATATAAATTGCACTCTTGCACCCAAGGTCATGTTTAGTGCAGCGCCATCTTGTTTCCATGACGCCATTTATGCTTTCTCGTGAAAAGTGAACGCCATAAGTGTAGCCGGCGAAAATCATGCTTCCAATAATATTTAATTTCTGCCATGCTGTCGTTGCTGAAAAAATAGGATGTTTTTAAAAAACAACACGGTTCTTTTATAAATTTACCTTAGATGTTAATTTTCGAAATAAAAAAACAGTAAAAGTAAAGATAAGTAAAAGTGTATAAAGATTTTAAAAAAAAATAACGGTCCGTAAGACTCGCCAGTAGGCGATGACTGGGTTCCAGCCAGAGACAAGATCCTGCGGGGCAGTTGCGTAACACGTTATCAATCGGAATCGGTTTCATTTTGACATTTCAACAACATTCATTGCGTTATTTACGTGTTGAGCAGACAAATTTTTTGATCTTATGAAGCAATGGAATAGCATTTTGCTTCAAAATGATTCTGTTTCCGATTGATAGTGTGTTACGCAATTAGGGTACTGCGGCGCTATTCTGTAAAAATCTCACCGTGAAAACTTATATCGATCATGTAATTAAGTACGAATTACATTAATATTTGTATAACACTTTGTAAATCTAAACTGTTGAAAAAATTACTCCAGCGAAAATGATTTTGACGACGATTAATAAGGATGAAATCAAAAGTTTTACGACACTTATTAAATCTATGGTTGAAATTTATATACCAACTTTTAACACTAAAGACTAGATAATTATACTGATTACTTAATAAAAACACTAAAGTCGTTGGGCATCAACGACTTTAATGTTTATAATACTACTTACATTAATATTTTTAAAACACTTTAAAAGACATAATACTAATACCAGCGAAAAATATTTTAACGACACATATTAATCGACATTTTTACGACACTTATCAAACCTATGGTTGACATTTACATACAATCTTTTTACACTAAAGACTAGATACACTGATTGATTAAAAATATCACTAAAGTCGTTGATGCCCTAAAAAGTGAGGTTTGCCGCTCGGTACGGTACACTAAGGTATCATTGCATGACGAACTTGCTATTACGAACAATGTTGTAGGTAATGACGCCAACCATTTAATAGGGTTGACATCGAAAAATTAAAACAAACACATTTATCACGGTAGTGCACACGAACAACTTTCTTGTTTCTTATTATTGTTTTTTAACGTTTTAATTTTTTACGACATTTACCAGCGGGGTATTTGCGTAACCTAATAACAGTAGCAATGGCATTCATTTTGACAGTTCAACAACATTCATTGCGTTATTTACGTTGCTGAGCAGACAAATGTTTCTAACACATGAAGCAATGCATTAGCAATTTCCTTCAAAATGCAATTAGGGTCCAGGTTAGATTCACATCGACAACTATAGGTAAACATGAGTATTAAACACAAACAAAATTAATTTTTATGAAACTCTTTATGATGGTGGGTGATTATGTTTATTTAAACCGCATTCTATAACCTTTCCACTGACGATGTAAAATGCACTCTTGCACCCAAGGTTATGTTTACTGCATCGCCATCTTGTTTCCATGACGTCATTTATGTTTACTAGTGAAAAGTGGACACCATACTCGTAGCCGTCGAAAATCATGCTACCATCAGTAGTAATTGGCAATGCTGAAAAAAAAGTTTTTGAATATCAATACTTTTCTTTTATTATTATTCACCTTTTTTTATCGTGGAGAAATGCTCATGCATTCTGCACTACCACGGGGAGATAGTGCAGTTATGTGGGACTCTAACCCACTAAAACTCCACGGTGTCCTCCTCTGCCGCTTATGGCGGGAACACGGGCACGCGTTAGCACTCATCCGTGAACCCGCCGCGGCTGTCCGTCACCGGACCCTCCTCCGGGGAGTACTCCCCATCACTATGTTAACTTTTCTAAATATTAATTTCATTTCGAAATACATACAGTGGCCTCCAAAAGTTAGTTGAAATTTTTCCACTTCAACTTTAATGCCACATTATGATTTAATCACTCCGTCCCGGCGCGGGCCCATAGCGGCCCATTACAATAGAAAATCAATTGTGTCTCATTAGCGGGTAATCATTCCGATCCAGCCTGTCCCTTGCTGCCCTCTCCCAGCGACGCCCTAAAAGCCGAGGTCCGTACCCCACAGGCCCTTAGCGTGTTTTCGCTTAGTTTTTAACCGACTTCCAAAAATGAGGAGGTTATTAAGTTTATTTATGCCCTGGCTGGAGGCCTTAATTTATTGAGGCATCCACAAGAAAGCCCGGTTAAGCAGTCGACAACCCCTCAGGTTGAACTGCGAGATGCCATTGTTAAAAAGAAAAAAAAAACTCATTAGAGGTGATTAAGGGGACTACAGGACCTAAACTGGCTGGCTGGCCTGTTGGTCTAGTGGTCAGTGACTATGACTGCTATGCCGGAGGTCGTGGGTTCGATTCCCACCCAGGACAAATGTTTGTGTGATGAGCATGATCATTTGTTCTGTGTCTGGGTGTAATTTATGTATGTATATGTATGTATTTAGAAATATATAAGTATGTTTATCAGTTATCTAGTACTCATAACACAAGCTCTGCTTAGCTTGAGACTAGACGGCGTTGTGTGATAGTTGTGGAATATAAAAAAAAAAAAAAAAAAACGCAAAAAACGCAAGTTGTATAACGCCTAAAAGTATATGATCGACTACAGTAAACAAAATCAGAAAAATATATAATATTCTTCAGGATATATGCTAGTTAGATAGTGTGTTGAAAACATAATACAACTAATTTGATACGATAGAAAAAAATCATGAACATACCTTTAAAAACTTTATTTTTACATTAAAAACCATACTACAATCATTCTGATTTTTTGTCAGATTATTGTACAAGAAACATACTAAAGCACTAGTGTTTTAATTTTTTAGTCCAAACAATAGATTTTTTGTAAATAGATTTATTGAAAAATATGAATTGCTTCACATTTTGCAGTAAATTACCAGCGTTGTGTAATCACGCTTCTCTTTCTTTTCTATGCAGTCCGACAGTGACCGCGCTTTAGGTCATGTAGTCCCCTTAAGCGATTAAAATAACAAAAAAAATCTGGCTTTTATGAGATTACTTGATTATTTTTATGATAAGTCAAAGGTAGATCAATAAAACCGTTATAACAGTTTAAACATTTCACAGGTGATGTGGAAACATATCAAATTAACTTTTAGAGGGCACTAGGAATGTTAGTTTTTTTAAATATTAATTTCCTAACCTACCTATTTTCAGCAAGTCATCATCATCATCATCATTTCAGCCGAAAGACGTCCACTGCTGGACATAGGCCTCCCCCAAGCACTTCCACTTCGACCGGTTCTGTGCTTCTCGCATCCAACGGGTTCCTGCGGCCTTCACAAGGTCGTCGGTTCACCTTGTGGGAGGCCTTCCAACGCTACGTGTTCCGGTACGCGGTCGCCACTCCAGAACCTTCCGGCCCCATCGGCCATCTGTTCTGCGAGCAATGTGCCCTGCCCACTGCCACTTAAGTTTGGCAATTCTTCGGGCTATTTCGGTTACCTTGGTTCTCCTGCGGATCTCCTCATTCCTGATTCGGTCACGCAGGGAAACTCCAAGCATAGCCCTCTCCATTGCCCTTTGGGTGACTTTTAGCCTTCTTATAAGGCCCATTGTGAGCGACCACGTTTCAGTGCCATAAGTCATCACTGGCAACACGCACTGGTCAAAGACTTTCGTCTTGAGACACTGCGGTATGTGGGACGAGAAGATATCGCGTAGCTTCCCAAACGCTGCCCAGCCGAGTCGGATTCGACGCACCCTTTGTATTGTTTCTATTTTTATGTCTGTAATTTATATTGTGTACATAATAAAGAGTATTCTATTCTATTCTATTGACCTCTTTCTCGAAGTTAGACCTCCCTAACTGGACAGTTTGTCCTAGGTACACATATTCGTCCACGACTTCGAGTGTAGCGTCTCCGATCTTTATGAGAGTGGGTGTTACATGGGCATTTGACATGACCTTTGTTTTGTTTTCAGCAAGTGTTAAAGATTAAAAAAAACTTAACCGTCCACAGAAGTCCTCACGAAATTTATCACTGGTAATAAAAAAAAAAATTGCTGATAAAAACACATGTTTAAAAAAAAAATCGACGGTTTCTATGCTACATGATTCTCATGATTCTTCATGATTCATGTGGTGAATTCGTGGTTTCAGTTTGCGCGTCGATGTTTTTTATATGTAATTTGTACAAAACAAAAAAAACTAGGAAATATCGATCATTTAATAAGGTACGAACTACAATAATATCATACTTTGTAGATCTTAATTGAATTATTACACAAGCGAAAATGATTTTGACGACATGAAATTGAATTTTTTACGACAGATGTCAAATCTGTAGGTAGATGACATTACGAGGACATACAATTTTTTAACACTAAAGACTAGAAACACTGATTACTTACATAAAACACTAAAGGAGCTGATGCCCTAGAAAGCGAGGTTTATGCCTCAATGGCTAGCCGGTAAAGTGCACTAATGTATAATTTACCCGACGAACTATTACGAACAACGTTTCAATGACACTTACCATTTGATAGGATTGACATTGAAAACTTGAAATAAACAAGGTATTGCGAACAAAATTTTTTCATGACTTACTAAGCCGCGAGCTACCGCCCGCGGCTTCGCCCGCCATTACCATATCTTAGTAAGGTTGATGTCGACATTAATAAATTATCTTATATCACTGATGACTAGATACATTGGGTATATATTTATAAAAACAATAAAGTCGCTGATAACCCAGTGTGGTTTACCGCGGTCTTTTTGACTCGCTGGTAAGGACACATGGCATTTTTTTATACGCGCTTTTTATGCAAGCACAGCGCGTTTTTTGACTAGATTGAAATGCAGCACGTCGACGGCGCGTATAGTGCAAGTGGCCCTAAGCTTGCCAAAGTATTATCGCACGACGAAATATTGCAAACATTTCGTTGAAGCTTGCCATTTAATAGGGTTGACGTCGACAACTTTTAATAAAAAAAATTAAGTATTACATCGAGCAACGTTTAGTTTTTTGCGACACTCACCATACAATAAAGTTGACATCGACAGCTTCAGATAAACATTCGTATAAAACACGAAAAACGTTTGTTTTATGACAATTACCATCCAACGTTTAATCATCGTTAGTGTCCAAACACACTATGCCGAAGGTACGCGACCGAAGTTCAGCGGCTGATTTTACGTTCCAACGTATTCGGTTGATATGACACACCATAAGTGCCGAACTTACGCAGCAGAAATTCAGTTGCGCACACGCCGGGCGCGGGATGCCTGCCTCTCGCTGCTCCGGATCTTCTTCGGCAATCGAACCGAACTTCGGTCGCGTATAATGTATCTACAGAATACGTTGCCGCTGAACTTAAGCCTGACCGAAGTTCGGCTGTACGCTATAACGCAGCGCAATTTCCGCATAACGTGTCGTCAGTAATTCAAATAGCATTGCAGGCGTAATCTTTTTAGACACTTATTCTCCTGCACTTATCCTAATTTATTTGGAGTCGGCACCACATATCTTTTACTTCCATACTTCTCTATTAGTCTTCACCATCCAACGTTTAATATACATGAGTATTAAACACGAACAATATGTTTTTTTACGACACCATCTACAATTTTAAATAAATTTCCTTAAAGTATTAAACACGAACAACATTAAATTTTTTACGACACTATGATGGCGAATGATTATGTTTATCTAAACCGCACTCTTTAACTTTACCCTTGACGATGTAAAATGCACTCTTGCATCCGAGGTTATGTTTACTGCAGCGCCATCTTGTTTCCATGACGCCATTTTTGTTTGCTCGTGAAAAGTGGACACCATACGTGTAGCCAGAGAAAACCATGCTAACATTATTAAATAGTTTCTCGTACCTTGGCATTGCTGAAAAAAGAAAGTTTAAAAAAATCAATACTTTTCTTTTAGGTATTAATTTACCTATGTTATTTTTCTAAATATTAATTTCCTTTCGAAATACCTACCTATTTCCACCAAAAGTGTTAATACTACATTTAAAAAGACTTAACAGTCCACCGGAGTCGTGATCTGCCGCTGACGATGATTGGACTCAGCCAGAGACAAGGTCGCTCCCAGTGCGTGCCTAACGACATTTTATGAATTGTCTTTTTAAATACATTGTATGTGTAGAGGACTAGAGATGCAACCTAGGTCAAATATATAATTTGTACAATACAATAAAAAACCAAAAAGCACCGAATTTAATGAGGAATTACCACATTAATATTTATAAACGCGTTGATAATCTTAATACACAAGCGAAAAAGATTTTAACAACACATATTAATAAGGTTTATATCGACATTTTTACGACACTTATCAAACCTATGGTTGACATTTACATTCAATATTTTATCACTAAAGACTAGATTCACTGATTACTTACTTAAAACACTAAAATTGCTAATACCCTAAAAAGCGAGGTTTGCCGCCGCGCCGCCTCAATGGTTCTAAATTGCACTAAGGTATCATTGCACTACGAACTACGTCATTTAATAGGGTTAATAAGGAGCTACACTCAAATGCCTTAAGGTGAATGGATAGTGGTAGACCGCGAAATTCAAATTTTGGAAATCAATGGCTTACATTCTGACAGTTCAACAACATCCATTGCGTTATTACGTTGTTGACCATTAAAATTTTTCGAACATATGAAGCAATGGATTAGCAATATTTTTCAAAATGATTCCGATTATGATTGATAGTGTGTTACGCAAAGGTGCGGGACTGAGGGACAGTTTCTCGAAAATTATCGCAAATTAAAAATGTTATAGTAGTTCTTCGATCAATAAATAATTATTGATAATTATTGAAGAAGTAGTTCCTTCGTTGTCGTGGTGGGTCGTGGGTATGTTCACCGCGAATTTGAATAATGTGTTTATATTCAAGTGTGTATACAGCAGCTCTGCATTTCTTTGAGCAATATTGTGTGCAGTGCCATATAATTCTTGCTCCATTCCGAGATTTGAAGGAATAAGTGTGATTTTGATGAAGTAGGAGCCGGTTTCCATATTGCGACATCACGAATTGCAAACCTAAAACACGTAAAGCTATTACTGTTTGCATATAATACAAACGTGATGCAATATTGCTCATCCCTTTAGCAAATAGCGTGATAATTTGTAGCCTACGGACTGAACAGAGTTAAGGTCACAGCTCATTAGAGCCACCCGGCACCCACTCCGCACCGCCTCGCCTCCTGCGGCTAGTATTCTTTATATGGACTTGTATGGGTATGCGCTCACTACATCAACTCCGTAGCGTCACCGGATCGCCTCGGTCGTAAGACCTCCACGCTCGGACGGCGGGTGGACCACTCGGTGACAACTCGCTGCTCGCATGCTTGCCTTGCGTTGACTGCGCATTGCCAACGAGAGAATGTTATACGCGACGTTTATTGGTGATACCGCTGCGTCCACCCGTCGACAACTGAAGTGGACGCTTTGCAACGAGGCGGTGCGGAGTGGGTACCGGGTGGCTCTAATGAGCTGTGACCTTTAGAGGGAATGCCTATGCAGAATATGAACCAAATCGATCAGGTACTATTTGCGTAATGTTTTTGAAGACTTTTTGTATGTTTGTCTGAATGTATGTTCACATTCAGACAAACATACAAAAAGTCTAAAAACTATATTTTCGGCATTAGAATCATTCCAAGACCTCGTGGCAATTACTTAAAATTAAATTCAAATTACTTACAGTTTTGACTTCGCTACAATGTACTTGTATAGAAATATCTTTCAACCCATTATTGTTGCAGTGCAAGAGAGACAAAGCTACATAGGTAGAATAATGACAATGAGTTTTGCATACAATAGGTTCTTTAGATACTTAACCAAATTATTGTTTTATTAAAACAATAATTTGGTTAAGTATCTTAAAAAAACTTTTTATATAATATTTAAAAAATAAACAAAATATAAGCACATTTCAAGATCCGTTAGTTATTTATTTATTTAAGGGTATATGCACAACATTACAATATATTAATGAATCCCAAGGCGTTGTTTACAAACTAAAAAATGTATTATAAATGTGAATTACATACCTCCAATTAGGTTACCTACCAAGGTGCTACAAGTAGGTTAGGTAAAATAGAATAAAAAAAAAAAATATATATAAAAATACTTGTAAAAATAAACAAAATGCAATCCAACATCCAACTTGATTCCATACACAGCAAACACATAAAAGTAACAATAGCACCTAACTTAAAAAAATATTGGAAGAATATTTTATAATATTATATTATAAAAAATCATTATCATTCATTAACATTTTTATTATATTTTTTTTATAATATTCCATACGGTATTGAAGGCCGCAGGAACCCGTTGGATGCGAGAAGCACAGAACCGGTCGAAGTGGAAGTGCTTGGGGGAGGCCTATGTCCAGCAGTGGACGTCTTTTGGCTGAAATGATGATACGGTATTTCAGCAAAATATCAATTATGATTATGCTCATTTTTTTCACTAATTATACAGTCATCTACCGTCACAACAGAAGCATTGCATCTTAAAGCACTATGTTTAGAGCACCTCCATGTTTTTTTGTAACCCAAATCAAATTTTAAGCTAAATGTGTGTCCTTTGAAACTCAATACTTTGGAACCGCGTCGTGTCGTGAAGGTTAGTCCTTGGTGCACTGAAATAAATGAGAAAAAGAACCGAAATTACAAAAAAAAAAAAACAAAAGAAATAACAAAACATACTATACCTACTATGACATAATTTAGTTAATTTTTATGAGAGTAAGTATTTTATCTGTATTGGATGTTGTTGGGGCTTCCCACGTTACTGTAGCGCGTCAGGAATGTTTGCGGAAGCACGTACCGACGTGACGGTTTCAGTACCATTCTGCGTATGATGCGCAGAGTGCGTGGGACCGGCAATGACATTCTGAAGGTCATTAGTGATAAAACGTGCTGCGCCATTATAGCGCATTGGGTATGCGCATTGGGTGTGCTACTAACATAGCTTATAAGTAGTGTGTATTACTAACATCATATGGATCAAGGTCTGAAATAAAGTTATTTTATTTTATTTATTTTATTTTCTATCCATTTACTAAATTATCAAGTCATGCTCCGCCCGGGAGTCAAGAGCGGCCGTAGGACATATTTTATGTTGAAATAAGAAATCGCGGGCAGAAGCTAGTGGTACCTAATTCTCTCATTTACGAATGACGAGCTGTTCTTAAGACTTCTCCTTGATTTTTTCACGCTTTCTTCTTGCTTTTTCTGCCCACATTTCTCTAAGATGTCTTTGCTGTGTAGGGCTGTAGTCAGATATTGTCTTGATTTGTCCTTTGGCCTTCTTCCTTTGATACTCTTCCCTGTCTTTTCGTCTTCTTTCTTCGATGGCTTCTTGATCTAATTTTGCACGACGTCGACGAGCACTGAGTTTTTTTTGTTCACGTCGACGTTGCCTTTTTTCATCTATCAGTTGGCAGAGTTTTATCGTTCTAAAAACAACTGAAACAAAATACCATCATATTGTACTGACTGTACTTGTGTAGCGACATAGCAAAGCTTATTTAGGCACCTTTCCCGCCGCTGGGCAAGGAAGCGACCAGCTATCCACGATTTTCTCGCTCAAGCCACGTACAGACGCCAGCACATCAAGTTACTACAATCTGTCAGATTTCTTTAATAGATTTTCGACTTTATTGCTAAAGCATAAGGTTCAAGGTTGATTGGGAAAATCTGACAGTTTCGGGTAGGTTGACCTGCTGGCGTCTGTACAAAAGATTGCAGGTGCCGTGTGAGTAAAAGATATACTAATAGTTAATCGCTGACTGGTCGCACCGGCGGCGGTGAAACTTGTTTGTAGCAGCGACACGAGCTGTCAAACAGAGTAGGTACTCGTTCAGTGATGCTCGCTTGGCGGCCAAAACACTCACTGAGAGATTCACGCTTATACGCATACCAGCGCGTATCCGCTCGTCGCCGTCGCGTACGCGTTGCTAGTTGCTCGTCAACTCGTTTTTAATTGGTAGCTCTACTCTAACAGCGGTACTACATCCGATCCGAATCCGAGAAATGCCGGTCCGAAGTGACCATAGTCCTATTTGTATGAGGGGTTGCGCACTAGATCCGAACTCTATCCGTCTGAATTTAGGACATACCCAATTCGGATTGAAGTCGGATCTTTAATTTGGATTGAGATCGGATGTAGTGCGAAACCGCTCTTACGCTTCTCGTTGATCGCCGGCGTTGGGACTAGTGCGTTGGTATGAGGAATACAGCGTTATTTTTAAAAATATAATTATAGAACAATATGGGGAAATCCAAATCCATAGAGGAAATCTGTCTTGGAAAATGGATTCACTCGTTTTTCATGAAAACAATTTTAGCATAGTTAGCGTCGTTTAGTCAAGTGCGAGTTGTCCGTAAAAAACATAATTTTACTAATTTTCATTACTTCAATTAAATGAACAATATCAAGAAGACATGTCACATCTATCAACCCACACTGGGCCCGCGTGGTGGATTACGGCCTACTCCCTCTCACAGAGAGGCGGCCTGTGTCCCAGCAGTGGGAACATTATAGGCCGATTATGAAACAATATCAAATTGTATTGGTGTACCAATTCTGTCTCTCTAGATGTACTATTGGTGTACTAATTCTATCTCTCTAGATGTACTATTGGTGTACTAATTCTGTCTCTCTAGATGTACAGTCGGTGTCCAACATTATCTAACCCACTTCTAGTGGGTCAGGCAATGTTGGGTGGGTCAGAAAATGTTGGTCACCGACTGTACTATTGGTGTACTAATTCTGTCTCTCTAGTATTGGTGTACTAATTCTGTCTCTCTAGTCTCTGTAGGTAGGTAGTTTCATTGTAAGTAAGGAGGTGGGTAAAGATAATTTAGCCACAAAGTATTAAAGAAAAAGTACGAGGAACTGTATTTCTTCAATTCACAAGAGTACAATGGGTTAACAATATAATTAGGAACATTATTTTTGAACATTTTTACAACATTAGCAGTTATCTCTAGCTTTTAAAACAACCTTAAATATACTGTATACCGTGCAGGCTCAGCAGTGCATACCGAAAGGAGCTAAAATGAAAGGATTTTTGGCATTAAATAATTAACTTTATTATTAGCGTGTTAGAATATAGTTCGTCGTAGCGCTCGACGCCCAAGCAGTAGCGGTTTGATGCCTGCGACAACTGTTGTATAATTTTGTACTTCATGACTTATATAATTCTTTATTATATTGGATAAGATATTACAGCTAGTTTCTTATAATACAGGCGTGTATAAAAAAATCTGTACTCAATTATTAACAAAAAAATCTATTACAACAATAAATAAACTATTAACCAAAACAAAAACATGACATAGCTCCGATTCGTACGGGCGCTTTTTCAACAAAAATCCAACCATTTTGAACCTTCAGCGTTGAGACGAGTATTGAAAATCCAACAACGCCCCGTAGAAACCACGCGGCGTTAAAAAAGCCCAGAAGTTGAATTGTTTTTCATGTTTCAATCGAGTGCATATTTAACGCGCGTTGAAAAAGCGCCCATGCTTCAAGCCTTTACGTAAACAACGCGACATAACATGACCACAAAATTTCGCCGCTCTGCGCTTGCGCTACGGACGCTTGTTAGAAGAACGGTAACCGCCCACATAGCTTTCGCAATTTGAGCGTTATCACACTATAAGGACGCCATGGCGACGCGACGTCGCCGGCTACGTATCCAAACAATTCGTATTGAAATATATGACAGTTAACTCACTTGGTTACGGTAGGTAGCCAGAGGTAGCCATGGCTACGTAGCTAGCGACGTCGCCATGGCGTCCCAGTGTGTTAGCGCTCTTTACCAGCGAGTGACGTCATTGAAACGTTATTGAAAATCAACGTAAGTTTGATTTCCTAGACAGCGATTTTTGTCTCCATAAACTCAAACCTCGCTGTCATCATTTTCATAACCGCCGTCACTGCGGCCGACATGTAGCGGCCACCGTTCTTCTAGGAAACTAGCTTAAGGTGAATGGGCAGTGGTAGACCGCGAAATTGCAAAAAACGTAAGGTTTGAATTTCGCGATCTACCACTTCCCATTCACCTTAAGTCAACTTGTTTCTCTTCAACAAATTCAATGATTATGATCATTTTTTAGAGCGACAACACTCTGTTCGACGGTATACAGCACTGCTTTACAACCATGGTTGTGATGTGTTGAACATCGCCACCGCTTCCTCAAGGACTCTGATCTGTTGTCTCGAATCTTGCAATATCGATATCCGTTATATATTATCAATGGATTGCCTCTGAGTGTCCTGCCGTATGAAAACTGCGAGCTGTCTAAAAGATCTAAAAACAAAAAAAAAATGTTTAGTCAGTAGTATTAGTAGTAGTATGAAAAAATCACGGCAAAAGTACCTAGTTTGTTGGTAATATCTTAGTTAAATGTCAGGATTTTAAAAGGGTTTGTATCCTGTTGACATCTGAGTTTTTTGGACATTTTTCGGGAAGTCAGCTAAGAAGTCCAGCGCCATCTTGTTTTAAAATATTGATCAAACCATTGAAATGCCAGCTCCATCAAGTTTTAAAATTTGACCAAATGTCTTAAAAAATCTACATACAGAAATAAAACATAATTTCATTTCATATTTCAATATTAGCGATTTTATCTTCTTTTTTTTTCCTATAAAACTTAGTGAATTCATCATCATCATTTTCACGCTTTTAAGTTTAAAAGAAGGTAGGTAGAATAAAATAATTTACAAGTAGGTACTCCGTGGATGGTGCTACGAAGTGCTACGACGTGCTACGATTTGGCCTACGAAAACGTAGAGGCCTACGAGAAATTTATTAGCATGAATTTTGCGAATTGTGTGAATATGTGTCATATAAGTTAACTCTGTAATATTATGAGAATAATTTTTTATATGCTTTTTTGGCTTATTGGTCGATTCGTACAAATTTAAAGAACTACTATAAAAACGCTTATAACATTTTTTTTTTATAGGCACGAAGTAATTTTTTGTGTAAAGTATAGGAAAAAGGACACTAGCGCACAGAAGTGTTAAGAGTTAAATATTATAAAACGTATACTTTTTATTAACTTTATTGCATAAAATTCAAAATGTTCCGATTGGCTAATACATATTTCCAAATAAATTAACTTCCTGCGAGTATTGGACTGGAAGCCGACCGAAAAGGTAAGACAGGCGATGTACATAAACCTCCCAGCTAGGTTGTGTCGAATAGTGGGTGGGTGGTTTCATATCCACCCCGACTACTACTTCCTTGCGTAAAAATGATCTCCAGACGGTACAGCATGGTTGTGTTTTCCAAAATGAGCCATCAGTTCTTCGTCAACAGTCAGAGCATTAGCCTTGCAGCCTCGACTTTGGTGGCTGCATCTCCAATGTTTCCTCCTATTATGATCACGGGATTTTTGCTTACAGAACCGGTAACCATTAATAAGTAGCATTGTGTTACCCTTAAAGGATTCCATAAAACTGTATCGTAGTCCTTAAATAAAATTTAAAAAATTATAATTAAGTACTTATCATTTTATCGTTAATTATTATCAATGAAAAGATTTGTCTGAATAATTTTAATAATAGCAAAAAAACATTTAAACACAGTATGACAACAAAAGACAAATAGTCCACAAATAAATGTATTTATTGACTTAAACCTAAATGTATATAAATGTAAATACACACACACATGACTAGAACATTAAGTTATTAAGTGCACACACACATTAGCTTATACAGTGATTATGGTTTTATGTTTTGTAACAGAAACTATATAGCTTTAATGAAATTAAATTAAATAAACTGACAAATAAAATTACATCGTATACAACTTTACTATTTCAATTAGGTATGTTTTTATCACTAGGTAGGTACAGTTTCATTTGAATTATGTTTGTTTCCACCTATTAAATTATTTTGATGTGTGTTATTTTAATATCGTTACACATTTTATTTTTGTAACACCTTTTAAATTATATGAGATCAATAAATAATCATTTCAGTTACAACGCAGCAGGTATGAGGTATATAATAATCAGACTAGAAAAGGGACTAGAATATAAAGTTCTTAATTTATGTAATGATTATAATAGTAAGGAATGTTTTATAATTTGTAAACATAAAATGTGTTATTTTAACACACGAATTATAGTAAAATAGTTATTAAATAATTCATGTTATATTTTGTAACACTGTTATAGATATACGTTTATGATTATTATAATAATTATGTTCCTTATTAACTAAGTGACTACATGAGGATTATAATGTCTCCCTAATGCAGGCTTTACACAGGTGACTATAGCCGCTCTAAATGGCAATTCGACTAGCCCACAGGTGACTAAAATCGCAAGTGCAGTTACTAAATATAAATTCTATAGCCACGGTGGCCTTTTAATCAAGATTATTACTAGTACTTACACTGATTTAATCCTTAATATACCTAAAGAAAGAAATTTTGGTGTGGCAAGTTGTGTGGTTGTTTTAAATCGTGTTTCGACCGCTCTGCAACAAATGGTGCAAATTACCTGGTTGTCCAATCACCCTTGCAACTGTAATTAGGTCTGCGGCGTTCTCATTTTGTTTGCCGATACACGTACAGTAACTTATATAATCTAGTTTTTGCCTGTGTGTTTTGCCGAGTGCCACACGGCAATACTATAGCTTCCCATTAGTGAAGGAATTTTCGGAATCGGATCAGTAGTTCCGAAGATTATCTCAAACTCAGAATTTTTACCTCTTTATAATATTAGTATACATAATGTACCTGTATTACTCAAACTAGCGGTCGCTCACTTGCACCTGTATCACCAAAATTCTTTTCTCACTGATAATATTTATGAATAAAAAAATATCTAAGTATCTACTTCTACACAGACACACACACACTAACACATTCTAAAACTAAAAACAGTTATTTATGACACCAAGTTACTTTCTACGACCTAATCTAATAAATATAATAAAGAATATTTTACCTCTTTTGACAATATAATATTAACGTTAATATTTTACTTTATATTTTTCGATTCATCCTAATAACGGATTTAACTTAACAAAATGCGATAACTTGAATTTTATTATAATGACCAAAATAATGACACTTTCGCGCTGCAATTTTTTCAATAACTTCTTTGGGTCAAATGTCTATAGATTTTCGGACAGTGTCCTTTCTTCGCGCAATGACACTTACATTAGTACTAACCACCATTACATTACAGATAAACATAAGAATGATTATTTGTAATGTAATGGTAAGAATTACACATCTTTTAATGATTGTGGTCTCCAAGACGAGTGAGCAATGTCTCGTCAACTGTGATAGCGGTAGCCTTGCACCGTATATGCTGACTACTGCAACGCCATCTTTGTTTCCTAGCATCACTGCGAGACTTCTGCAGACAGTACCGGTACTTGCCAATCTGCAATATCGGGTTCCCCACATTCGATTTCACTATACTCCAAGTATTTTCTGAAACAAAAGAGTTTTGTTAATACCGTTCTGGTAGGAAAGTATTTTTTTCTATGACAGTGATTGATTAGACTAAAAACTTGCATCGACAATAGAAATTATGTTACATGAGACTTCGCGTTAGTTAAATATTCAAGGTCAAAATTAAAAGTTCCCGAAAAGACACCAAATATTTTTATTCATCGAGTAGTACCTATCTATTATTATGAGAATGGCAACGTTTTTCATAAATGAACTGATTATGCTGTTTTTATTTAAGTAATATGGCTATGTTCACCAGATTGATAAATCATAACCACAGTAATAGCTACTGCTTTGCAATGTATCTGCTGTCTGCTACATCACCAGGTTTTTGAAGTATCCATCTATCACCAATATTTGGTTTCCTGCTTTAGACTTTTCGTAACGAAAAACTAGTCTTGAAACTAAAAACTTGCTACCTAACCATTTGTTACAATACTTAGTAATGTAGAAAATATTGCTGCAAAAATAAAATTTTCTGATAATATGGAAAAACAATGAATACGAAATTTTGTTGTTACCTACTTAATATTTATCTAGTATTTTAAATGCATATAATCTGTCACTAAAACAAAACGAAAAACACATAAATTACACATCAAAAATTTTATTCATTGACTAGATAATAAGATGACTAATGTTCTCATTAATTAAGTGACCAGAATGTATTTGACTAATATTCTCATTAATTAAGTGACCAGAATGTATTCCTTAATTTATTATACAACAGCGAAAATACATCAATATGGTGCAATTCAAACTTTTAACTATTGATTAACATTGCATGTTTACTACTTATAATCATAAAAATATAGGTACGTTTGAAATTAATAATCTAAAAGAATATATAAAATGTTATTTTGATACTAATACAATAATATTTTTGTGTATTATCACTACACACACACATATACACCGATATCCCAACACACATACATACACACACAAACACTAACCTTAACCTACATGCCTAATAATAAGATCTGCTTTGCCGCGGGCCCATGTCCGTCGTTGGTGGAACTTTTTTAAGCTGACAATTTCATATAAGTACCTATATGATAATGATTTTTATTGAAAATGGCATATTCTTCTGTAATCTGATTCTTAATGCGTTTTTTAATTACCACATCATCATCACATTGATGAAAAATCGGAGTTATTCCGTTCTGATCCCCTGAACCCCCCCTCCACCTCCCTCCTCGATCCCCTTTTGCAGCCCAAGTGATGTGCAGAGCAGATCAACGTGACATCGCAAGACGCAGAACGTAACAATCATTTACTACATACTGTTTTTATATTTTTTCCATCAAGAACAGTTTAAAATCTTTGGTAATATTGGCAAAAGACTACTTTAAATAATTAGAGAATTGGACATTATTAATTTATAATTAAAATGTGTCTATGACTAAGCATAATCTGAGGTGTAGATAACGCAGTCTTAAATAAGACAGGTGTTAGTTATGTGCATACTACTAATGACTAAATTTTATAAACTACTAGCTGTTCCCCGCGGTTTCACCCACATAAGTGTCGATCTCGTGGGAATATCGGGATAAAAACTACCCTATGTCCTTTTCCGGGACTCAAACTATCTCTATACCAAATTTCATTTAAATCGGTTCAGCTTTCTTCATAACCGTTGCTTAAAGTTAAATAGTGATTAGCGACTGTTTAACAATACATTTTTGCCGTTTGAAAGTCACTTAACTTTAATCATCGTTTTTAAATAAACCCCTACCTGTGTTACCTCCACCTCAGCATTATGCTCAGCTCATCTATATGCGAGTATATCACGAATGTTATGGAATGTTTTCACACCAATAAATCTATATTTTTTAACATCAATGACTAGATATTGTTACACTACTTAACACGAAGTAAATACATAGTTTTTTTTAATACATGGCGCTTGTACACGGTGCCTGTGATTTGAGCTTGTCAAGGTACAAGCTGTATGCGGGGCTTCTGTCACTGGATTGACTTTTGGTGGAGGCGCCTAAACGTGCGCATATTATGTAAGCTATACACTCTATCAGCACAGTCTAACTGTGCGGATTTCGAAGTGTGTCTGGAACGGTCCGATATGCCAGAGAGGTCTACACTTTACCACGCAATTCATCGCACAGTGTCACCCAAACTAATTGATTTTGATTCTGCCCCGGTCCTGTGTGCAGGTTCAGAAAACTGCACAGGTCTATTTCAATACTCGCTCCGTCTACCTCCGCTGCGCAAGCACACCCGATCACAACTGTTCGATACGCTTTCGTGTCGAATCGAACAACCAAAAAAGGTTTTCAAAGAATCCTCTAGGCTGTTCATAAATCGAAAGTTTTGTCAGTTTTAATCAAATAGGCGACGGACATTTTTCCAACAGCTATTTCCTGTCGGGGGCAATTACTAGTTGAAACTGTGTCATTTTCGATTCGACTAACCGTCGAATAGTTGTGATTATCTATGCAGCACAGGAAGACCTCCCCTCTCCTCTCAGGATCGTAGCTTTTGTGACCGCTAATAACATGCATCGTGTACACTTTATTAATAAGTAATACTGTCCATTTTCTTAATGGTTGTGCGTTCCTCCTTGGGCAACTACTCGGTCGTTGATACTAATAGCAGTGGCTTTGCAACGCAAATGTTGGCAGCTGCATCTCCAACGTTGTCTGGTCAAATCACTCCGTTTCTTCTGAAGGTTGTACCGATATCCGTCTATTACCAACATTGGGTTCCCCACGTTAGAATGAGCATATTGGCATTTTGGAAATACTGAAACAAAACGTCTTATTTTTAGTGCCTATTGGGAAACAGCAATTTAGATATACAATGTTGTGAATGTAGTATGGGTTTCATTTTTAGAATTAATAGACACTTAAAAAAAAAAGATTTTGGAATTAAAAACAGATTTAACATTTTAATTTAGCTGAAAACAGCAAAGAAAAATCTGTGACACCACATAAAATTTATTCATTGACTAGGAATTGGTCACAATTAAAATTTACGATTTTTGAGAATACATTTTTTTATATTTAGGAAGTGACTAGAATATTTAATTATTAAAAATATTGTTGTTAATAAATGCATGCATTAAATGCAAAGGCTATGTGACTTATATTTTAACTATTTGTGTTTTTAAGATACTTAGTACATACATTGATCACTAATTATGAATAAAACACCCTGAAATTTTAAATACATAGATAGTACTTCAGAAGGTATGGTATGATGTGATGCGAAGGAATGAGGAAAACGTCGTGAGAAAAGGTTTGAGTATGATTGTGAAAGAGTAGGAGAAGAGCAAAGAAACGATAGATGAACTGTTTGAAAGATGATATGAATAGAAAGGGGGTCACTATCGAGATGACGACTAATAGAGAAGTATGGAAGAAAAAGACATATTGGGCCGACCCCAAATAAATTTGGATAACTGCAGACGAATGATGATGATGATAATGATAAGGTAGTAGTCCACAAGCATTGTAATAATAATGATGCTGTGTGACTATTGTGCCGATAGTCGTGGCGGTCCATGGGTTAATAGCCAAGAGCCTCGACCACCACCTGAGGAGGCTCTCGTTGGGCAGCTGGATCATGGGCTTGATTCAGAAAGCGGTACTTGGGTTAATAGCCAAGAACCTCGACCAATACCTGAGGAGGCTCTCGTTGAGCAGCTAGATCATGGGCTTCATTCAGAAAGCGGTAGTTGGGTTAATAGAAAAGAGCCTCGACCAACATCTGAGGAGGCTCTCGTTGGCCCTGAACACCGGCAGCTTGGACCCTGTTCCCAATATAGATGAGCTGCTATTGTTTTTATATTTTAAATGCTTTTATATTTTTTTTAATGTACTATTTAAAAAATATAATTTATATGTAAATAACAAAATAAAGAAGATAATAATGATGCTGTGAACTCCACTGTGTTTTTAGTTTGAAATAGCATATAAGATACATTAAAACAACATGTGCTTTTACAAAAAATCGTTCAGTTTAAGCTGATGTTCTATGTGAACCTTTATACATAAATGTTTTCATACACACACACACACACCCAATCTAACATAGTTGATATAGGTGTTTACAGCAATTATACCTATTGATAAATATATTATTATTAACAGGGTAGTAACCCAGGCTGCAAAAAAGTTGCATACAATTTCCTAAGGATAATTAAATCTAGTGACTATCGTCTTAAAAAGACATATTTATAATCTAATAGCTTTTCTTTATACAAATAACTTATTTGTTTACAATATTACGATACTGACTGTATATAAACATCAATGGCGTGAGGAAAGTTTTGAGTATAAATGTGGATGGTTATAAAAGTAGGGGATGACTAAAGAATCGATGGATCCACTGTATGAAAGATTATATGGCCAGAAAGGGGGTGACTACCGAGATTACAACTAACAGAGAAGAACGGTAGAACAAGACATGTTGCGCCGACCCCACAAAAATGGGATCATTTGAAGAGAATGGTGATAATTACTGTATATAAATATTACGAATGATTTGGAATGTTCACATTTATCTTAAAATACGATGTAAGCCTTAAAATCAATGACTAGATTCAATATTGCTTGACTAACAGTACAATGTTTAATAAAGTATGTGTCACCTACTGGCACATTTTCAATAGGTCATTGGCTAAACCAAACGTTTCCAAAGAGAATATTTCGAAAAAAAAAATTAATAATAAAGGTCTATCTTTAATTTGTCATTTCATTTTTTAGTTAAGGAAAAATATTGTTGTCCACCATTTGGCTGCAGGCTGGACAGCAATATTTTTAAAACGAAATTCTCTAATGCAACTGAATTTAAAGTGTCATACAGACGTGTCATTTAAGGTGTAGTAAGAATTTTAAAAACGTCTTCTGAGGGATTTATATACTAGGTTGGTGTTTGCAGGGCGGCAGGTCGCTTACCAAATGGACTCACAAGCCGAATCACAACAGCATTTACACAGGTCGATATAAATCGCAGGTGACTTGTTCATTTTGCATCAAAATGTCGACCTTCGTAGGGTCGATTTTAGTCACCTGCCGCATGCGACTTATCGCCGCACGACAAAACTCGAAATCTACTCTACTTTGAAACTTGCGATTTTAGTCACCTGCGGCCTAACCGAATTGCCATTTAGTGCGGCTATAGTCACCTGTGTAAAGCCCGCATTAAGGTCAAGTGGTGTCTGAGAATTCAGAAATAAGTTTAGTATAGTCAATGCCTATGACTGGTTACATTCTCCTAATGATTATGATCCGCACCCATTATGACAACAGTATCATTCACAGTCATGGCAGTTGCCTTGCAGCGTGCATGTTGGCTACTGCATCTCCACCGTTTCTTAACTGCGTCACTACGTTTCTTCTGCAGACAGAATCGGTATCCATCTATCACCAACATTGGGTTACCCAGATTTGATCTCTCATAACGGCATCGCGATGCTTCTGAAAAGAAAAAAAAGGTTAGTTACCTATCGTAAATATAAACCCCTCCTTTTTTTTTGTGGATGGGAAATCATCAAATGACCCCACCCGCTCTGGGTGGAGCGGAAGGGAGTGTCCTGGAGAGTGAGGGGGGGACCCCTTCAGGAACAAAGTTCCTTACGCGATACTCGCACATACACACACACACTCGTATATAATAGAAAGAGACAGAGAGAAAGTCGCATGGAGGGAGCATCCAGCCAAGTCCTCCCGCAAGCCGCATAAGTGTACAGACGCCAGCACATCAAGCTACCCGAAACTGTCAAATTTTCCCAATCCACTTTGAACCTTATGCTTTATCGATAAAGTTGAAAATCTATTAAAGAAACTTGACAGATTGTAGTAGCTTCATGTACGCGACGACGCGTGTCGCTCGTGTGACTATGTACAGACATAGACACACGAGTGACACGCGTCGACGACAGAATCAACTGCAACGACACGTCGACGGTTGCAGTTGCCTTTGTCGTGGACGCGTGTCGCTCTTGTGACACTTCGTTTCAAGAAAATATTGACGTAATTTTTTTTACTATATAAATTATAGTTAGGTTAGGTTACTCGTAGTTAGGAAAAAAGCTATAATAAGCAGACAGAAAAAATGAAATGAATAAAAAAACAACGTTACAAAGATTCTTTGGTTTTATTCGTGGTATTATTTTTTTAAAGAGGTATACGAAGGAATATAGGTAAGCATATTTAGTTAGAAAAGGCATAGTTACGTAGTTAGAAATATAAATAGTTATGTACGGTAAATATTATTATTATTTATTAGGTATTATGTTCACTATCATCATCATCTGCCTAACATTTTCCCAACTACGTTGGGGTCGGTTTCCAGTCTAACCGGATGCAGTTGAATACCAGTATTTTACATGGAGCGACTGCCTATCTGACCTCCACAACCCAGTTATTGGGTAATACGCTACGCCTTGGTAAGACTGGTTGTCAGACTTTCGGGCTTCTGACTACCCGTAACGACTGTCAAAGATCCACGAATGACAGCCGGGACCAACGGCTTAACGTGCTTTCCGAGGCACGGAGTATTATGTTCAGTAGTCAGTAATAAACATTTCGATACCTACACAATATAAAAAGGCCTGACGGATTATCGCCAAGTGATAATTATCTAATAGGCAAAAGAAAAAAAAAATTGGAAGTAGAATGTGCCTTACAGGCGTTGCACGGGGGGGTTCCGGAATCGGTCTTTTAAGAGAAACCGGGACCACCCCTATGTGCTGATGGTGATCACCGGGGTGGTTTTAGTGAGGTAAAAAAATCCCACACTCCCCGACCTCCCTCCCCGGAGGTCGGGTGCCTTTTGAAGGTTTCCCCCCGATAACAAAAAAAAAAAAAGGTATCTAGTTATTTGATATCTCTTGGCAATAATTCCGTCCCATTTAATTAAATAAATACTACATCTGATCACAAAAGCATAGCAAATTTTACTATGACAAAAGCATCGCCAAGTTGTGGCAATATTCCCCATTTGTGTACCAATTATTTTGTTTTGGCAATGGCTTTTAATATGACAATTCTACAACATCCATTGCGCCATTTACATTGTCGAGCAGACCAATTTTGTCAAGTATATGAAGCAATGGATTAGCAATTTTCTCTTAAATTGCAAATGGGACAGCTAGACAGCTCTGCTTAGCTGGATATCCTCTCCTATCCTCTCTCGGGGCTCCACACTCACACTATGTTTGGGATAGGTCGATTATACCCCATTTAGCCATATTGAATCTACAACGCCCAACTCGGACCCGAAGTCGGTTCACAGATTTCCATATTGGCTATTGCAGTTCTGCCGGAGTGACAAAGGGTGGAGGCGGATAATTTGAGTATCGTGTCATGTCATGTGGATCTGTGTAAGGTGTGTGTATGTTTACCGACTTATTAATGAACGTATAATATCAGATGAATAGTTACACACCAGTTTCTCTCTTTCAGTCGTCAGTAATTTGACTTTCGAAAGAAGAAGACAAAGCGTTGTGTAACTATATAGACGCTATACAACGTTTATTAGTAAGGGGGTTAGTTTATTATTTATAATACCATGTCGTGCCAAGTGGGGTGTATGCGTGGCTGTTTATGTCATGTCATGGGTGTGTTTTGTTTTTATAAGTACTTTTTAACACTGTCCTTCCGGATATCTTTAATCACTTAATTATAATTTGAGCTTAAAACTCAGTAGATATATAGTACATTATTATTCTTCTTAGTATACAAAGCTCTACCAGTCTAGTTACTCGAATAAGTTACAATTGCGAATACAGTACTAAATACTATTACATAATTATATTACTATTATTATAGTAATTACGTGGGAAAATGTATTGTTGTAAAAACTGTATTAAAAACACACATTCGCATTTTTCTTCAATTCCATTGTATACATTAAATGTCCCTTCACAAGTGACGATTCAGTACGTCCACGCTGAGCTATCAGCCCCGCTACCCTCATCATCATTTCAGCCGAAAGACGTCCACTGTGGACATAGGCCTCCCCCAAGCACCTCCACTTCGACCGGTTTGTGCTTCTCGCATCCAACGAGTTCCTGCGGACTTCACAAGATCGTCGTTGCACCTTGTGGGACGCCTTCCAACGCTACGTCTTCAGGTACGCGGACACCACTCCAAAACCTTTCGCCCCATCGGCCATCTGTTCTGCGAGCAATGTGCCCTGCCCACTGCCACTTAAGTTTGGCAATTCTTCGGGCTATGTCGGTTACCTTGGTTCTCCTGCGGATCTCTTCATTTCTGATTCGATCACGCAGGGAACCCCGCTACCCTGACTGCCTAATATTTTCACTACGACATCAGCTATCTTACAGTACATTTTCATAAAAAAACACAAGTCGTGTGCCCGATGAGATTTCCCATCAACAAAAATGACGAGCTTTCATACAAATTTTCATCCCATATCTTACCCCTTTAGGGAATGAATTTTCAAAAATCCTTCCTTATTTCTCATTTTTGTTCTTCTTCTTAAAGTGTCGATAGCAATCTAAATGGACTCGGCCCAGAACTTGGCTACTTGTTTGACGCCATCGCCAGCGTCCATCAGTTCCTGTAACGTGCAGCTGACAGGACACGCAGGACACGATATTAAGTGTCCCATCGTTTGTGGAACAGCACCACATTTACACTCCAAGGCGGAGTCGTCTGTGAATCTCCACCTGAACAGGTTTTCCTTGCTTCGGCCAACCTGGGTCCGGAGTCTGTTTAAAGACTTCCAGGTTACTCAAGGTAACTCATGTCCAGGTGGGAGATCTTCAGCGGGTGGGACGAACGGTTTGGGTAAGGAAGCACTGTCTCGCCACAGCTTCAGTCTCTCTTGTGATGGTTCGCCAGTGAGTGGGACAACACACTTTAAAAAACTGGTTCGGCTTTTCAGCCTTTGTGGCACAAGGATGTTGTCGGGCAAAGGGTGTCGTGTGTCAGAGACCATTTCGGCTCTTTCGCTGGAGCTTGTCTAGTGTCCGCTAGTGACGATCCGGCACGTTTTATTCAAAGCTATAGCCACCAGCTTTGCATGGGCAGGACGGCTCCACACGGGACACGCGAATTCTCCCGCAGAAAAAGATAGCGCCGATAAAAAGAACTCTTGTGCAAAATTTCAAGCTTTTGGACCCAACGGTTTAAGCTGTCAATTTAAGATTTAAATTAGAATGAACGGATATTATGTAGTTAACATTCTGATTAAAAGGTTTAGTTCAAAAACTATTTAAATATTTATTAATCTTGCCTTTGCCCTGTAGGGGATGATCATGCCATCGATATATGGCTACTAATTTTTGATTAATAGTAACTGCAGTGGCCTTACAACCAAGACTATGGCGACCACACCGCCAACGACTTCTATAACCGGTGCTGTTATTTGTTCGGATGAGGGAGTATCGGTACCCATCAATTACCAACATTTGGTTCCCCATATTAGACTTCTCGAAGTAAAAGTTGTGTGTGACAACTGTAACAGAACACAAATCCATGGGTTAATATTTTTTTTTTGTATGATAAATATGAACATGCTTTTTTTTTTGTGTATATGAACATGCTTGCATTTCATGTGTTGTTCAATATAACTGGCGAAAGGGCTTTGAAGGTCCATGGCATATCTACCTGTTCGACATTTCGTTTTTTTTTTTCAAAATGGCGGTCACGCTTGACACCTATAAAAATCGATAGCTGACATCAATGCTAGTAAGTATGCCAAGTTCCATATATATAAAAGGCTTCAATCCCCTTTGGATGAACATACTGCTACATCACTGCTTTTTGTCCCGAAGAGATAAGATGAACTCATATAATTGCGTTCGCGATTTGCCAAACATGTAAACAAATATGAATTTATGGAAAAATAACTTTAATTATCTACTACTCAATAAAGTTCAGTTTACGCTACTACTTCAAACATTTTTATATTTTTTTCAAAGGTGCTAGTCACTATGAAATCAACTTAATTACCACTAAAATAAAGTTCATATTTGTTTTACTTGAAATAACATCGAATAGACCTTAGGTACATCTTTGGGGAGATAAAGAAGTGGTGTTACGTTCTGCAAACACGCTAACAAGCTAATTATGTATAGTAGAACAAAATTATTAAGGTGATTCTACTTGTAATTAACTAAATGGTGTTACAATGAAAAATAGAAATGTATAAAAAAAATTACATAACACTCCTTCTGGGACAGTTGGGTAATGAATAAACTACAAGAAAAGCACATTGCCAGACTTTCTGAAATATTTAATTAACAGTGAATTCACAGTAAACAGTAGAAATACCACAGAGTTTTCCTCCAAAATTTGTAGTTAATCAGAAAAAAGATGGTGTGCCATTTTCCATCAGGACAAAACGTCCAGGTTACTGTCAGCAAATTGACACTTTACGGGACACTTATGAGGAAATGCGGTCGGAGAGACGTTTGAAAAATCCTAAGTAATTCGAGGTTTGGCTCTCGCCTATTTCCTCCTCCAATATCGGACCAATATAAAAGATATTTCATAAACTGAATAAGAAGGATATATACTGTGTCACTATGTTTTTCTTTTTTAATTAATAGTTGTCAAATTTGTACACTAGGCCTCTGTTGACAGCGGTTTAAATCGGCATTTTTTGTGGGTTCTAGTGCTTATATATAAATAACGTATCATCAAAAAGGAAAACATAGGGACATACAAATAGATAATATTTATTATTCTGTAAATAATCATTGCTTTAAAGTCATTAACCAGAAAGAAAACAGGCAAGAGCGTTTCTATGGAGAAACGACCACCCGCGTTTCCTCTTAACGCCCCCAGACGTAATAACAATAAACATTCTATTGTGTCTCGTTCAGTGTCCTTCAACGGATTAAATTGACCGTCAAAATGATTACGGCTCGGATAAACCTAATCCGTCAACACTGCTTCAACCGACATCGTCCGATGACGTCCGATAACAAGCTTTACGCGCTCACTTTCTTTTAAATAACGTTTCGTTACGTCATCGGACGTACTATAGAGTAAAATTTAAGAAACTTTTAGTCGGTTTAAAAAAAAAAGCTTTTTCACCGCATAGATATTGTACTTTTCTATGAAACAGCTGTTTTTTTTAATAACCAACAAGAAAATTTTCATCGTCGTGTGCTGAATTCATGGTTACAGTTTGCGCGTCGATGTCGGGATGCCATCCTGTATACTTACTTACTTAGCTTCCTTATTTGGCATAGAGTATTTTGGCGCCTAAGTGACATTGACAAGGGGGCGTTGTTGGTAAACAGAAATTGTTCTGGCAAAACAAGATGGCGACTTTAGTTCCGATTTTGGCCACGCGCCACAATAACTTAGTAGGGTGGGATCAGACCGGAATGAGAAAGTTTATAGTGGATAAGACAGAGATTAAAACAGAAGCAGAACAGAAGAAGAACAGGTAGCAAGGGATCGAGGGCGGGGGGTGGAGGGGGGTTCAGGGGATCAGACCGGAATAACTCATAGTTCGGCTGATGACGGATTAGGTGTACGCCTCGCGTAGGGTAGATACTCTAATACTCAGTCATGGTTATGAACATCGTATGTGGAAATGATTTGATTGTCAAGAGTCCGTAACTTAGCTTTACAGCGATGGCGCATCCTTTTCGAACAGGTCCACCTCACGACTCGACATTTACTTCGTTTGTCCTTCATTTCAGTATACGTGAATCCGTTATGTAGAACCATGTGGTTACCCCTGTTTGATATCACAAATGTAACTGAAAAGAAAATAAACAATTTGAAACAAGAGACAAACTTCTTTAGTTTGAAAAAAAAGACCAGTCAAATGCAATCCTACTCGCGTACCTACTGAGGCTTCCGTATCACCAAATTTTTGTTGCGTAGGTACATTTTTATTTTTTATTTTCGGAATATTATCATAAACCTTTATTGTATGTATAGATACTATTCACACTAGGTACTAAATTAAAAGACTATATAAATAAATACAAACACCAAAGAACATTTAGGTTACATAAGTACTGTACTTATGTAACCTAAATGTTCTTTGGTTGCATTGTAGGTAGGTACTTCTGCTGTAATTTTGAACAAATATTTTGCTCAATAACTGAGATTAAAAAAACTGAAGTGTTAATCACTTTTGTTGCTGACCGTACAAGTACTAGTTTTTTTTAAATTAAACTTATTTGCGAAGATAGACTAAAAAAATTTACACCTCGTATTCTGTGAAAAAACAGGCTACCATCGTGGTTCAAAAGTTAAAGCTTGTAGTAGACAGACGGACAGATGGACGGAGTAGGCTAATATTTGGCTCCCTTTGGGTTCAGATGCCAGCACATCAGGCTACCCAAAACTGTCAAATTTTTCCAATCAACTTGGAACAAAAACTTAAAAAGCATCAAAAATTATTCTTAAAAAAATAAAAAATCGGATAACAATTATTAAATCAATGAATTTATTGTGAATAACAGTAACAACATAAATATTGTCAAAAAACTTAATTGGCTCTGCTTAAGTAATACGTTTATTTTTATGTATGACAAAAAAGGGATTCCGGAGCATGCGTTCTTCATACAAACGTAATACCAAAATAATTTCTAAATCAAACATATTCTTAAGGTAGTGTGTATTTATTCCGATTGGATTACAGAATATCTAGGTTCCCAAATATATATTTTGAAAGTACTCTGATATAAAGACGAGATATGAGGAATTTTAAATTTCTATAGAAAACTTATTTTTCTTATAACTCGTCTTTAAATCAGTGTCCATTCAAAATATATATTTGGGAACCTAGATATTTTGTAATCCAATCGGAATAAATACACACTACCATAAGAATATGTTTTATTTAGAAATTATTTTGGAATTACGTTTGTATGAAGAACGCATTTGCATGCGTAGTTTGCCGGCCTCTTAAGTAAAGAACAAATAAACCAAAATAAATATACAGGGTGGAATTTTCGAAGCGTACCTCGAGGGAAAGTACTCGAAAGCAAATTTTACTCAAAGGAAACATTTCTTTATTTTTTTAAAGAAAGAAATCTGCATTTAAAGAATATTGAAAATACTCTTGCCACACCCGGGAATCGAACCGGCTAAAATCCGAAAAAATAGCATCCTCTACTTTTATGGCACCAATCGATAGGGTCAATCATAAGGTTCAAATCTCTCTAGCAAGCATGGTAAATTAAATTAAACAAAAACCATGAAATCTAAACTTATTATATTCGAACGAAAAAAACAAGTAAATTAACTAATTACATAGTTGTTGCTCGAAATGAACTCCATTTTCTAGGATGCTCCAGGTACGCTTCGAAAATTCCACGCTGTATAATTTAACATACGGACAAGACGGAGCTAACAAGAGAGGCAAACTAGAGATATAAAAAAAAACTTATTATTGCTGTAAGTACTACTGCAACTGGTGAAGTTGTAGCGGTATCTACAACGCCACATGAGAACAACGCGTCATACTGACGTCACACAATCCTGCATCTCGCAAGCAGAGTTTACCGCGCAATTAGCATAGATACAACGGCCCGACATGAATCATTGGGCAGTTGCCCGCCAGACACAACACCCGTCTGGTTGGAGGATCCTCCCTATTCTATAGATAGAGTATGAGTGAATTTTACACCCTGTTCCTCATACCTCTATAAAGTAAAACCTCTCTGACGTCACGACTGTATTAAGGCACTGGACAGACAAAACATATTGACGATAAAACAAAATGGATTAAGCAGGTACGTATGTACTTCTAAATAAACGACCCAAATTCAAACCACCTCTGAAATCACAAAAAAAAAATCAGCTGTTTCATACATTTTGGTGAAGTAGGTAACTTTTGTACTAAACAGCAGATTTTTTTTGTGATTTCAGAGTTGGTCCCATAGTGAAAGTCGTTGAGTTCGATGGTCTAAACCACTTCTTCAAGTTTGTTGGGTTAATTTTGAAACACCTTATTTATTTAGGTTCATCCGATTAGACTGGAAGCCGACCCCAACATGGCTAGGTAGATGATGGTCTTCTAAGCCCACTTGATATTGTCTTCATGTGTTCGATAGGGACAAGTAGTGCAAACATGGCCTGGTTGCCGACAAAATCCACACAACCTGCCTCGTCGCCGTCTTGGTGTAGTTTTCGTTTTACTTCCATACCATCTGACCTTTTCTACAAATTAAAATAATACAATTTTAAAACACATTCGAACTAACATCTATCTTCTAAATATATAAAACTCAAAGGTGACTGATTGACATAGTGATCTATCAACGCCTAGCCCAAACCACTGGAGGGATCGGGCTGAAATTTGGCATGCAGGTAGATGTTATGACGTAGGCATCCGCTAAGAAAGGATTTTTCGAAATTCCACCCCTAAGAGGGTGAAATTTCACGCGGACGAAGTCGCGGGCGGAAGCTAGTGAAACATATTTTTCCCGGATCGTGTTTTCTGACCCTTTTTTTTTGGTTGGGAAATCATCAAATGACCCCTCCTGCTCTGGGCGGAACTTAGCTGTATCGCTCTGCTTAACTAATAGCATTTATTTTTACGTATGACAAAAAAGGCATTGTTAAGTAAAGAACAAATAAATCAAAATAAATATATAATTTAACATACGGTCGAGACGGAGCTAACAAGAGAGGCAAACTAGAGATATAAAAAAACTTCTTATTGCTGTAAGTACTACTGCAACTGGTGAAGTAAAACCTCTCTGACGTCACGACTGTATTAAGGCACTGGGCAGACAGAACATATTGACGATAAAACAAACTGGATTAAGCAGGTACGTATGTACTTCTAAATAAACGACCCAAATTCAAACTACCTCTGAAATCACGAAAAAAAATCTGCTGTTTCATACATTTTGGTGAAGTAGGTAGGTATTGAACTTTACAACAACAACAACAACAACAACTTTTTTCTTTTGAACAGCAGATTTTTTTTCGGGATTTCAGAGTTGGTCCCATAGTGAAAGTTGTTGGTCTAAACCACCTATTAAAGTTTGTTGGTTTAATTTTGAAACACCTTTTTTTAAGTTCATCCGGTTAGACTGGAAGCCGACCCCAACATGGCTAGGTGTAGGTAGATGATGATGGTCTAAACCCACTTGATATTGTCTTCATGTGTTCGATAGGGACAAGTACTGCAAATATGGCCCAGTCGCCGACACAATCCACACAACCTTCCTCCTCCTCGTCGCCGTCGTGATGTAGTTTTCGTTTTACTTCCTTTCCTTCTGACCTTTTCTACAAATTAAAAGAATACAATTTTAAAACACATTCGAATTAACATGAAACATATTTTTTTTCTGATCGTGTTTTCTGACCCTTTTTTTTTCGGATGGGAAATCATCAAATGACCCCTCCCGCTCTGGGTGGAGCGGAAAGGAGAGTCAGACTCTTACTGACTAAAACCCACCCGTGTTCCTTCCTTAGCCCTTTATGTTCCGGGCCAGCGGTAACCCTTTCGGACAATCCCGCTGACCCGGCAGGCTTCTGACCCTTCGTTATTGTTTTGTTTATTTTCCCTATCTACTGACCTCCACAACTCAATCACTGGGTAAATACTATACCCAGTGATTGAGTTGTGGAGGTCAGATAGGCGACCGCTCCTTGTAAAATACTGAAATTTAACTGCATCCAGTTAGACTGGAGGCCAACCCTCACATGTTTGGGAAAAGGAGTATTTACACGCTCACGAATCTTGAAAAAATATGGTTAAAAAAACAATACATATTGAAAAAAAAACTACACAATTAATGTAACAAGACGATAGACACATTTTATTTACAAAATATAAATTCTTAGAAACGGTATATTTTTACAAGCACATTAATAATTATTAAAAATATATTAGTAGGTAACTTTAGCTCGCAGGGATAAAAAAAAGACAATAGGCTATTTGACAATGTAAAAAATAAGGTCATAATTATTGACACTCGTATAGATTATCGCTTTTAAAATCGATTTGCATTAATTTTACTACAAAACAATGTATTATTTATTAAAAAAATCCCGAAAAAACTTCATCTTTTTAAATCTGGCGCCACGTAATCGAAAACGGTCTGGATTGGCGGAACTTATGATGACGTCATGATATAGTCAATTTCTGTCTATCGTTGACAGAACAGATGACTTTTGTCTAGTATCTCGACCGTTTCAACGTTTGTTTATGTGTATTTTGACGTCACGACGCCATATTGTTAAAGATAGCGTTTTGGCGGCTTATTTAAACAGTACATTTTTATTTACTATTTTCTAAAAGAAATACATTATGCAATTTGAAGTAATAGGTTTTTGTGGGCTCGTTAGACACCATTAAATAATCTGAGATGTTTATCAGAAACCAGTCAAATAGCCTATTATAACGTAATAAAAGAAACATATGTTTTCCAAATATGGACATTATGTTTAACGTTTTTGTCGGTATAGCGTATACAATTAAATAAGATACCGACACTCAGTAATTAGCTCACTAATTATCAGACACGATGGTATCGATATCTAAGTAAAATATACACGAGCGACACGCGTCAACTGCAGAGGCAACTGCAGCCGTCGACGAGTGTCGGCGACGAGTGTGCTCGTGTGTACGAACACTAAACACATCATAATCAGCCTATATTGTTCCCACTGCTGGGACACAGGCCTCCTCTCTTCGAGAGAGAGTGCACCACGCGGGCCCAGTGCGGGTTGGTAGATGTCACATATCTTCGAATTTTTGGTTCTAGGACATGCCGGTTTTCTTACGATGTTTTCCTTCACCGTTTTGAGAGCAGTGGTGATGAAATAATTTACACAAAAACTGCCTGCCAGGGTTCGAACCTACGACCTACAACTCGTAAGTCGTGGCCGTTACCATTGGGCCACCACTGCTCCACACATAGGTACACTGCTGCACACTAAACACGATAAATTTAAAAATAAATTTAAAAAATCTCAACTCATACGTAGGGTGACTACACTACCAGCGGTCGTTGACATCAAAATAAGAACATCAAATATGTTTTTGTTTTTTTTTAACGTGTTTAGATATCGATACCGCGGAGTTTCGCTAGGTAATTATATTTGACCTTGTATACTTATGACATGATTATGAATCCCGCTGCGTTGAAATTTTTCGTCGGTTATTAAAAAATAATGTAGGTATTTATCTGTTCCGTACATTTTTACCGCGTAGGTATTAATTACACTTTTGTATGATACAGCTAATTTTTATTTTGATAACGAAAAATGTCTACGCCAGGGGAATAGATTGTATTTTACGTCTAGAAACATAATATGTTGAATTCATGGTTACAATCTGCGAGTCCTGCGACCCTGGGGGTCTACTCCGAAGCGGTTAACCATTGTATCGGCCGAATGTTCGGTCATTTTCTACTACCATTAATTTCCTATATTGACTATTGGTCCCGACCAAACTGTGCCAATCCGAACCTTTTTAGAACTCTTAACCCTTTTTTTACCTTTTTTTTTTTAATTGGTAGTAGTACAACAATATTCGAATCAGAAAATGACCGAACATTCGGCCGATACAGTGGTTAACCGCTTCGGAGTAGACCCCCTGTATTTGAATGTTGGGTTAGTGTCTTAAAAGTGTTGGTTCAAAATGAATGATATCTCTCACAGTTAAATTGCCAACAAAAGCGCGGGGCATAGGCAGATGATTATGATCATTCTTTATCGAAACGATGACGTCATCTACCGTGTAGATGACAGCTTTGCATCCTCTACAGAAATGGGTGGAGCAAACCCATCGCTTTTTGACGCAGGACCCATCTCCAGTCTTCTTGTAATAGAAGTTGTAACCATTCAGTCTGATCATAGTGTTACCTCTTTGAGATGTTACGAAGATTGCTGAAAAAAAACAAAAGGTTTTTTTAATATTATTATATGAATGATTCCCTTTATTTCGATTCCCTTTGTTTTGAATCCCTTTACACCGATTCGCTGTAAGTCGGTTCCCCGTATGTTGATTCCCGTTACGTTGACTTCCTGAGTTTTCTTGCTTTTATTCCTTCTACCTACAGTCAGCAACAAAAGTCGATTAACACTTTAGTTTTTTAAATCTCAGTTATTGAGCAAAATATTAACACTTCAGTTTTTTTTTTAATCTCAGCTATTGAGCAAAATGTTTGCATTGTACTTCTGCTGCAATTTTTAACAAATATTTTGTGTTAATCGACTTTTGTTGCTGACCGTACATGTTGTTATGACTTTGACGTCGACTGTCAAAAGTGCGTCAGAACAGAAAATGTAATACAGCTAAATTAAGTAGGTATGGTTTAGTATGGCCATTTGCAGCTCTCATCTGGGTTTGCATTATATCAAATGTACGCTCATTAAGAGGGTGTCCGTCTTTGAATAAAGGAACTCTGTCAGTTTTATGAGGTATTATTTTCTTCTAAGGACTAACCATTTAATACTTGAATATCTTAACTTTATTTTTTAATTTATATAAGTACACAAAGTACGGTGGTTTTCGTAAATATTCACAAATTAGGTAAGATAAGTAAGGTTCAATGAAATTAATTGACATTGAAAGATATGGCCACTTTTATATTTATTACATAATATATTACTATACAATTTGGTTAGGTACTTAACCTATATTCATCATCATCTGCCTAGCCTTTTCCCAACTATTTTGGGGTCGGCTTCCAGTCTAACCGGATGCAGCTAAATACCAGTATTACTAGTAGGTACTTAATCTATATTGAGAGGCATTAACGATGTTGAATTGCCTTTAAGTCACTGAGCTGACCCGAGAGACGTTGTCTTGTCCAATTTAAAAACTGAACGTCTTTTTTCTGTGAAACATTCCAAAAGAATAAAAATTACAAAAGTACCATAAGAATTTGAAAATTTTCCGGATTTTTTTTTCAATTTTGATTCTATAAATCCTAACAATTTAAAACAAACAATAGTCAAGATTTGACTATTCAGTGATGCACTTAGAAGCGAACAGCATACTTCGCACCGCTTTTTCCACCTTGACAAAACAACGAGGATTCTAACAAATCAGATGAATAGTTACACACCGACTTCTCTCTTTCAGTCGTCAGTAATTTGACTTTCGAAAGAAGATTGACAGACAGAACTGATTGAATTAGTAACTTTTGTATAGTGTTTGGGTCACCAAGATACAGGCTGTGCCTAGTTTGGGACCCGCTGTTAAATTAGTCTAAGTTTTCTCTTGGTTAGTAGAAAGAACTGCATGCTAATACTTATATGATTGTGAACATGTGTAAGTTTTAATAAATAAATAAAAAAAAAAGAAAAAAAAAGAAGACAAAGCGTTGTGTAACTATACAGACGCTATACAACGTGTAAGGGTCAAATAGTACAGCGGGATTGTCCGAAAGGGTTACCGCTGGCCCGGAACATAAAGGGCTAAGGAAGGAACACGGGTGGGTTTTAGTCAGTAAGAGTCTGACACTCCCTTCCGCTCCACCCAGAGCGGGAGGGGTCATTTGATGATTTCCCATCCGCAAAAAAAAAAAAAAAAAAGGGTCAAATAGTAACCACTATTTGATTCATTATACACAAAAACCTTCAGGAATAAATTGTCTATAAGAAGGTGAAATCTGCTTTAATACCCGCTGCATAGCTTTGAAGAACAAAGCGGTCGCCCAAACAGACACAAAAAGTGGGTCCGTACCCAAAGGGTAAAAACGGGACCCTATTACTAATACTTCGCTGTCTGCCCGTCCGTCTGTCTGTCACCAGGCCGTATTTCAAGAACCGCGATAGCTAGGCAGTTGAAATTTTCACAAATTATGTATTTCTGTTGCCTCTATAACAACAAATACTAAAAACAAAATAAAATAAATATTTAAGGGTGGCTCCCATACAACAAACGTGTTTTTTTCGGCGTTTTTGCCCTGTGGTACGGAACCTTTCGTGTGCGAGTCCGACTCGCACTTGGCCAGTTTTTTAAGTTATACTAAGTGATGCATGTTCTTTATGAAAACATGGTAAGCAATAGTGGGGTTGTTTTGGACAGTCGGGACAATAAGTGGGTACTTTTTTCGTACAATTTTTGGCCAATTTATATCCGTATTTCAACATTTTATTTTTGTAGCACCCTCGGCAGGTTCTCCTTATTTTATGTAGTTTTCCATCTTTCCGGGCGATAACGTGCGTCGACTTCATCATTGATTTTAGCTTTTTGTTAGTCGTGTCAATTGAAAGTTCTAGATTCAGGAAGCCACTCGGTAACTCGAATGCGGAAGCTGAAAATAATTATTAATTTTAAAGTCTGTTCTGGTATATTAGGTAGAGACCCGTGGCGGACCATTGGTAACGGCTGCGAGTAACGAGTTGTAGGTTCGAACCCAGTCTGGTGCTTTACTTTGTTCAAATTATTTAATCACCATGACTGCTCTCAAAACGGTGAAGGAAAACATCGTAAGGATGCATGTCCTAGAACCAAAAAATTCGAAGACGTCACATCTACCAACCCGCACTGGGCCCGCGTGGTGGATTACCGCCCACTCCCTCTCACCGAGAGGAGGCCTGTGTCCCAGCAGTGGGAACATTATAGGCTGATTATGCTTATGGTGGTATATTTTGTTCCAGTCTTCACTCACCAGAGCTCCTGCACAATTTCGGTTACCCAAAAAAATACAGGACTTTAATATTTATGCTTGATGAACCAAAATAACACAAACACAGTAATAGCATATTTATTTTTCAGAAACACGAAATGTGGGTATATAAACACGATTAGTTTAGCCGCAACATTTGTAATGTTACACGTTTTACTACTAAATTAAACTGACTCAAGTCCTCTACAAAAGGAAGTCGGTTAAAAATACACATAAAATAAATAAGAGACCAACTTAAATTAAATTAAGCCTTTTTTAATAAAAAATATAAGCGTCTCGTGTGGTCCTTCCTTAACAAAAAATCCTTTCCAAGTATAAACACAGCCGTAAAACAATAAGTAACTCTTTTGGACTAATCTGCATACAAATCATTTTCTCAAATCTTGGGTCAATCAATGACCTATTTATTTAAAGGGAATTATTTATAACTAGCTGCACCCCGCGGATTCACCCACATAAGTCTCGATCCCGTGCGAATATCGCGATAGAAAGTGTCCTATGTTGGTCTACCCATGTGCCAAATTTCATCCAAAGCCGTTCAGCCGTTTTACAGTGAAAGCGCAACACACATACAAACAAATGAATGACACCACATTCCGGCTCGCTACATGTTTGCGTCTGGGTGCTCCTTGCGGAGCTCCACATCGCTGTCAATGCGGTGAAGCAGTCGACTGCCTCGGACACCATGGCCTATCCTGCAGCAAGAGCGCTGGTCGGATGGCACGGCACGCCAGCATTAACGACATCATCCGTCGGGCTCTTGTCACCGCCGGGGTGCCAGCTGTTTTAGAACCCAATGGCTTGGCACGCGACGATGGGAAGAGGCCAGATGGAATGACCATAATGCCTTGGAAGTTGGGTAGGCCTTTGGTGTGGGATGCTACCTGTGTCGACACCCTCGCGCCATCCCATCTTCCTAGCACGGTGGGCTGTGCTGGGGCGGCTGCTGCAGGAGCAGAAAACCTCAAACGGCGCAAATATAACAACCTTATTGGGAGCTATATGTTTGAGCCGTTTGGGGTTGAAACACTAGGGCCTTGGGGTCCGAGTGCTCATCAAATATATCGGGACATCGCCAAGCGGTTGGTTGACTCATCACGTGACCAGAGGGCTGGCCTATTTTTAGCCCAAAGAATAAGCATTGCCATCCAACGTGGTAATGCTGCCAGCCTTTTGGGCACTTATGCCATTGACAGCGATGCGGACGAATTTTTTGATGCCCAATGAGCTCCTCTCTTTTTCTTTTCCCTTCTTTTTTTTTATATACTTGTATATACTATATAATATGTATATTTTAGAGTTAAATTGTAAGATAATTAGGTATTAATAAAAACCTAAACAAATGAATATTTTCTCTATTAAATAATACTAGCTTCGCCCGCGGGTTATGTCTATAAAAACTATCCTGTCCTTCTCCGGGATGCAATCTATCTCTCTGCCAAATTTTATCGAATTCCTTTCAGTAGTTTTGGCGTGAAAAGGGAACATACAGGCAGACAGACAGAGTTGCTTTCGAATTTATAATATTAGTATGGATGGATTAGCAGCGCCACGCGGTTTCAACCGCGTAAGTTTCGAGTTCGACCCCGTGGAAATATCGAGATAAAAACTATCCTCCGTCCATTCCCGGGACTCAAACTATCTCTATACCTACCAAATTAAATCTAAATCGGTTCAGCGGTTTAAGCGTGAAGAGGTAAATATAGGTATACAGACAGACATACACACTTTCGCATTTATAATATTAGTATGGATGAATATGGATTTTAGACACTTATAGGTATTATTATCACAACATATTATCGAAAAATCAGCTGTTCCCTACATTTTGATAAGTTATACGAGCATAAATGTAGGGAACTGCCGTTTTTTTTCCCGGTCCCGAGAAATATCAAAAGACGTACAAATAATAACAATAATTTATTTATTTTTTAACATAGGTAAAGAAATGAAGATCATTCTATGTTCGATGAACAGAGCGCTATGTAATGCCAGGAGGCGTACAAATATGGTGTGCAAATCTAGCTGAGGATTACAAATTAAAATTTACAGAAAATCATGCATAATATTATGGTATTAAATTTAAGAATTTTTTTTTTGAAATTTTTCATCTTAAATTGTGAAAAATTTAATTCTTTTATGGCGTCTCGAATTTATTATAAATGCGTGGAGTCGTACCCAGGACACTTTTTTTTTTACTAATGCAGTTTTACATTTATAATTACTCAAAGCATTTTTGTACTGACTACAAATTGGAACATTTCGTAACATTGTAATTTTTTCAAAAAGGATGGGATTTGTTTTGACGAAGATATACTAATTTCTAATATGTATTTCGCCGGTAGCGTAAGTATTTTTAATGATTTAAAGTACGGTGCACAGCTGTCATCTATTTTCAGACCACACATGGCTCTAATGCACCTTTTTTGTGCCTTGACTAGTAATCCCTTATCCAAGGGTTTATAAAAAAGTTTACACACCTCACCATATTCCGTAGCAATAACTTCAGATTCAATAAAGTCCAGTTGCTCACCACATTTCATCGTTGAACGCTTCAATTACTATCAAACTAATACTTCAACATCACTCAAAGGTGCCTTTACAAAATCGGTGCACAAAACATGTGCACTCACCTTGCTGTTATCAGAGCAACTGACGGGACAGAAGCAGGACTTAAATCAAGTTCCTATGAGTGTGACAGAGATAGGTATAAAGTTAGGTACTAACGATGTGTGGGCACAATTCGTGGAATCAGTTCGCAATATTATTAAATTCCAAAATATCATCGATATTGGCTGGTTACAAACTCCCCGTATAAGGACTTGTGTAGAATTTCCTTATTTTATCAACAAATTGTTTCATAAAATGAGAATATTATTATAATTATGACTTCCTATACCTATCCCTGAGCATTTAAAAGCATTTAACCGCATTGAAATGCAAATGAGTCCAAATGGTGGGTAACATTATACCTAACCTTCATAATTATGTGAAACGTAATCTAACATACGTTGAATCGAATATACCATTCAAATATGCAATTCAACATGAAATTTACCATAATTAACGTGTGTTTTATTTCCTTACATTTTATGGTTAATTTCGCATACACGCTGTAAAAGATCAACATGACTCAGTGGGTGTTTTTCCATTGAGCGGCGTGGCGCCGGCACAGCAAAGACAACCTCAATAATATTACGTCGATCCGGTAAAGTTTCGATCCCGCAGGAACATCGGGATAAAAAGCATCGCATAGCAATCCAGATGCTCTACCCATGTGCCAAATGTCATCCAAATCGGTTCAACCGTTTTAGCGTGAACGCGTAATAAACAAACTTACAAAAAAACAAATGTAACACGGCCTTTATTGAATGTGTGTGTGCCCTTATGCGTGGCAACGGGGAGCATACACCCTCGCCCGCGCTCCGGCACAAACCGATGCGATAGTGGAAGAAGGAAAGCGAGTCTGTAGGTACGCCACCCTCGCGACCCGCTTATAATAGTTCTGATTGTTTTTATATATTTTATCCATATTTCCTGTTTGTGCCCTTATGCTGTGTTTTACAATTATATTCTTTTACTGATACGTGTGTTCCAATTACTTAAATAGACCCAACACACACCCTTGAGAAAACTTCCTACACAAATATTTTCTCTTTAAAATATTAGTTTAGACAATTCTGATCCCCCCCGGATGCCAGCGCCGTCGTCGTGTCGCTGCCGACCAGTGAAATGGAAAAACGCCGATTTGTACCGACTAAAATAGCCAAACCTACGCGTCATGTAAGTACGCGTCATATAGGTACGCGGGACGCGGGACACGGGACGCGGGACGCGAAGCGGGCGCGTCAACAACGCGAAACTAAACGTAACCACCTGCGCGACTGCAGCGGTCGCGTATGTGTGCAAGGCGCCGTAGATAAAGAGACCAACAGTGTCCGCCGCGCGACTGACGCTCGCGCTTCACTTACGCTTCGCAGTCGTTTTGGTCGCGCATGTTTGTCCGAAGCTTAACTGTTACTAGTTGAATGCCGTAACTACAGAAACAATTCAAAAGCCATTGTGTTTCACGTGGATCCACGTTCGACGACACGAAGGGTTAAGGGTCATGACAATGAATATTATTACAAGCAACAATAGTATCGTCATTAACTATCACCAGTTTTGCTCTACATCCCATATGTATTCCCTTTGTACAAACCCATCTACTCTTCCCAAGGTTTTCAGTCTTCGTTCGCGAATCCTTTTTCTTGTAAAATTTATATTCACCGACGACTACGTTCAAGTTTCCCTTTTTCGATACAACGAATCGTGCTTTTGTGCCTGTAAATGTATAATAATTTAGATTAGGGGTTATTTGTAACGAAAAATTTACCGTCTTGAAACAGGAATAGAAATAATCAGAGTGAAAAATTATCTTATAATTTCAGAAAATGTGTATAAGAAATAGGATAAATAGTCAAATTAAACGTAAGTGTGCATACACACGAGTGACACGCATCGACGACAAAGGCAACTGCAACTGTCGTCGACACGTGTCAGCGACAGCAGTCAACGCGTGTCCGGCAACGCAGCGGTCAACGCGTCGGTAGCTGCCGTCGACGAGTCGCTCGTGTACCTATTTGAGTACGGTGTTCTAATATACGAGCGGCATGTTGTCGACGACTGTCGCCGATACGCGTCGACGACGGTTGCAGTCGTCAACACGTCTCGCTCGTGGTAGGATCTTGTACAAAAGTAAACTTTTATACTTATATTGAAAAAAATTCATCAGGAGCAAGTATTTTTTTTTTTTGTTGCGAATTTTACAGCTTTGGTTAACTTCCGTTAAAAGAAAGAAAAGCAAGAAAGTAACAAAACTCTGTTTATTTGGCACGTGTCTTAAAAATATAAAAATCTTAAAATTCTACATACAAAATCACATTCATGTTTATGTGTGAGACACATTCCTAAACTTTCACGTTTTAGGAATGTGTCAGTGCGTAGTGTATGTGTCAGTGAGTAGTGTATGTGTCAGTGGGTTAGTGTATGTGTCAGTGAGTTGGTGGCTTATAGCAAGGCTTCAGTGTAGTCCTGTAATAGTTTTAAAAGGGCGGAAATAAGATTTTAACCGACTTCAAAAAAGGAGGTGGTTCGCAATTCGTATGTTTTTTTTTAATTCATAGTTACAGGTGACGGCCAAGCAGTAATTTTGGTCGCAGATTCAATGATGAGGGGGATGAGAATGTAGATCGTAGACATAAATAATAACATCATCGATCGTAGTCAGTCTAGCTCTGCAACGTTTCGTCATACGCTTTGAACAAGCCCACCTCGCTTTATGACAGCTTTCTTGTTGTTTCTTATTGCTGATCATTATGAAATTATTGTTTCTGTACAGTATCATTTTATTTCCAGTTCGTGTTAGTCCAAAAACCGCGGGTTCTGAAATAAAAAATGTAGCAAAAATGAACTAGATCGAACGAATCGTTTACCATATTTCGTTTTTTACCAGTACCGATTATTATTATTGGTAATGGTAAAAACTGGACCGGATATTTATGGACTTATCTGCCATCTCTCTCAGTTACCTTGGAGACTAAGTTTCTCTATTTAAAAGTGTAGACAGAAGTGCATAGACTACCCACATTTCGGCCAGTTTTAAGTAAGTTGTGTAAAGGTCATAGCACACATATCAAATCGGAAAGGGATCGGTACCGTATCGCCTTTCGCCTCGGCGTCAACCTAACGTAAGCACGTAACCAAAGCCGTTTCATAAGTTCCGATACGTTGACTCGGCTAAGACGGCGACCACGCCGCGCTTACGGCTCGCCGACCGCTGGTTGATGGTGCAGGCAGGCCGCGGGAGGGGTGAGAGGAGCAAGGGTGGAGGAAGAGACGTAAGCTCGAGTACGGAGAGACGTAAGCGCAGACGACGAGCCGTAACGCAACCCACCGCGGTTCGTGAGCTTGTCCCGAGGCGAGGCGATTACGTTATGATTCCGATTAGTGTGCGTTGTAGTAGGGAGTTTCACACAAAGAATAGGTACTGAACGGCTCGAGTTGATATGGTAACGATCCCTTTCCGATCCGGAGCTTATGGCCTATTCTTTACCTAAACAAAATACAGTAAGTAAGCTTACTTTGCATACCAATCAACATCTATAAATAAAAGAGAAGTAAACAAACAAGAAAAATCAAATGAAACATTTATTTCTTTTCATGATTATGTTCGTTATAAATGGCAATAATTTTATCATCAACTATATGAATGCAAGCTCTGCAATATTTGTTCTGTGTGCAACACCATCTCTTTTTATCGGTCTTGTAGTTGCCAGGCTTCAAATAAAATGTATTATCACCCACTTTTATATTTGTCTTTCCTTTCTTAGTTCTGATTAGGGTCACTGCAAACAAAAGGGTAGGTAAGTTAGACGTTCAAAAGTGCCTTTAATGTGCCTATTTGAAATAAATGATTTGACTTTGACTTTGACTTAAGTAACTGAAGAAGCAAAACCCAAAAAGAAAGGTGCTTCGATTCTTACCTAATTAATAACCTAAATCAATGAACACTAGGTATGTGTATAGATATGTCTCAAATGTCTCAAGGATTCTACTCTCTAGGGTTTTTTTTCTCTCTTTTCTGTATTTTTTTTTGTAGGTATCGATATTGTGTGACTTATCCTGGGAAATAAATTTATTTTCTTTCTTTCTTTTCTTACCGACAACTCTCAATTAAATTAAAATAAATCACATATAAATATTGGTTCAGATTAGCTACAAAAAGTTCAAAATGAACGTGAGTTCGTGTAAAAGAAAACATTATATTGATTGTTCTTTATCATTTATAATAATTATAATTATAGGTACTTACCACAATAACATGATCACGTCTTACAGGCTAAACAACAACATGGAACATAAAAATACCGAAGCTAGAGTTTTTCTTTATATACAATACAAACTTATTTAGCTAGAATAATACCACATCGCTTTATGTCTCGAAAAATCATTTATACAAGAGAAAATCAAAATTATATCTCCAAAATTTGAAATAAATATAGAATCAGAAGAAGAATCTAAGAACTTGAAACATTATCTTTTCTAAACCAATAAAAAAATAAATAAAATGAGCATTTTTGTACTATTCATGTAGAATTCCAATAGCTCAAACACTTACTTATTAACGTTTAATTCCGACTTATATTTTTATTTGATTAATTACTAGAAATTTGCCAGCGACTTCGACCGCCCATACCATACCGTAGGAACATTTTCAAAATGTCTTATTTAAAAAAAGATTACTGAAAATCTCTGTTTGTATGGAAAATTTAAAATGGGTCTAATTTGGCTGTAACACTATTTTTCTAAAATGTTCTTAAGTAACTTTTTAGACCTTTGTATCCTCCTTATGCGTATGAAGTTTCATTAAAATCGGTTTTTTCATTAAAATCGGCTTGAAAATTTATATGAAATGCCGTACGGCGTAAACGCTCTTATGTGCGGGTTTAGGTCACACAGTGCTATAAATTGAATTTTCACAATCTCTAGAACATAAGCGACAATACTTAAAATATCTTACAATGGGCTAACTAATGTTACCAATAGAGAAAATGCGACAGATAATTTCATTTCTACTATCAGGTTATCTCCCTCCTATATAATTAAATATCTTTTACCTACTAATATTATATTACTAACAACATGGTTGAATTCGAACTCTTGATCACAAAACAGCTACACAACGACTAGAATCTTTTTATTTATGGAATCGGATATTATGTTAATTTTAACGTAGTCATAAATTCATATTTCACCTTGTTAGACGAACGGATGACATAATAATGAAAGGTATAGGTCATATAAGTACAGACAGCGACATATCAAGCTATACCTACATTTCCAGTTTCACCTGACCACCATTGTATGTGTGTGGCTTTTCGTAAAATGACTGAAAATGTATAGCTTGGTATGTCGTCGTGTGTACACAGCAAAAAGCGTAGTGAAAACATTCATTGTATTAAAGGAAATATGTCTGAATAATCTCATTGTACTATTCAGTACAATAAGGTTTGATCAACGCCTTATCTAGAAATAATTTTGAATTTCTGATAGTTGTTTAAAAAAAAAAACTGTCAGACCTCAATTTTATTCCAAGGTTTAAAGATGTCTGACTTTGAAAATACCGCCTTAAATATAATAAAATGGTTATGACAAAAGCTGCCTTTAGCATTAGTGCCTTTCACACGTTCTAGCGTCGACTGACCGGCAGTCGGAGTGTGTGAGGCAGCACTTATTCTAGGTACACCACAACCATATACACTGGACACAACGAATATATACTTACTAGTAAAATATATACTAGTTTAAAGATCACAAAAGAAACAGTTAAACGATGGTATAGTATAGTCCAACATCAATGTCCGTAACAGCCGCGGTCATAAAATGTGGGAGCGGGATGACACGAGACTCGCAGTCACGTTTTATGACCGTATCTGGGGGCATACTCTCTACGTCCGTCCGTCAATGAAGATACGGGCCCGTCTGAAAACAGTTCTATACTATGGAATGAACCCTACTCCCGATGAATTAACTTTTTCGGACGAGCCAAAACACGTCGGGAGTAAGGACAGTCGTCAAATAGTGTGGTCATTTATTGTTAGTTCTACTCATAAGTATATCTAACGAATCTTATGTCCGTAGGTAATACGAAAAAGGGAACGGCCGTAACATGGGCCGACACTACGGATTTCTTGATTAGATAGTTACGGACATATGACTAGTTCAGAATGAATGACAACACGATTTGACAGTTGTGCCAACTATATGCCCGTCCAAAAAATTGAATTTGACACTATAGGACGGGCCTGTATCTTCGTTGTCCGACATATGGAGTAGACTCCCTGCCAAGAGTGTTCGCGTTTAGTATAATATGGCCTACACTATCGGCCATCTTTAGTTTAATTATTTGAGATAATATTAAAATTTAAAGCTTGAAAATGACAATAAATATGGAATACTCTACGTAACTTTTTTTACTTTAAAATCAGTGGGATGATACTTAATAACATGTATCTATGTCTTATTTTAGTCTTACATCTATTTGTCTATTATCTTAGAATAAGGTTAACGTTTGTAATTACTTTTATCTATTGCAATTTTTACAGACGTTGAAAAAAGAATAGTTTTCCGTTAATAATTAATTATCTGCTTATTTACTTTTTGAAGATTGTTCCCAAAGTTCTCTCAAATATAATTTTAAGTATTTTCTTTAAAACAGACTTTTTATCAACATACAATTTGCTAAGTAATTCTATTTTTATTTTACTTAAAATTAATTCACTAACAAAAATGAATACCGAGGCCAGTTTGCATCACAAATGACTGAATATGTTTAGCGCTAAACATCTTCTATCTATATATGTCAATAAAATGAAATACTGTTCGTTGGTCATCACTTGAGAACAGCTGGACCGACATGGCTATTTTTTGTTTTGAAATGTTCGAATACTTAAGTTATATGGAAAGAAAAATCGGAAAGGTTTCCCGGATTTTGTTTAAATTCGGGAAACACTGAACGTCCTTTTTCTATGGGATTTTTGTAAGTTCCAGGACAGAACAAAGTCAGCTACTTCAAAATATGTCTCCGTCATCTTCAGACGATTGAAGACGGAACGACGGACGAAAGACGGAACGATGTTTTAAATTCGTTTAGCGTTAAACGTATTTAGTGATTTGTGGTGCAAGTGGGCATTAACAGATCTTCTTATGAAATAACAATATTATATTTAGCTACAACATTTTAAAGCAACGGTTTTTTTTTTGGATGATTGTGAAAGTTATTCAGTTTGATGATGTTATTCTCCACTGTGTAGATTTGTGCTTTACATCCTCGAAAGCAGTGGCTGGAGCAGACCCATCGGACCTTCAACCCTCTTGAAGATTTTTGGGTGAACAGATAATCTCCAACTCTTAGCATCGTCCTTCCAGTAGTGCTTGATTCCGTGAATTCGCATAAATCTTTAAAAAAGATAAAAAGCTTAGTTGGTACCTTACCGCCTTTTATTGAAAATTGGCACCTAATACAGTTAAGTTCTATTACATATAGTAAATAAACTATTAATAATATTTTGCAATGAAACGCAGCTTCTGGATGAAAGAAAAATAATTTTCCACCTTGGGCAGGTAAGAAGAAGAAAAGACAATACGTTTATTTGCAGTAAACATGACGAAAAGAAAAACACAAACATAAAAAGAACAAGATGGGGGAAAATATCCGTCACATCTATGCAAAACCGCCATCGCTCAGCTTAATGCTACGAGCATATGTGAGACAGAGCCCCAGCTCTAGTTGTTAGCGACAGCCGGCGTTTTCGTTTTCGTGATGACGTCAACCGGTGCAGCATACGATAAGATATTGGTAAACTGTCTTGTTACCAAGGAAGTGAAAAGGCAACCTTTGTAATGAAATAGGTCTACTAGATCAAACAAGCTTAAACAAGTTGTGATTCCAATAATATATTTAATAATTTAATTCATAAATAAGTTTAATACGATCATTATAATATGAGAGCACACACATCAATGTAATTATAGAACATATATATATAATACTAGCTGACCAAACGTCGACGGCAAACGTTGTTTTGCCATATAAATTATTTCTAGCTGCCCGGCGCTATCGTTCGCGTGGTGTCCTACCCTACCCCTACCCTACTCCTACCCTACTCCTACACTACTCCTACCCTACTCCTACCCTACTCCTACACTACTCCTACCCTACTCCTACCCTACTTCTATCCTACTCCTAACCTACTCCTACACTACTCCTACCCAACTCCTACCCTACTCCTACACTACTCCTACCCAACTCCTACCTATAAACCTCACGGAGCCCGAGACCTTTCCAACGAATGCAAAACCGTGGAAATCGGTTCGTGCGTTCTGGAGTTATAGCGTCAGGAAGGAAAACCCGACTTATTTTTATATAGTAGATTGTAATTAATTTCTATATACTTAATATACTGCTTAGATTTAAAACAGTTCATTGTAAAAAAAAAATAATTAAAATTTTGTAATAAAAGGTATGACTGAACTTATTTATTTATTTTATTTATTTATTAAAACTTTATGCACAAGTAAAAGAAATACTGTACAAAGGCGGACTTAATGCCTGAGGCATTTTCTACCAGTCAACCAAATTTATATGTCATGGTTTCATTTTAAATTATTTTACCTATTTTGGTATGGTAATTTTATTTTAGGCGCGTCGTCTTCACATAATAATATATAATTAATATATGCAAAATATTGTAAAACATTTTAAAAGAGTAACGGTGGAGTTTTTTACCCATTCTTCTTCATACGAAAACTACCTTTTGGAAGGCACGACTATAATCAATTCTGTTTTGTTGTAATTTGTGACGTTAAAAAGTGCCTTTTATATGCCTATTTGAAATAAATGCTTTGACTTTGACTGCACTGTTATTATTGATGCTCGGTGCGCAATTATAATTTGTTTTCGTTAAAATATTTTTATGCCAGTCCAGTCGAGATATGGCGTCAGTCATGGCGAAATATTACAGATCATAACCCTATTATTAAGACCATTATTATGATATGTTTTAATGCAAAGAAATATTATATTCTATTCTAAAGAAAGTTCATAGGTTGTTGAATGTTTATGAGTTTTGATGTTTGGTACATAGGTTAAATAAGACCTTAATTAACATAAAAGGAAATTTTTACCCGTTTACATGTAGCAGTTTCCCTAGGATACGAGTGCCACCGCAGGCTAGTTACTGTGCGCAGACCGTATATAATGTTAAATAATACTAACAAACCACACAACAGATACCTAAAAATAATTATATTTTATATGTATGGATACTTATCCACTTGTATGGTTACTTGTGACTAGATTTTTTAAATTATTTGCTTACACCTGTCAGTGCGACAATTTTAGCAGCTAAAAAAGATCAAATTCGCAAAACATGTATTCGTTTGTATGATAGTGACTTTAGTAAGAAAAAAATCATTGGGCTCACATACGTCATACTGTCAAATAACATTAACAACTACATTAACAATACTTTTCTATATAGGTAATTATATAAATATTTGTGACTAGAATTGTTATTTTATTTTTTAATATTGTTTTTAAACAGATATTAAACTTTTGTTAAACAATTTTTACCTATATTTGTGCGTAATTACACTACATAAAATTACACAATGACATGTCATTTATTAATACCCATTATTCTTTATTTCACCTTGTATAGCCCTAAATACTTAATTATTTATGCGTTTAAGAATTAGCAGCATCTTTTGATAGAAATACCCATCACCATTTTCCTGAATTTGTCCCATGTTACTTGGGATCGGTGCATCAAATTTTCTGCTTCCATTCTCCCCTGTCAACCGTCACGCTATCATTCACTCCCTTTTCTTTCATATCATTCTTCACACAATCCATCCATCTTTTCTTTGACCTTTCTTAGATAAAAATACTCATTGTTCTTTATCCCACGTTTTGGTAGCATTTAAAATGGAGTCATGATTGTTCTTGCATGGTTGTGTTTGTCTCTAACAGTCATTATGTGGTCACAAACGGACATGATAGTTGCTGTACACTTTTTGCTGTGGTGGGTCGAACATTTCCATAAGTCCTTGATTCCATTGCTGTGCTTCTTGAAAAATGTGTAGCCCTTGTAGTTCAAAATTCGTCGTCCTCTTAGAGATGTTGTGAAACTTACTGAAAAGGAAAAGGTGAAATTTAGCTGAGTTTGATAATATATCATATATCTGGAGTTACTCGACCGAGGTTGTTGGCTTGAAGCCAACAATTTAAAGGTTAGTAAAACAAAAATCGTTCCGTCTTAAATACTGGTATTCAGCTGCATCCGGTTAGACTGGAAGCCAACCCAAACATAGTTGAGAAAAAAACTAGGCAGTTTGGTTTATTGATAAGTAAAACAAAATGTATGCAATTTTTATGGGCTATATTTCGGCTGAAAGAAATAGAGGCTTGTCGCCCTTTCTTTAGAACATATATACTCGTAAGATACTTACTCTACCGTGAATATATATCTTGGAATCTATTATATAAAATTCAAAGTCCTGACTGATATATCAACGCACAGCCTAAACCGCTGGTCCTAGAGACATGAAATTTTGAGGCGTGTTCTTTGTGAAGAGTAGGTATCCACAAAGAAAGGGTTTATCGAAATTCCGCCCCTAAGAGGGTGAAATGGGGTGTTGAATTTTCTGTGAATAATTTCCGACCACCACGCGGGCGAAGCCGCGGGCAAAAGCTAGTCATGTATATTTGTTTTCAAACATAAGATTCATTTTCTCCAAGCGACCAGCTATTATGCCCCTCGATTTCATAATAATGGCAAGTTATATAAACCAAGACGATTCTCACACACACACAACAATTGTATTATACTAATTACAATTTTAATAAAATTCCGAGTGCAATAAAAGCACTACCATTTATTTTCATTAAAATTTAAGCGTATTTTAATAAAAAAAATCTTATTGATAAATGTTTTTTATAGTATACTTGAGTTCTTAGATTATAAGTTGTGAATTGTAGTATAATTTTATTTATGAGTGATTTGTGACCAAAGTTGATAGAATTTAATATAGTTCACTAATCGCATGCATTATTTAAGTTAATTAATTAATTTCTTAAAATAATAATTAAATATTTTGTACAATATGCACTCCGACATTAAAAGCATAATAAGAGATCAATGTGACTATCTTTAGAACTGTCTGTACCTTATGTACGCAAATAAAAATTATTTTCAGTGTGATGGTTATGTTGACCCTGGACATATAAAGGCAATAATTGCCCATTCCGGTAAAAAATACCAGCTTTACATTTTTTACTGTGATGGGTTGAGCACATCCACCAGTCTCCAAGTTTCCGGCGATACTTTTTGAAGTACGAATATCCTTCGTAGATCAATAAACAGTTGCCTCTTTGAGACGTCGCAAAACAAACTGAAAATTTTGGAGAAAATTATTTAATTTAAAATCACAATCATAACAAAAAATATTATGTAGAAATAAATTAATAGTTTAAAAAACACTAGAAAAACACGCTTTTATAAATTCACGTAAAAACAAAAGACAAAACAGCTATGATACGATTTTCCACCATAAAGTTCCAGTTCATATCTTCCGGCTCCATCATCAGATCAGTTCGACAGTACCATTTATTGTATTGTCATCAGAACTACATACAGCTGCCAATTTTCATTACGCTACGACCCTTGGAAGATGGTTAAATTAGTTACCTTAGATTCCATTACATAGTTACATACAGGTCGACCTAATAAAAGCGTGTTAAAAAAGGGGAGGCCTTTGCCCAGCAGTGGGACACAAACTAGGCTATTAAAAAAAAAAAAAACTACCATGTCAATGGCAGGTGGAGTCACAGGCATTTAAGGGTAGTTCTTCGAAATTTGATTCTTTGACTGATCCATATGGCCAAAATTTAATTTCACTTTCAGCTCTGTAACACATGTTCATATGAAAATAGGTATACCAAATAACATATATTTGAATGAGGGACTCGTTTTTATAAAGTAGTTTTCAAGATATTAATTTTGTGCCCAGATGAATCAGAATGTGGTACATATTAATCAGAAACAGAAATAAAAAGTAATAAATACACCGTTAGTTATGAATGTAAATTCTAAACAATAATTATTAATTCTTAAATAGGACTAAGACATATCAAAAGTATCATATTTAGAACAAGATTATACTCCTGACATTTTTTTTATTATTCAAAAGGTTATAGCTAAGTTAATAATAAATAAGATTAAAACTACTGACTTGTACACGGTCAAAAATTGGCCAAGAAGAATTACGCAACAAAAGCGCTCCTATCGTGCTGGAGCGGGAAAAACTAATTTATTTTATTATTCATATGGGGTTTTGACCATACGAATCAGGCACAGATGAATCAGGATTTTGCCTACAATCATGCATAACTCATCGTACATACAGAGTTCATTATTTTCATTTTTCTACACGAATCTATAACCCAAAAGCATCACACGAAACACAGATTGAAGTTTTAAAACAATAAAATAAATTTTATAAAGTAGGCATTGTAATCAGGATGCCACCTGAACCAAACACAGATGAATCAGGTATTTTCCTTCGTAACACCGGATCTAAGCCAACCAGCCACACGTCAACCTTATAAGTCGTCCGTTGCACGACTGTCTTGTCTGTCTTGTCTGGAAGCCAGACTATCATTATTATTACCCGACCAAGTACGGTCAAGCGCAGCTTACGCCACATTAATCAGTATTATACGCCGGACACTTCTTTTTTACTTATTTATAAACAGACTAACGTAGTTATAACTAATACACATTTTTTTTGTAAGAGGACAATTCATTTCCTTTCGATATAATTATAATTTATATTGATGTGTCAAAGGGAAAATGCGACATCGACCATTTTGTTCCGGAAAATGGCAAACGGACGCGCTATATGAATCAGAAGAACGACCTTCAAATATTTTTATTTTGTACCTAGACAGCAATTATTAAAAAAAAATCATTTGTCCCAGTAAGGGATAAAGCTAAACTGTACAAAAGAAAATATTACATGCCGTTTTTTTAGTTGGTTACTGAAATATACCCACAGACATCGAAAATTTTGTCCCTGAAGAATTACCCTTAACATGGGTGCCGTTCGTGGGATGAAAATACTTAATATTAATAAGCTGATCTACCGAATCGCACTTATCAAAATTTTGTTTCAGTGCGTTTAGTGGAACAGCTTTGGTGCCGTTCGGCCAAGTGCCGTTGAAATCAGCCATTTACTTGGTAGTTGGTTTAAAGAAAACAAAACGCGAACTGTATAATGATTTTTAATTGATTATTAAAACAACAAACAATAAAATTCATACAAAAAAACAAAGTCACAATTACATAATTATAATGATTTCGTTATTTCGTGCTGGACATATGCGGGGTTCCCTAATGAGCTAAAAATAACGTGCTGGGCCGCATTATAAATTTATGAAGTATTACCTAATTCCAACATTTTCCTTTGCGCAAAAGAGATGGTGCTATTGATCATGACGTATAGCTTCGTCTCTCTCTCGCACTGGAAAAATGAGGACATTGATATTTCATGCCGGTCATGTTGAGAGGATGAATGAAAGGCGATAAAAAACAGGAAAAGGTATACAAAAGGCAGATGTGAGTGGAAACGCCGGGAGGGGACGCCATAGGAGGACAAGATATTGACCTCATTGGTCCTTATTGGTCCTCTTCAGAAAGGTTCGGTGCGTAGTACTCGCAACCGTCGTGCGTGTATGACCAGATGTATGAACGTAAACGAAGCAAATGGAGTTTGTATGGTTTGTAGTAGATGGCGACTGGCGTTATGTAGTTTCTGCCTACATCAATGGGAAGATGGCGTGAGTTTATGTATAGTCTATTCAAACTTGTTTCAAATTAATATTATTTCAAGTTAAACAAATATCAACTTTATTTTAATGGTAACTAAGTTGATTTCAGAGTGACTAGCACTATTGAAAGTTCCAAAAATGTATGAAGTTGTATCGTAAACTGAACTTTATTGTGTAGGATTTAAAGTTATTTTTCCATAAACTCATAATATTTGTTTACATTTTTAGCAAATAAATCGCGTATACAGATTATGTATACAGGGTTATTGGTAAAACATTAACAACCTCTTAAGACGTCATTGTACTCATCATTATCAGAAAAAAAAAATCTGCTGTTCCCTACATTTATCTTCGTGTAACTCGTCAAAATGTAGGGAACAGCTGATATTTTTTTCGCGAATTCAGGTTTGGTGCCATAGTAAAAGTTGTTCATAATGATGAGCACAATGACCTCTTAAGAGGTTGTTAATGTTTTACCAATAACCCTGTTTAACGTAACACTTTATAATACTGCCCCTGATCCACTAAAAGCTTCTCAATGATTATGATCACGTATACAGTACACAATTTCTTGGTCTATCGTATGGATTCTCGCCTTGCATCCTTTATTACAGTGCGTTGAGCATCGCCATAGGCGTTTCCTAGACCCTGTTGAGTTCTTTTTCAAACAGTAACTGTATTGCCCGACCCACAGGATATGGTTTCCACGTTTTGACTCGGTGAAAAAATAATCTGAAAAAATAAAATAAAACACGATTTTGAATATGTACTTAGGTGGATGCAATCTTGAAAGCGAAATATCTTTAAAAGGAGTTAGTTATAAAATTATTTGTCGATTGAAAAAAACTATTTGGAATAAATACAATTTATTTGTTTATTCTTAGAAGTGTTATTATAACATAATCATTAAATGTGGTATGTATGTGTACTTAAGGGTACCTTATGGCAGAATTCATGTGATATGAAATTATATAATAGATTCGCCTTAGTGTGTGGTGAGTACCTGCAAGTATCATGCTCTTAGTTTATCAATGAACAAAATATAGCGTGCTCTGACTGGAGAGGTCCACTCAATCTGTGTGGTTCTTTCCTCAAATGACCATTTCAGACACCAACCTCATGATCTGACCAAGATTATGTCTGGACTATAAAAGAGACTGTGAACTCAGTTTCTTTCGACCTTTTTTCTCGGAGTAGTCAGATAGGAAACGCCGACCTCATTTAGTTGAATATGATTGACGTGTAAAAGTGTTTGTACAAACCTACTTACAGAAATAAAATCATTTACTATTTATCATGAGACATAGTAGCTGCTGGCCGCAACTTCGTCCGCGTGCAATTTCTTGTTTTAACATAAAATATGTATATCCTATGACACTCGGCAATGCAGTACCTACACATTAGTGAAAGGATTTTCCGAATCTGATCAGGAGTTCTGAAGATTACCTCCTACATACAAACACACAAATAGCCCCGCCAGTGGGTTCTTCATAATATTAGTATCTATCTATAGATTTAGAGGGAGTATAAAGAGATTCCATCGGCCATCTGTTCTGCGAGCAATATGCTCTGCCCACTGCCACTTAAGTTTGGCAATTCTTCGGGCTATGTCAGTTACCTTGATTCTCCTGCGGATCTCCTCATTTCTGGCATATTGCTCGCAGAACAGATGGCCGATGGGGCCGAAAGCTTCTCGAGTGGCGACCGCGTACCGGAAGACGTAGCGTTGGAAGGCCTCCCACAAGGTGGTCCGACGACCTTGTGAAGGCCGCAGGAACCCGTTGGATGCGAGAAGCACAGAACCGGTCGAAGTGGAGGTGCTTGGGGGAGGCCTATGTCCAGCAGTGGACGTCTTTCGGCTGAAATGATGATGATGGACATAGAGAGTACTACTAATACTACTCCTACTCCTTCACAATATTAATTTTGGTCCTTAAATCTCCTTGAAGTTCCTTCCATTTCCTGCCATCTTCTTTCATCTCTTTAATACCAGTTTCCATACCAGCAGCGTCTCCTCAGTGGTTATGTTTGCCTGTCACATCAATAACAGTGTCCATGACAGCCAGGATGGTAGCCTTACACCCTTTAGTATGATGAGTGGAACACTTCCAGTAGTGCTTGACCCCATGACTGTACTTCTTGAAGAATGTGTACCCGTTGAATTTTAAAATTGGTTTCCCTTTTTGAGATGTCGACATGGTCACTGAAACAGAATTAGGATTTGAATATTTACCTTTATTTATTTATTTAAAGACTAGCTGCGCCCTGCGGTTTCACCCGCGTAAGTGTCGATCCCGTGGGAATATCGGGATAAAAAGTAGCCTATATAATTCAGGATGTCCGCTACCTCCATACAAAATTTTATTAAAATTGTTTCAGCCGTTTAAGCGTGAAGAAGTAACAAACATATAAACACACACACACTCACAAACTTACCGCCTTTATAATATAAGTGTGATAAGTGTAATTAGCAGCAAGATACATCACGTCACAATTATCTTCTCATCATCTGCCTAGCCTTTTCCCAACTATGTCCTCTAACTGAAGTGCTTATAAAATTTATTTTGACGTGACAACGTCTTAAATTAGGTTGCGGCTGGGAGTCACTTATGAAAAAGTGTAACGCTCGGTAACGTTACGATGAGTCACCGAACGAGAGAGAGGCCCGCCGAATGCCTTGCGTCTCTCTCCCACTCAACTATCATTCAATTCCTTGTTCCTATTGTGCAATTTAATTATATTCATATCAATAAATATTCTACCGAGAAAAAGACGTTGTCACGTAAAATCTTCGCCCGTAAAACCGACTTTACAGGCAACCATTTTTTTAAAGTGTTGATCGATTTCAGCTTTGCGGCATATAGAATTTGACCCTGTTTTCAGAATGGTTGCCTAAAACTTCTCAACAATTAACGTTGACAAAATAACCAACAACACATATTAAATATTATGTAATTTATTTAAATTCTAAATTAGTTAAGACTATTTTAATATAGCTGCATAATTAACAATAATATAATTGTTAACATTACACACACACATTAAATATACTAAAAAAATTAACACAACTATTATTGGAATAGGCTTCCACACACTATTTTTATAGGCTCAAAAAAAATGTCACGGCCAAATTTTCTAAAATAAAATTTTGTTGCAAATAAATTAACTAAACTTTTCATAAGATGCTACTAATAAGAGCAAATAGTAAAAAAAAAACAACCGATACCTATACTCAACCCAAAATCATAATCATATAGTTTCATGTTCAAAAAAATTATCTACTCAACAACGTAAAGAACGCAATGAATGTTGTTAAACTGTCAAAATGGAAGCCATTGCTACTGATAATGTGTTACACAATTACCCGGCTCTAGTGAGAAATGTTCATTAAATATTCAAAGTACAATCCAAAATACAATTTACGTATGCATATGATTATTATTAACTCTAACAATTTCATTATAAAGGGTGTGCACAGTAGCTCGGCAACGCTTGTGGTTGTGTGTTGAGCATACCCATCTGGCTTTTGGCCCCGACACGTGTTGCTTGCAAAATGTGAAGCCTTCGATGCGTAGGAGCGTTCTACCACGTCGCGACATCACGAATGTTGCTAAAAAATAACAAAAACAGACATAATTATTTGAGAAGTAGAAAATAGAAGAACTTTGGGACAGTATAGGTTGAAAAAATAATAGAAAAAATAGGAAAGAAAAATTGGGAAATGGGAGACAATTTAGTATACAAAACGACAGTACTTGTTTTTTGTCAGTCTGTATTATATAATATATTAATTATTATACTTAAGTATTTATATTCTTGCTGTCAAATTTGTGTTTATTTAATTACAAAAATAAAGTAGTAAAGTACATACATTTATGTGTTTACTGACTGTTTGTACCAAACTCCCATATCGCAGTATATTCATTTCATAATTTTATTATTGTATTTAATAATTTGGAGATTCCATGATTTCACATAGTGGTGCATTGTGTTAATTAGGTTATTAAAACAATTTTATTTTAAATAGTATACAACGTACCGCTACAATGGTGACATTCATTTAACACACAGGTAGTGGCCAGTAATCATAAAAATTATAACAACATAAAATAATTCGTAATTTTTTTAACACCGCCTGCGCCGCTCGCCGACATAGGGTTTTCTCTCTTTCCTTCAATTCGCCTACTCTTTGCACGTTATTCGTTTTAATTTCATTGATGCGATTTTATGATCCGTGACCCCGGCAAATGACCCCTGCGCTACAGTTCTTCAATTATGTACAGGTTGCTTCAAAAAGCTTTTTTACAAAATTGTAAATAAATAAATAATATCGTTTAAAGAAATTAAAATATGTTCATAAAACGAAAACGCGAAACCCTGTATATAAATAAAAATATCCATATTCGTCTTTAAGATCTTATTATCCATCCAGTTCTGCTAAAACATTCAGGTTTACCTGCCCGGTAAAGCTTCATATATTTCCTTGCCAGTCATAAGGAGCATGTATATCGGAGTAATGCACTATAACATCGTCGACAGTGTGCACTATAGCTTTACACTTCAATCTCTCATGAGAAGCACAGCGCCATCTTGTTTTTTTGCCTGCAATACCGTTGTATCTGAACTTTACGTCATTCAGCACCAGAATTCTGTTGCCTCGCGCAGTGTATTGAAAATGAGCGGCAAGATCTGTGGAAATAACGATTTTGTTAAACATTATAAATAATATGACGGTATTATTTTAGTATTAAGCACAATGTTAAATCAGCACCCTATATGCGGACTTCCAATCAAAATCTGAATCATTTTGAAGGATATTGCTAATCCATTGCTTCTTATGTTCGAGAAATTTGCCTGCTCAACAACGTAAATAACGCAATGCATATTGTTAAACTGTCAAAATGAAAGCCACTGCTACTGTTAGTGCGTTACGTAATTATCCCGCAGGAATTCACATGACAACTTGCACAAAAGAATGCAATTAGCTAGCATGCCATTAGGATATACTTATCATCATCTGAATAGCCTTTCCCCAAATATTTTGGGGTCGACTTCAACTCTAACCGGATGCAGCTGAATACCAGTACTATCCATAAAGTGATTGCCTATCTGACCTTCGCAACCCAATGATTGGGGAATACGACACCCTTTTCCTGGTTGTCAGAGTTTCGGGCTACTGACAACCGGTAAACCCGGAAGGCGGAGGACAGGGTGCTGTGGCGCAGTCTGGGAGAAGCCTATGTCCAGCAGTGGACTGCGATAAGCTGAGTTGACTGATTGTTGATTGACAATCTGTAACGTCTGTCAAAGATCCAAGATTGGCAGTCGGGGCCAACGGCTTAACGTGATTTACGAGGCACGAAGGGGTCTCGGTAAAGATGATTACCCATCCAAGTACCGACCGCGGCAGGCGCAGCTTCACCTGATCGATTGACCCGTGCGGCTTAACCACGAGGTGTACCTATGTTATCACCATTTAAAAGTAGTTATGGTACAATGACGTGCAGGCTAATTGCATACCTTCTCACAAGTTATTGACAAGTTTATTAGGATTACCTTACAATTACCTGATTTATTTTACTGTGTTTAGTTTAGTTTGTGATCTTCCTGTACGAGTCGCAATAAATACTTTTTCTTTCTTTCTTTCTTTACCTTACAATAATTTTTTCACCTTGCGATGGTAACGACAAATTATAAAATTAGGCAACACAAAAAATGTTCGTAAAAAGTTTTTATTCAAAAAGTTAATAATTACAACACAATCAGTTCTCTTTCTTTATCTCCTTACTAAAAATATCTAAGTTAAAATAATAATAATAATTGATTAGTAAAATGGATTAAATTAGTCAATTTGTTTATTATATTCTTAATATTAATCTCCACACTAGGATTCCCGTACCGTAGGTGCTAACACAGTAGATTATGTAGCAATATCTGTTGGTCCTACAAATATTTGAACCGACGAATATTCGTCGGTTATGCAAGAACCAATATCTGCCGAACCTAAGAATATTAAATTTGTGGAGTTGTAAGGAACCATAACTGAACTAAAATAACTAGCTCTAGAGACTAAAGATCCATATAATGAATAAATAGTACTTCCAGAATTATGCACGATAAAATTATTTGTTATAAAATATGACAAACAACAAATTATCAACATCGGGCTTGTAATTGGTCGCAGTAAGTCATCTGCCTTCATCTGCCTAGCCTTTCCCAACTATTTTTGGGGTCAGTTTCCAGTCTAACCGGATGCAACTGAATACCAGTATTTTACATGAAGCGACTGCCGATCTGTCCTCCACAACCCAGTACTGGGTAACACGATACATTTTAGTAAGACTGGTTGTCAGACTTTCGGTTTCTGACGACCTGTCACGACTGCCAAAGATCCACGAATTAAAGATGGTAACCCATCCACGGTCAAACTGCGGCAAGCGTAGCTTAACCTAATCTATCGACCCATGCGGCTGTTATAACTTAGCCATGAGCTCTTCTTGCCTTACGGTGTTAAATATAAATCTAGATTATGGTCCTAAGAAACAGACTAATTTAGAGATTAATGATAATCTCATCAACTCATTAGTAACATTTCAAATCAAATCAGTCAATAACCAAGTTATAAGTTATACTTCAGACTTCTACCAATAGGATTAATAATTATAATTATTTTCATGTTAATGCCAAATAAACTTAAACTAGTTTTAGTAACTACTTAAAACCTTTTAAAAAGTATGGCATAATGTTTAATAAGAACATATTTACAAGTTTTTAATAATTTGGATTAAGTACCTATTCATCGGTTAAACATATTCCCCCTTATAAACGTTGTATAGCGTCTGTATAGTTACACAACGATTTGTCTTCTTCTTTCGAAAGTCAAATTACTGACGACTGAAAGAGAGAAATCAGTTTGTAACTATTCATCTGATATAATACGTTTATTAGTATGGGGGATTACGTATTAGAACCGTATCCATGACTTAGAAAACCATATTTCTAACTAGTCTAGTAATAATCGTTCGACGTTTAACGGTTGACAATTAGTTGAGTCCCATTCTCTCACGAATGAACAAAACCGTTATAAATAAAATAATAAAGAGTTGCACTTATAAACGCACACGCATACATTTTTATTTTAAAGTAACCTTTTTATTATATGATAAAATGAGAGCAGTGGTAGCCCAGTGGAAACGGCCGTGACTTACGAGTTGTAGGTCGTAGGTTCGAACCCTGACAGGCGCTTTACTTGATTATTTCATCACCACTGCTCTCAAAACGGTGAAGGAAAACATCGTGAGGAAACCGACTTGTCCTAGAACCAAACATTCTAAAACATGTGACATCCACCAACCCGCACTGGGCCCGCGTGGTGGATTACGGCCCACCCCCTCTCATAGAGGAGGCCTGTGTCCTAGCAGTGGGAACATTATAGGCTGATTATCCTATATGGCAAAAGATCACACACCAATCAATATTATACTCCTGATTAATTTCATTTTCAAGGATGATAAAAGTGTATCAATTTGAACTTTTTATTGCTTATCTATATTTTCAAGAACTGAGTCCCGCTTATTAACAGTGTCATGTAGAAAATAGTTATACTGAACAAAAACTGGAAACCTGTTGTCATGGCACAATCGATGTATCAGCAATCATATTTGGATAACTTTTTATACTTATTCTTATGTTGCTTTCATCTGAGGACAAAACTGATAATACATTTACATACGATATTATGATGAAATAATGGATCGTAGATCGCGGCTAGTTTACTAATGAATTAATTTTAATAATAATAAAAATTAATTGGAGAAAAAGCAGTTTGTAATTAATGAATATGTTCGTTGATCATTTTAACAATTGTTCCGTTGACAGTATATATGGAAGCACCACAGCCTCTATTATGGTGTGTTGAACAAACCCATCTGATTTTACCCTTATGGGACGCTTTCATATAGTAAGTGTAAGGGCCCATACCGAGCAACGGTTTCCCTTTCTGAGATCGCAAGAGTAGAATACCTGTAAAAGTTAAAACTTGTTAAAGCCTGCTACGTAAGATAAAATATATTTTAGGATCTTTAAGTAGGAAACCATTTTTGAGAAATATTACTTACCTATACTTATTCAGAAAAAAAAAAAAACGTCGTTGGAGCAATTCTTGTGTCTTATATTTTTTATCTTTGAGTGCTACAACATGCGAGAAGCACAGAACCGGTCGAAGTGGAAGTGCTTGGGGGAGGCCTATGTCCAGCAGTGGACGTCTTTTGGCTGAAATGATGATGATGATGAAGCCAAAATTCTTCAACATGGAAGTTCAAAATAAAAGACTGATAACTTTTACTTTTTATAATAACACATTAACCTAACTACATCCACTCCAAGTCTTATTCGACTTCATTTATACAAAAAGAAGAATCTTTAACTAAAGCAAGCTTAAAATGAACTCAAGTATGCTGCAATATGTACTTAATTACAATGTTTCCTATTAAAAAACATATCGATCATAAAGTTACATTTCATTTTGCCAGAAACCTTTAATTTACTCAACCTTTTTGTTCGCTTCTCTACTAATTGTCAGTTTTTTAACTTCTCATAACATTTAGTGTATTTTATACTCTTATCGTCAAGTACATTAATGCTGAAAATTAGCTTGATATAACGTAAATACTTCCGAAGAAGTTCTTTAAACCGAACTCTTAGTCATAATAATAATAAACCTTTCCACTCCTCATAAGCACCTCATGACATGTTATCCTCTTGTCGCTACGATACTATGTGCTAGCGACCGTTTTCCCGGCCCATTATTGAATGTGCAAGTCACCCCCTGCCATTTTATCTGTGTAATTTATATAAAACATTGGTCAGGCAGGGGCTATAAAATTTCCATAGTCCTAAATAACCGTTTCACTTTAGTTCACATAATCCAATATCTTTGTTTCCATATCCTGCAATAGTCCTACACCAACCGGGGTGCACTTGCATAGTGCTTACAGGGATAATCGTCGGTTGGTGCCGCATTTCCTTCAAATTTTCTAAGGGGCTTTTGCGAGTTGGCTTCGGCCCCTCGTGCGTCCAAAGGACCGGGACCACATGGTCCCGAGATATGTAAAAACATAAAAATAAATAATAATAATAAAGGTTTATTTACAAAAAATACAGACACACATTTACAATGTACCTACATTACAATTCATGACAAGTTGCAAAATCTGTACAAAATGTATATACCCTGTCCCTTAGACTAGGACAACCTGTATTCTAAGAAACAGTGTACGGCCAAATAATTATTTAAACATGATTTAATACAACAAATTAACGGTGTTGATGTTATTGAGTTTCATAATTTTGTTGTGTGTAGTGTAAATTAAATGAAATGTCGTGTTACATACACGTTTGAGTTTATGATAAGTGCCTAATTCTGTTCAGTTTTAATGTAAGAGCTGTAAGTCTACTGTGTTGGGTTACTAGATGATGTATGTGAGCAAAGACTCCGTGTAGGCATAGTCCTTTTGTAGTAGCCACTCTGTTACTACGGATTTAACTTTTTATGTGTTTAAGTTTAACGTCATAAATCATACAAGTAGTACAAATTCGAGGCGGTTTCTTCGGCCGCGCTCAGACTGCAGAGGTGTGATGGTGGCCCAGTAACGGCCTCTGCTTACGAGTTGTAGGTCGCGGGTCCGAACCCAGGCAGGCGCTTTACTTTGTGTAAATAATTTCATCACCACTGCTCTCAAAACGGAGAAGGGAAACATCGTGAGGAAACCGGCATGTCCTAGAGCCAAAAATTCGAAGACATCTACCAACCCACACTGGGCCCGCGTGGTAAATTACAACACACTCTCTCAAAGAGAGGAGGCCTGTGTCCCAACAGTGGGAACATTATAGGCTGAGTATCCTGCAGAGCGCGGAAGTCGTAAGATTTAGCTCGTCACATTACGCACAGTAAAAACTGAGAATTGTAATTTAAATGTCAATATCGAACTGTCATCTTAACTAATGTTATAAAGACGCAAACTGTTTGTTTGTTTGTAAGAGCGTTTACGCCCCGTACGGCATTTCATACAAACTTTCAAGGCCTTGTTTTTTGAAATAAGAAGAATAAATATTAATAAGAGAACATTACCTACAAAAAAGAGAGTCACGAAAAATAAGGGCTTGAAAGTTTGTATATAATGCCGCACGGCGTAAACGCTTTTAATTATGGTTTAGCAACAATTTTATTTATAGATCAACTACTCGTATATAGCCAGTAGTATGGTCATCTAAGCAATAAACTATTTCGTCGTTGATTGTGTGCACAACTGCCTTGCATCCGTATTTGGCATGACTGGTACATCTCCATCGGATCTTGCGAGAGTCTCCTGCGCCGTTTCTTCGGTACCTATATCCACCAAGCACGAGAATCCTAGATCCATTACCATTGGTGAAGAACATTGGGTGAAAGTCTGAAATAAGGTGATCATGTTATTGTACGCTGTTGATAAGTTAATAGGCAAATGGGAATTATTAAAACTCACCCAAATAATTGAATTTGAAACTAGTTGGCCGCGCCTTAGGTATGTGAGCGGTGGGACGGAGGGGTGGGGGCACTTTGTCATTACTCAGTACGTGCGTTGCGAACAATAGGCAACCCCGCCTCCCTCACCCCCGTCCCCACCGAAGGCGCGGCCAACTAGTTCCGCGCGGACTATAATTCCAAAATAGAAACTTAACTCATTTGTTACTATGACACCACAAGGCCCATTTCCGAAATTAAAAACGTTCAAAATCTAGTCGCAATCTCATCTCAGCGACAAATTAATGTCAAAAACTTGTCAAAAATTTAAGGAAATTAGAGGTATTTTTGACAGATTGAAACAGAGATCAGACTGTGAACGTTCTTCTTAAAATTACAAGAAATTAGAAGAATTGCCCCTCTGACAAGGTGTTGGTTAATGAATTTTTAACAAGTAATACTTACAGTAAAAAATCATAGGAGTATTTTTAGCGAATGTATTTAAAGTCTTACCTAAATAACTACTGCTTTAACAGCTGTAAATAGAGGCACAAATAAAACAATAAAATTAATTTCGTGTTTTATTTAAACAACTCTCATAAGAAATGTCACAATATTCTAATAGTTACAAATGTACCATGCGTATATCTTGATCAGCCTAACGCGAGGCGTACACCTAGTAATCGGACGTCATCGGACGACATCGGTCGTTGAAGTAGTGTACCCACTTGTTTTGTTTTTTTTAATGGCATCTCGCAGTTTAACTAACCTATAAGGTTCGCGTCTGCTTAACCGGGCTTGCTTGTGGATGCCCCAGCCAAAGCTGGTCCTGTGGGGTACGGATCTCGGCTTAGGGCGTCGCTGTGAGAGGGCAGCAAGGGACAGGCTAGATCGGAATAATTTAGGGACGAATTTAAAACTACAGGCTCAGTGGCGCGGGCTGGCTCGAGCAAGGGTCGGGGCGGACATGGGATGGTGTGTCGCGACGGGCCTCGATGGCGAGGACGGAAGGACGGCTGTCGGGACTTGTATTTTCTGAGAATACTAGTGGCCTTACTACTCTCCTGTAGGAGGGTCGTGGCGTTGTCGGGAATGGTAAGGGTACTTATGCGGCAGGAAGTGTATCAGGCGGCCGCCGCAATCAGGGGATTGGGGTGGTGTATAGCAGTATCAAATAAACGCTTGGAAAGGCGTTTCATGAACTGCTGGACGGTGGTCATTCTGAAATCTAAGTGTAGACTCTCATTGCAGACATAGAAGGGGGCTCCCGTGACCTTTCTGAGGAAACTGTTCTGGAGGGTCTGCATTCTATACAGTACATGTTGGCAACTTCGTGGAGCGAGCGCCATCTGTTATTGGCGACCGGAACCACAAGCACCGCCTAGCTAGCCTTGAAGTCAACGTCGGACCACCGCTGCTCGTGGTAGGGAGGAGACCGGCTCGCGCCGACTCACGCGACGCGCCGGGCTCACTTGCTTTTGGACCGCACGACGGAACACTCATTTTTAACTCTATGTTTGGAACAGATTTTATTTATTTGTTTAATCTAACGACTGATTTAAATAAGTTTTGTCCCGTTCATTTAATTTACTTTTAAAAAGGTTTTGTTTTTAAATACTTTAAATCGTCGTTGCGACTTTAAGATCTCTTATGTGTAAAAATAAATTTTATGAGAAAATCGATAAAAACCGTCTACTGAAAAAAATATAATGAAAACAACTACAACAAAAATATAGGTATCAGCCACATGATTTTCGTGCTTTTAACTTTGCCACTGTTAGTTGAAATGAAAAGTAGTTTCTTGTAAAAAAAAATTTTAAACAATTTTAGTTGACACAAGATTTTTTAAGCACCAACTTTTAATTAGCAAGCACGTTGGAGATTTTGAATTTCGTAAATAAATTACGATTTAAACGTCGTATAAACATGAGAGTTTTTGCATTCGATAGAGCTTCAAAATGCAGAATCGGCTGGCGTAAAAAAGTGATTTTGCCAAAAGTGACACATAAGAGGTCTTAAAGTCGCAACGACGAAATGTTGCTGAAAGTTAAGCTACTAGTTGGATTTATTTGCTCAAAAATAGTTAAAGTGTATATCATTTAAAATATCTACATCTACGCATGAATACAGTGATAATTGTGTTAATATTGTTTTATTTTTATTATACAGAGATCAGCCGATGACGTGCGAGCATAGTTCGGCCGATAACAGATTAGGTAGGTGTATTCGAGCCGTTACACTAAAGCTAATGGTTTCCTAGAAGAGCAGTGGCCGCCACGTAACCGCCGAAGTGACGCCTATCGTGAAAATGGCGGCAGCGGGGTTTAACTTTACGATGTCAAAAACGGTCTCCAGGAAAATACTCCAACTTACTTTCGTAAATAACGTTTCAGTGACGTCATTCGCCGGTAAATTGCAGACGCTATGTGGCGGTCAGCGTTCTTCTAGGAAACTGTACCTTAACAATGTAGACCGACACAAATATTTAATGAAAATAGAAATGATTGGTGTTAAAAAAAGTAAGTAATGATAATAATTAATTTTTTCATAGAGAAAAAATATAAGTAGGTATTATTATTCTCAAATTAATTTAAGAAAAGCATCTATCTAGTTTCATGGGCACTTTCATCACATTTTGGACACTTTAACTAATTTATATTATTAGGTACCTATACAAACATATATGATCTCGTAAGAAATACATTATGAAAGAAAAACATAAGCCCTTTATTTATAAACGTTGCTTAAAGTTAAGTAGTGATTAGCGACTGTTTAACCATACATTTTAACTTTAACTTTAATCAAAGTTTATAAGTAAACCCCGCAATTTCCAAAATAATAAAGTTAAATATTCGTACATTCATTAAAGTACAGACGCCAGCACCCGAAACTGTCAAATTTTCCCAATCAACTTTGAACCTTATAGTTTAGCGATAAAGTTGAAAATCTATTAAAGAAATTTGACAGATCGTAGTAGCTTGATGTGCTGGCGTCTGTACCAAATGGAAACTAATTACAAACTAGTTAATAACAGTCCTCCAGACGGAGTTTCGGCTATGGCGACCAATCTTAGCAGAGACCAGCCTTCGGTGCGGGAAATATTATACTTAGTGCACAAGTGTGTGCGCAGACACCGCTGCACCGGTGCACTCTCTCTTCCCTCACTCTCATAGTCTGATGGGACGGCAATCCGACACGACCGGAGAAGGATCAGGCGCAGAACCAACGGCTTAACGAGCTTTCCGAGGCACGGGGGTATCACACCGCCAACAAACACCGGGCTGTTACTAAAAAATATCTAAAGGAAAAACCCAATAACACTTTGTCCGACCTGGGAATCGAACCCAGCATCCCACAGAAAATCTTTGGGTAGGTACCTAACTACATGATTTGAGCACTCTATTGGGCGTAAGGTGCAACCAATACCGGGGACATTTAATTAAAACATAATTATTAAAAGCGCAAGGATACTAAGGCCGACATTAATCAATATTACTTAACGTGTGGCCAAGATTATTGTTTCCGTCTCTATCTTGCACTACAAGTTTGACAGTCGCAAGACAGTGACAGGGATACTTCTACTTAAGCCCACTTCACTTTCACTAACACTAGACGACACCTAAACGTAAAGGTAACTTTAGGCAGTTGCTCAACGCAAAAAAAACGTAAGTATAAATAAGTCAACAAGGCGATGACTGGATGAAGTTCCGACAGCGATGCCTCAATGCGTACCATACCAAATGTTAAAAAACTTTTACAGGTTGCCAGGCAACAGAATTATAACGATTTTGACTTAAAAAACCACAGACAACCGACAAAAAGTTGATTTCGAAGCTTACGAGTTGCCTACTGAAAAATTATTGGTGAGACGGGAGTTATGGCTCACCTAATTAAGAGGGAATAGGGCGGTGCGATTCTCCATATAAATGTATTCTCTCTAGAAAAAAGGGGAAAGAAAAAAAAAATTGCTCTAGAGACTCACACAGACCAGACAGACCACCTACAGACTACCTACAGTATTTGTCTGTCCTTCCCCTTTTTAATCCATCCAAAGGTTGTCTTTAAAAGATCGCTTTTAGCGATAAGACCGCCCATTGTGTAACCCTATGTACAGTTACTATTTTTATGTCTGTAATTTATTTGGTGTACATAATAAAGAGTATTTTTATTCTATTCTATTCTAGAGGTTTTATTCAGGGGAATAATGCCTCTAGAGCAAATTTTATCTTCCATAAAATCAAGGTCTGCTGTAAACACGTCCCTGTCATTTTATTTTTCTTTTCAGCAACTAATTAGTAAAGAAAATAGGACCCTCTAAAAATTACAAAGCCCTATTTTTTACGGCCGTGATTAGAGGACTACCAGACAAATTAGAAAAGTTTTTAACATAAAACAATGCTAGGAACCTAAACATACTCTAACTTGAAATGTAAATGTAAAAAATAATTGAATCTGCTCAGTTTTCGAGGAGAAAACATACGAAACGTTGATCTTGTCAAAATTTTTGTTATAATTTCGGTCTGAGCTGCAGCTGTCCCTATCACACACTACGGGGGCAGACTTGAGGTAAGGCGACGGCAATAGTTTCTTCAAAAACCTATTTTGCAAATTCCTCGTAGGCCCCGTTCCTTCTTAAGTCCAGAACCTACTTGGTTGGGAGAAGACACTGGCTCCTGTAACGCATGTGTTTTTACTCAGCGCAGGAGTCAGGGCTTTTCTTTGTTTGTACACATTTTTCATGCCAATTAAAAAAAAATATTTTTAAAATGTATTTCAGATATCTCGGTACCCTGCGGTTCCGAATTTTTGGAAGGAGTACGAGGAGCCGAAGTCAACTTGGAGAGGTCCCTTAGACTATTATTATAAGGCCTAATTACCTAACTCGGTGTTGTTTTACTTGCCGTAAGTGAAAACGGGCATTAGCCAAAGTACGCTAAGTAGCATTAATATCTCGACCTTAGTGCAAAAAGCAAAAAAACATATTGAAATACCTAACTACAACGTACAATACGGCCGATGAATCATGGCCGGTCTGAACATAGGGCCTCCGAACTTTCGCTTTCTTTTTGGAAATTGCATCTCGCAGGTCTACCTAGGAGGTTGTCGTCTGCTTATCCGGACTTGAAACTACTACTGGAAACGACTGCTTGGCCGGTCTGAACGTTAGGCTCTCCGAACTTACGCGCATGTTCTCTCACTGTCTGTAAGTGTCGATCCCGTGGGAATATCGGAATAAAAACTAACCTATGTCCTTTCTCGGGATGCAATCTATCTCTCTGCCAAATTTTATCGAAATCCGTTCAGTGGTTTAGGCGTGAAAAGGTAACATACAGACAGACAGTTACTTTCGAATTTATAATATTAGTAAGGATAAGAAACAGGATGTAAATTCCACTCCTAATCTATAGAAAAGAGAAGACCTTCCGACCAGACGGGTGTTGAGTCTGGTGGGCAACGGTCCGACAATTGATTTCGGGAGGTTGTATATATGCTAGTTGCGCAGTAAACTCTGCTTGCGCGATGCAGGATTTTTCGTGACGTCAGTGTGGTGCGTAGTTCGCATGTGGCGATGTAGATGCCACCACACACTTAAACTCGCCTCATATCACCATTTCGTTCCTAAAAAATGATATTGCGAAGCCTTCTCCGCTAAGTTCGGACCGACCATGATTCATCGGCCGTATTGTAATTTAACTTAATTTGTGCTTATTAACAAAGTAAACAACATCGTTATCGACAGTGTGTAGTCTTGCTGGGCATCCGAAACGCTCGTGTGTCGCACACCGCCATCTTGTTTTATCCGAACAGATTCTATTGATTCTGTACTTTATGTCACCAATCATAAGCATGTTTTTGCCTCGGCTGCTTCGAAAAAAATATGGTGTAAGCTTGAGACCTGAAATAAAGAAATGACATATTTTAATAACTACCTACTCAAATGATAGGTAAATCTTTTTACATACAAAAAATAACAAAAAAAATTCTATCTTTCGGCATGAAAAATAGAAAATAAATAAAACCAAAAAGTGAAGGGAATCAAGTAAATGAAATTGCAAAGCGAAAATAGTCAATAATATTAATTTTAAGTAAAATACTGGTATTCAGCTGCATCCGGTTATATTAGGAGTCGACTCTAACATAATTAGGAAAAGGCAGAGCTGATAATATCATTTATTGCAGCTTACAATAAATGATATAGGTACGATACTTGAAACAAACTTTTCTTAAGTGTAAGAAAAAAACAAAATGGCGCGACAGTAGGTACTATCGCGCCATTTTGTTTTTGCCCTTTCAAATGCTATAAATGATCATAACTACAGGCAGCTGACAGAGAAACTTACAAATAATATAAACATTTTTCCTATGTCAGTTGATAGCTCGCGGATTGGAGTGGACTGTAGAAATGAAAATAATGATAGAAACACGTTTATTATAAATTTATTAAGACAATGCTCATAACCTGACAACCGCTCAGACTTGACCTAAACAACGAACATAAAAAACAAAATACTATATTTATAAAAAAAAAACATGACATATCTACAGAAAAGGTCGCACCACAGCCAGTCGCCAACATCAATTATTTATTACTGTAATTAAGGTTCACAAAAGCTTTTTTGAAAAAAAAAACAGGTTCTTGATGTCTTTCGGTGGATGGTTGTGGATTTCAAGAGCGAATACGATGTTGTCATCAACAGTATGGACCCCTGCTGAACATGACCTGTTTGAACATCGCCACCTGGTCTTGTGGGAAGACTCAGCACGTCGAGTAAACGTGTAATTATTCAGGAGTAGCAACTTCCGTCCTCTTTTGGATTTTATATAATTCACTGGAATGCAAATTTATATATTATTCATAAATTCATTTTTAAAATGTAATAAATGGTGACGATCCCAGACAGCTAACATAATTATGCTAAGTACAGACGCATCAAACTACCCGAAACTGTCAATTTTCTCCAATCAACTTTGAACCTTATGCTTTAGCGATAAAGTTGAAAATCTATTAAAGAAATTTGACAGATTGAAGTAGCTTGATGTGCTGGCGTCTGTACGTCTTATAGGATAGGTTCAGTCTTTTGAACGGTGCCTTCCATGTGCAAATGGTGACCACCGATTTTAGTGAGGTGAAAATCCTATCACATAGGTCTTATTCCTAAAGCCCGCCTTTTGAAGGTTTCCCCCCGATAACAAAAAAAAAGGTACATCTTATAGGAACTTAAATTTGTATTAAGAACACTTTTCTTATGTTAATTATTTATTACAGTGATATATTTACACATTATCCGTACATAGTATAAAACAAAGTTGCCGACATGTACGCGCATAACTTCCGAATGACTGCACCAAATGGGATAATTCTTGGAAATTAAAAAAAAAAATTGCACACGTGCGTAGCTGGGGCGGGCCGCTAGTAATGTACAGACGCCAGCAAATCAAGCTACCCGCAACCGTCAAAATTTCCCAATCAACTTAGAACCTTATGCTTTAGCGATAAAGTTGAAAATCTATTAAAGAAATTTTACAATCGTAGTAGCTTGATGTGCTGGCGTCTGTACTTTTATGCTAACACAAAAATCTTAAAATAATAATATAATATTAACATGTATAAAATTATTCTTTTTTTTTTTAAACATGTAGCTTGTTGACGTCTCTCGGTGGATGTCCGTGGTCTCCACGAGCATTTACTATGACGTCATCAATAGTCACGATTTTAGCATAACACGATCTATCTGAACATCTCCACCTGATCTTGTGTTCATACCGAAGATGTTGACTATATGTGTATCCGTTCAGCAGTAGTAACTTACGTCCTTTTGCAGACGTAATAAAATTCACTGGAAACCAATTTTTTTTTTATAAATTATATTAGCGTTTGCAGGGCCAACCTGGCCAGAGATCGCACAAGACAAGGAGGTTTGGAAGGGAAAAAGGGAGGCCTTTGCCCAGCAGTAGGAAAAATAAAGGCTTACAAAAAAAAAACAGTGGCACTCCGGCAGTGCCGAAAGAAGTGAAAACTGGAACAATTACCTACGTGTGTATTTTTTGAATCGTCTTATAATCAAAACACGCGCGGTGTCGGTTACGGTAACAGTGTCGCGAGTTCATTGGTTTTTCCCATCTCAAAAAATGCCCAACGCGCCTAAAGAAGTTTTCACTTCAAAAAAAAATATTTTTAAAGCAAGGACACCAATAAATTAAAATACCAAACATGTTTATGTAAATGAAATTGCATTGTAAAAGAATACATATCTATGTTTATTTAGACCAAAGGAACGATGGATGGATTCTGTGAAAGATGTTATGGTTAAGAGGTGACTACTGAAATTAAGACTGTTAAAAAAGATTGGAAGAAGAAGATATGTTGTGCCGAAAGAGCAACTGAATGATGATTTGTCATAAACTTAGATATACATAACAAATAAAATAAATTATTAATCAAAAGAAACTGTTTTGGAAAACTACGGGTTTGTGGACATCTCTTGGTGGATGGTTGTGGTCTTCAAGAGCGTACACGATGACGTCATCAATAGTATGTATCCTAGCTGAACATGTCCTGATTGAACATCGCCACCTGATTTTGTGTTCAGAGTCATAACGTCGGTTATACGTGTACCCATTCCTGAGTAGCAACTTACGACCTCTTGTCGATGTAATAAAATTCACTGTAATACAATATAAGTATTATTCATAAATTACCACATCAACAAGTCTGACAACCAGTCTTATCAACGAGTAACGTGTTACCCAGTAACTGGGTTGCGGAGGTCAGACAGGCAGTCTCTTCATAAAAATAGTGGTATTCAGCTGCATCTGGTTCCACAGGAAGCCGACCCCTTGGGGAAAAGGCTAGGTAGATTGAAATTACATCATCAACATTTAGATTAAAATACACCAACAAGTTTAAGTAAATGAAAATGCATTGAAAAAGAAAAAGATATTATATATTACTATATACAATATTAACCACAGGATAATAAAGCATCAAAAATACCTATATTTAGTAACATGAACATAGGTATTACATGTTTAGGTAACAAATGGAATCAATTATTATCAAAAGAGTTTCCTTGAAAAACGAGTCTGTTGACGTCCCGCGGTGGATGGTTGTGGTCTTCAAAAGCGTACACGATGACGTCATCAATAGTATGGATCCTAGCTGAACATGTCCTGATTGAACATCGCCACCTGATCTTGCGTTCAGACACACAATTTCGATTATATGTGTATCCATTCAGAAGTAGCAACTTCCCTCTTCTCGTGAAAATGATCTGCCCTAGAATGTTAAAACCAATGACACAAAATCAGTATAATTATAGTGGAAGGATAGAAATAAATGGTAAAACAAATGATTAAAACAAAAGAAAGTATTTACTCCATTAAACCATCAGATGTCAGAGTGGTTACCAAGGTTGACTATATCCACCAACTCAATCCCTTATCTTAAGTATAAGAAGAAAAGACAACAAGAAAACTAGTTAATAAAGCTATTTTATTTCAGTTAAACAACGCGATAAAGAACACACTATTGCATAACTAGTATAAATACTATTGTATATTTTTATTGAACCACATTTATGTATAATATTGTTCACTTTTATTTTAATATAATATTATATGCACTGGATTGACTGACAAGGCTCACTGGCAAAAGCAAGTTACTACGATGCTATGAGGTTTAGCTTATTATCTACTAGAATGAATATTGCTTCAATCAGATCTGAATTAGGACTATCATCATCATCATCATTTCAGCCGAAAGACGTCCACTGCTGGACATAGGCCTCCCCCAAGCACCTCCACTTCGAACGACCCACAAGGTGGTCCGACGACCTTGTGAAGGCCGCCGTGCTTGTGAAGGAACCCGTTGGATGCGAGATTAGGACTATATTGTCAACTAAATCTGCAAGATATAAATGTAACCTTATGTGCTATATAAATTCTTAATACATCATTTCTAAATCTGCCATTAAATATCACAAAACTTGAGATGGCTACGCTAAAAATCAATATCCTTCAGCACACAATGATTTAAACGTGCGTCCATATTAGTGTCATTTCGACGGACCAGACTACGAGATCGTGACAAATACGCGTGGCAATGTCACATAGAGATTCATTCCAAAGCCTCGTGATATACACAGACAATGTCACGACCACATATAGTATAGCGTGACTAGAACTGTCGCTTTGTACGAAGTATTGTCCGATGAAATGTCACAAATGTGGACGTAGCCTAAAATAACACGGTTCTATGACTTTCCATAGTCACCTGATGGATGTGAATGCTCCTCATGCATCCTCGTTAAAACTCCATCTGTTTCGAAGTAGAAGGCCTTGCATCCTCTCTTGGTACATCTCCATCTTACGCCGAAACCCTCTACCTGTTGGTAGTACTTCGCATTCTTATATAACATCCCGTGCTTCCCTCTTGCGGTTACGAAAAATACTGAAATAATAAAATACATTTGTCTTTTTTCTTCTACATTTTCTGCCATAACCAAAATATTTGTGAAGCCAAAAAAATAGATGATGTAACCTAATTAAGCAATGATTTAAGAATCAAAGCAAACATAAAAACACATTATAGTTTAACTATTTAATTTAGTATAACAATTAAATATAATTTAAAAACTATATATATTATGGATGAGTATAGAAAACAAAATGTTTATAAAGTTTACACAAACGTAAGCCTTCCTAATACTAATACAGATCACATCAATTTTGACAAGAAATTTTTTTGGCACATAAAGCGAAGGTCTTAAATATACCCTTGAGACTTGGTTATTTATTTAAAGAACCTGAATTATTATTTTAATTATAATATATCAAAATGCTTGACAGATCTAATATGTTATTGCTGGTTTCTAAAATCATTAGACTCCATATATTTTGTAACTACATACATCTTTAATCGACTAAATATTTTCCAAATTTTTGATCTTGCTAGTCTTTACATACAGGGTTATTGGTAAAACATTAACAACCTCTAAAGAGGTAATTGTACTCATCATTATGAACAACTTTTACTATGGGAACAAAACCTGACATCGCGAAAAAAAAACAGCTGTTCCCTACATTTTGACGAGTTATAAGAACATAAACAGCAAATTTTTTATTCGCGATTTCAGGTTTGGTCCCATAGTAAAAGTTGTTCATAATGATGAGTACAGTTACATTTTAAGAGGTTGTTAGTGTTTTTCTATGTCATAAATTACATCAATGGTAGGATATATTTTGGCACCACTTTCCACTCTACTCTTTACTTTAGCATCTACATGGTTCTAATGAGTGTGTTTACCATATACTGCAACTACTTTTGCTTCCACTGTCTTTACGCTCGCTTTGCACTGTTCTACCTTCCTCTTAGAGCAATACCACCTTCTAATTAGCCTATCGGTGTTGTTGTATGAGTTACACCAATAGCTGTAGGATCCAAAGTGCAAAGTAAAATTCCCCTTCTTTGTTGGCATGAGAACTGCATCTGCAAAAATTACTATAAGATTTTGCGTCATATTTTGAGGAGTAAGTTGATGAGTTTTATAATTGAATGAAAGACAGTTGTTTTTGAAGTGACTTTTTATTGTGATCATAACGGTAGATTAACTAATTAGTTGATATGACGGACTATGGCGGCATCTACATTGTCACATGCGAACTACACATCTTATTGACGTCACGCAAAAACCTGCATCGCGCAAGCAGAGTTTACCGGGCGACTAGCATGTATACACCGTCCCGACAACAATCGTCTGGCAGTAGCACACCCGACAACACCCATCTGGTCGGACAATCATCCCTTTTCTATAGAGGATGAGTGAACTTTACACCCAGTTCCTCATACCTTTATACTTCATATTACTTAGAAAGAGCTACAATGACATGACACACACAAAACAAAAACAACATAAAAGCCTAACGCTTTTAATGATATTTAATATTTAGCGTTCCAATATATACAGCAAATATCAGAAATGTGTGATCATATTTAAGGTTGTAGTGCGGACCATCAAACTGAACCACTTTCTCCATGGGACCAATCGAACTATCGTAATCGTGAAAAAATAATCAACTGTCCCATACAAAGCTTCGCCTACTAGAACCCAAACGTATTTTATATTATTTCATCTACAGGTTCATTTATTTATTTCAATAACGAGGAAAGTTGTTTTGTCACCATAATTGGAACAGTTTTTTTTTTAATTGGTTTAACACCAAATTTTTATTTACTTACTGACCCAAATATATACGAGTACTACATAATAATACAGTTCAAAGCGAAGGAAAGTGAATTTAAAATGAAACAGTATTTTCTTGTAAGGTATTTCTACAATACTTACAAGGCTAAATATTTATTATAATATGTAGTTATTTACCCCTAATTCTCAACTACAGCAATATTCGAACTAACAATACAATAATAATACTTTATTTATGCTTAATATCTAGCTAAAGTTCTTAATAATTAAAGGCGCACAAAAATTTAAACCCTGACTATTACACTAGGAATACCTGTGTAACCAAAACTGCTGACGTTTGACGTTTTGACTCCTAAGTCAAAACGTCAAACGTCAGCAGTTTTGGTTTCGGCTAAAAATAGACCAACCGTATCTGGCGTTCATGTGCTGTCGGTTTGGATAAATTACGAACGCCTGACAAATAGACAGACGGCAGATTCAGGAATGGGGCCCAGTTTTCGCCATATTTGTACGAAAAGCAAAAAAAAAAATAGTTTAGTTTTGGTTCTTAGCAAACATGTTGCGATAAATATCAGCGAGTAGGGATTTATTGACTTTCCAGAAGATCGTTACAAACTCTAAGGGCAACAACAGATGCATCTTACGATCAGTGTTTCAGCGACTATTCGAAGCTCTAGTGATTACTTGAACTAACTTTTACTTAACTTCCTAATATTTGGTAACGGCCGAAACTAATAAAACGGTTTCGGTTTCGGCCGGACACTTACACGAACATATTCTCCGTTACGCACAATAAACTGTGGAGCCTCATGAGTATGGTATCCCTTAACTATAACTTCTTTGGTTTTACTGTTAATTGTTAAGCGGACTTTACAGTTCTTGTTCTCAAATGATGAGCAACGCCAATGAACTAAGTTCTTTGCTTCACAGGTTCTCTTGCATGAATAAGTGAAGTTTTCGTATAAAACTTGCTCTTTACCAGCTCTTGATTTGATGTATTGTATGCCTGAAATAAATAGAAACGTAAATAACTAAAACTTTTTAAAATAAAAATAATCTACACAATTCTGACTTGTACACTGAAAGGGTTGAATAAAACGAGGTTATTGATAATACAGTGTTATAATTTATTGAAGAACAAGAGCGTATCGCGAACTAGAAGAAGCAATTTTTTTTAAATCTATTTTTTCTTTCTCTCCCATGTTGTTTTTTTTTTTTTGTTATTTTTTTTTTATGCGTCCTGTTTGCAGCCAATAAACGTATTTTCTTTCTAGAATACGGAGGATGGAAAGTGAGTGAGTGAGACAGATAGCGCACTAAGAGCGAGCTAGTTATATTTTACCATAACAACATCCTAATAAATTTTTACCCACTTCAAAAAAAAGGAGGTTATCAATTCGACACTTATGTATGTAATATTATTGGAATTGCATTATATTCACATATGACAATCTATTAGGGCTTCCAAACAAATATACAAAATTTTAAAGACGTATGTATGTATGTATGTATGTATGTTTGTCCACAAATATCTCCGTAACTATTAATCGGATCGTGACCATTCTTTTTTTATTGGCTTACATTTACTTCAACTTAGGGAACAGTGCAAGTTTCATCAAAATCGATTCAGTAATTTTCAAGATATGGACTAAGACGTGAAAGTGTGACGGCCTCGCTTATTGATACGAGCTACGGGTGTAGTGTCAAAGGGAAAACATCTCAAAACCTTAGTCAAATTCTAGTGCAACAACTAAAAATTACGAAAAAAAAAAGTAATTTAAAAAAATTAAATCGACTTCAGAAAGAAATTAACTCAAAATTATGAAATAACTTTAATTTCGGAAGTCGGTGGCAAAAAACTAAAACTAGAATACAGATCCCAAGACACCGACTTCCGAAATTAAAGTTATTTCATAATTTTGAGTTAATTTCTTTTTGAAGTCGGTTTAATTTTTTTAAATTACTTTTTTACTAATATAGGTAGGTACGCTTAAATACAGCAAAATTCGAATGATCACTTTGTCACTTTGGCTATTTGTGATGATGATTTAGTTTACCTTAGACGAACATATTCTCCGTTATACACAACAAATTCTGGAGCCTCATGAGTATGACATCCCCTTACTGTTACCATTTTGGTTTTGTTATTGATAGCTAAACGGACCTTACAGTTCCTATGTACAAACGATGAGCAACGCCAATGAACTAGGTTTTTCTTCTCACAGGTCCTCACGAACGAAAATGTGAAATTGTCGAATAAAACTTGTTGTTTACCGCATCTTGATTTTATATATTGTACTCCTGGAATTAGAAAAATAATTTTACCTACACTGTTACCCACTTCCCACTTAAATGTTCAACCATCCATACTTTTTAACGCAGTAACTAATAATTAAATGATTAACTATTAATAATTTAACTGCGTTAAAAATGCTTCAGTATAAATAAAACAAGATTAATCGATTTATCTATTTAATACAATATTTTTTTTAACCAATGTAATACATAATAAAAAGCGAAGTAAAAAAAAAAATTATTAATAAAAAAAACATTTTTGCCAAAACACTATACGAAACTAAATAGTTTATTAATCCTTAATTCTCGACTAGTTTCAATATTTTTTAGTTTAAGATTTATTTTAAAATTACGTAGATACGTACTTAATTATTAAATGCATTCTGGGTTTGTTATATTTTCTTAACACTAAGGCATTACATACGGCCTTTGATAGGAGTATGATAATTAAAAAAAAAAAAATATCATAAGTACTCATAACGAGTATGATAATTTTTATACAATTTTATTTGATTTATGATTTTTCGTACTAGCAATCTCTCAATTCAATCAAGCAACAAGAATTTATTTACTTTCAAAGTACTACGTGACAAAAAAATCTATAATTTTACAGAAAATCCATACTAATATTATAAATGCGAAAGTGTGTCTGTCTGTCTGTCTGTTACCTCTACAAGCTTAAACCGCTGAACCGATTTAAATAAAATTTGGTATAGAGATAGTTTGAGTCCCGCGAAAGGAAATAGGATAGTTTTTTATCCCGATATTCCCACGGTATCGACGCTTATGCCGGTGAAACCGCGGGGCGCTACTAGTATGACATATTTTCCCCTGTTGTACGTTTTCCAGATGGGTTATTTATAAAATACATATACATCTAATGCACTTTTGCATCACTTGAGAACAGCTGAACCGATTTGGATTTTTTTTTATTTCTTAGTACCTTATCCGAATTAGAATTTTATTGAAAAAAATTGGAAAAGTTTTCAGGATAAAGTCTTAAATTCGAAAGTTTCTCGGAAAATTTTCGAATTCGAAAGTTATTCAAATTGGGAAAATTTGGAACATCCTATTTCTACGGGATTTTCTATTGAAATTTGGTCAGGACAACGTATGTCGGGTCAGCTAGTAGAATATAATAAGGTAAATACTAAATCGATTTCCTTAAAGCGTTTGTAAGATACTGGCAGTTACTAAAGTCTAGACCTTCCACTTTTCCTTTCATTTTATTTTGCCATTCTGAAGGGTCATGGGTATGTTCTCCTGTGCAGCCTACCACCTCCTTATTGATCATCTTCACTCGAACTTGGCACTTTTTGCTGACCCTTTTAGAGCAGTACCAGGTACAATGACCGGAGAAATTGACTCGGTTTGTAGAGTAAGTATGATGACCGATTTTTAGCAAATAACTTCCAGTGGGTAACGGAATCAGCTTATATTCTGAAAAACAAGACAAAAATTAATAAGCTTCAAATTTTTACAGTGTTTTTGTTTGATAGCTTATGCTATGTATAAGTACCTATAATTTCTTTCAACTCCTTAAATCGGAACCAGTTCATGTAAGAACAACATTATTATTCCTCTTTTATGAAAAAATACAAGTACAGACGCCACCAGCACATCAAGCTACTACAATCTGTCAAATTTCTTTAATAGATATTCAACTTCATCGCTAGAGCATAAGGTTCAAAATTGATTGGGAAAATTTGACAGTTTCGGGTAGCTTGATGTGCTGGCGTCTGTACATATAAAAAAAAACATTTAATTTAACCATATATTACTTTCATCTTTATTTTAAAACAGTGGTCATTAATCAACTATTTGTATCTTATAAATTAAACAATTCAAATCTTTGGGCCTGTGTCCCAGCAGTGGGAACATTATAGGCTGATTATGTGTGTGTGTGTGTAAACAATTCAAAAATACTTTCAGGTTATATTTTGGTATTTATGCACTATATGGTAGGTAAGAGATACCTTCCCACGATATTCAAGTTTTATTGCGCATTTCACTGCTGAACATAAAATCGTAATATAAAACACCATTGTTGCTTTCATTTCGACAATTTTATTCTCTATTATACATTGCGTCAATTAGTTTGGGCTGATTTCACCTATGAACCTAAACGGTATCAGCATAACATCTAAACTGCGTTCAAGAGCTGCCAGTGTTAATATTCCAATTAGCAGACACAATAGACATTCTATTGTTATCGGTACATACCCTGTACACGCGACATGCGAAGGGATATTCCCCAACAATGATGATACTGACAGGTCTTGAACGCTCTGTATTATGCTGATCGCGTCTAGATTCATGGGTAAATTCGCCCTTACCAAGCAGAGGAATCCTTCAAACACATTATAAAAATACATTTTGATTCAATGTATTTTTCTGTAAGTACTTCAAAATAAATCTAAATAATCAACATGCTCGATTTAACGCTGTGTCCATAATTACTTAATAATAATAATAACTTAACAAATAAATATTGACATAAAAAGGCGTTATATTTTCAATTCAAACTGATGTCAGTTCACTCGTTTTTGGAACGTTAACATTGTATGCAATAGAATTAAAATTAAGTAAAATTAAGGGAATTTTGTGCATGCATGCTCTTGTGTGGTGTGTGTGTGTTTGTTGTGAATTGTGTGTGTGTTGTATCTTGTGTTTATGTGTGCGTGAGAGTGATTGTGAATCACAATATCACTCTCACACATACAATTTGTTATAAACAAACAATGACACTGTACCGTCGCTTTGTACGGAGTAATGTTCGTTGAAATGTTACATTAACCTAACTTTGGGCTGCATGTGTCTAAAAGGTTGCTTTTTAATGGTTATGATGACCATTTAAAAGCACGGTTACGAAATTATATGTGACCATAGAGACTTCACAACCAGTGTGCTTCCTGTGCTTGCAATACCAGCGCACGCGGGGGCCTTTGTTCCTTTTACAGTAATACACGAACCCATCCCTTTCTAAAATCCATTTGTTTTCTGAAAAGAGACGAAAGTGTGTGAGAAAAAGTGAGTTCACATAATACTCAATTCAATTAAATATATTTAATAGTCAATTATAAATGCTGTCATGGAAGTAAGAATAATAATAAAATAATTAGCTCGTATTAACCTACTGCAAGGCAAAGGCAAAGGCTTTCCTTTTTTATGGTCCAATATGGACCAATCCATTCTACAAGCGTAAAGTTCGTCCCGCCATTTACGCCTGGGTGTTAGAAGTGGTTTTTTTTTTAAATAAAAATGCGACTACTTCATCTCATAGAATTTAATTGATAAATTGTTTAATTTATAATTTATTAAGTTGAAATTGAAACTACTATTAGACAATGCTCAGCCTTAACATTAATAGTTATGCTTATTTTACAATCATGGCACAGAGAGAGAGAGGAGAGAGAGAGAGGAGAGAGAGAGGAGAGAGAGAGGAGAGAGAGCGAGAGACTGAAACAAAATGACAAACTAATAATTATTCCACCCTATCCAGCTATTAAGTGGACTACAGGACCTAAACGCAAAAAACGCAAGTTTTATAATGCCTAAAAGTATATGATCGACTACAGTAAACAAAATCAGGAAAATATATTATATTCTTCAGGAAATATGCTAGTTAAATAGTGTGTTGAAAAAATAATACAACGAATTTGATACGATAGACAAAAATCATGAAGATACCTCTAAAAACTTTTTTTTACAATAAAAACCAGGCTAATATACATACAGTCATCTGATTTTTTCGCAGTTTATTTTACAAGCAACATACTAAAGCACTAATGTTTTAATTTTTTTGTCCAAACAATAGATTTTTTGTAAATAGATAATTGCTTCATATTTTGCAATAAACCAGGGTTGTCATCGCGCTTCTCTTTCTTTTCTATACAGTCCGACAGTGACCGCGCTTTAGGTTATGTAGTCCCTTAATAAAACAGATTCTTTCTTAAACGTATTATTACATACATAACATAACGTAACGCCTCTATTCCCCGAGGGGTAGGCAGAGCTGTACCGTTTTATTGTTATTATATCTGTAGGCGTTTAGTGTCCCGCAAAGTGTTAAACAAAAATGCGACATTACCTAGGTACTTATTGAATTTATGATAATTTTTTAATTTATTAAGTCGAAATTGAAACTACTGTTAGACAATGTTCAGCCTTAACATTAATATTAATGCTTTTTTTACGATCTCGGCACAGAGAGAAAGAGAATTAAGGCAAAATTATATACAAACAAATAAATATTCGATCCTATCCAGCTGTACCGTTTTATTTGTTATTATATATATAGTAGGCGTTGAGTATCTCGCAAAGTGTTAAACAAAAATGCGACATTACCTACTTATTGAATTTAATTGATAAAATGTTTAATTTATAATTTATTAAGTCGAAATTGACACTACGGTTAGACAATGCTCAGCCTTAACATTAATAGTTATGCTTATTTTACGATCTTGGCACAGAGAGAGAGAGAGGAGAGAGAGCATAGCATAATCAGCTTATAATGTTCCCACTGCTGGGACACAGGCCTCCTCTCGGCGAGAGGGAGTGGGCTGTAATCTACTACGCGGGCCCAGTGCGGATTGGTAGATGTCACATGTCTTCAAAGTTTTGGTTCTAAGACATGTCGGTTTCCTCACGATGTTTTCCTTCACCGTTTTGAGAGCAGTGGTGATGAAATAATTGAAACAAAGTAAAGTGCCTGCTTGGGTTCGAACCCACCACCAACAACTCGTAAGTCAGGGCCATTACCACTACGCCACCACTGCTCTGAGAGAGAGAGAAAGATATATATAGAGAGAGAGAGAATTAAGGCAAAATGACAAACAGATAAATATTCGATCCTATCCAGCTATTAATTAAGCAGATTCTCGTCCTTACACGTATTTAAGACATGGTTATGTTTATGTCAAAATACGTTGATGTCAGGTCTGAAATCGTAGTGTGGGACGCCCCCCAGTTAGATGGACGGACGACTTAAAGAAGGTGGCTGGGGTCACAGACTGTTGTAGCGCAATCTGGGGGAGGCCTATGTCCAGCAGTGGACTGCGATAGGCTGAGTTGATTGAACCTGACATCACGCCTGTAATCCTTAAAGGTCCAGGCAGAAGTGTATCTATTCTAATGTCGTCATGTCGACTATTGTCGTCAATGACGACAATAGGTTCGGAGCCCGGATGACGACTCGTCATCCGGGCTCCGAACCTAAGTGGTAGCACTTAATACTTTGCCCGACCTGGAAATCGAACCCAGGATCTTATGCTTAGCACCAGCACTTGCGACGGCAGTCATATTCTTACACAACTACCAATTATTATATTGTTTACTAGCACCGCCCCGCGGTTTCACCCGCATAAGTGTCGATCCCATGGGTATACGGGATAAAAACTATTCTATGTCCTTTCCCGGGACTCAAACTATCTCTATATCAAATTTCATCTAGATTCAGCGGTTTAAGCGTGAAGAGGTAACAGACAGACAGACAGACCCACTTTCGCATTTATAATATTATAAAAGTATGGATATGGATGTATTTAGGTTAAACGTCTGTTAGCAACACAATACAATGGGGATGAACGAGAGTTCTAAGCTTCTTGGGGTTCTACATTACCTTTCTTTTAGGCTCTAGGGTCGGGTAAAAAAAGGTTTAAACCTAGGGTTGGTCGCCACATAGCGTCCGCAAGTCACCGTCGAATGACGTCATTGACTCGCTATTAAGAAAGTTGGTGTTTCCCTAGAGAGCATTTTTGACACCGTAACCCCAAGCCCCCCATAATTTTCATTACAGCTGTTACTGCGGCCGTTATGTGGCGGTCACAGCTTTTCTAGGAGCTTTACCGTACACATCTGTGCCGTGGATATTTTGTTATGAAGTCGAACGACAGAATCAGTACCGTCACCGAAGCTTCAGTAAATGTAAACAATAGTTAGGACACAGGGTTATACGAATACCCGAAAACGCCCTTGATACGGCACAGAAGTGTGCGGTTAGACCGGGTATACCTTACATTCTGTAAGTATATTTTTCATTATAGAATAATAATAACACATATTAGTTTTATTCCCAAACGGACTGATGTCTTTGGCAATTTTCTTAGTCTTACAGCTTTTAGCTTTACAAATCCGTCTTAAAAACAACCATCATTAATGTCCATATAGAGGGTGTTTGGCGCATGGATCCGACACAATTGTTTTTGGGGGTTGGGAGGGTCATTCGCGAGGTTTTACCCAAAGACCCCATGTCCTAAGTGTCACGGTTATTGAGATATGATTTTTTTCCCTAAATTACCCGAAATCTCGCCTTTAAATCGTCATATTTTTTTTGTTTATGGTCGTAATTGCACGAAATAACTTTTATTTTACTCTGCAATGTATTTTTATTTTTAACCGACTTCAAAAAAGAAGGAGGTTTCTCAATTCGACCGTATATTTTTTTTTTTTTATGTGTGTTCGCGGATAGCTTCGTCGTTTATGAACCGATTTTGATTATTCTTTTTTTGTTGGAAAGGAGATATGCCAAGGGTGGTACCATGATAAGGAAACCAGGATCTGATGATGGCATCCCAGTGAAATCGAGGGGAACATTCGAAAATCGTAGGAGCGACTAGTGCGTTTGTTAATTTTTTCATTAGGTATTTTAAAGCACTACAATTTAATGAAGGCCTGGAGTCGATCTGATGATGGAGCCGAAAGACAGTCGAGGGGACTCCTCAACGATTTAAAACAGTTACCTTGTGTTTGGGCTTGATTAATTTGTATTGATGAGAACTTTACACCTACATGGTTGTGACTGTCATTCGGGGTCGGATGATGAAGACGAAGGACAGTTAAGGGAACTCCTCAACAGTTTACAGTAGCTACCTTGTGTTTGGACGATTTACAGCAGTTTTTGTTGGACTTACTTCATACGGTTCAATATGCCAAAATGTTCAGTTCGTACAATAATAATACCTAATTAAGATTGTAGTTTTACATTTTTTTTGCGTCAATTTGAAACCGAATTTAAGTTGAGTAATCGCGTCATTTTTAGCAATGCTCTTTCGTCGTGTGGCCTACTCAATAATTAAAGTAACTTGAGCATTTGCTCTCGGAAATCATCATTTGGTAAAGTGGAGCTGATGATGAAGACCACAGATAGCCATCGGAACTACTCAATGACAAATATTTCACGGGTTGCGATTCGGTTACTTTAATATGGTTGCTAAGCAATTTATGCTCGTTACAATGCGTATGGTGAGTGGTTGTTGAGGACTTCTCCTGGCTCTTACCAGGAGAACTCCTCAACAATAAACGTCCCAGCATCGGGAAAAGCAATATTTTGTAACATGTGATGAGCAGTTGACATTAGGCTATTGTAACTTAGATAAAAAAGCTTGTAATTACAAACTGACCAACTAAAAAGTGAAAAATAAAAACTTTTTACAAAAAAAAAACAACCGACTTCCAAAAAATACACTACAAATTGAAAAATAACTTTAATTTCGGAAGTCGGTGTCATTAAACGAAAATGAGGAACCAAAGACACCGACTTCCGAAATTAAAGTTATTTTTCAATTTGTAGTGTATTTTTTGGAAGTCGGTTGTTTTTTTTTTGTAAAAAGTTTTACATAAACCATTATTGGATGCAATTGGTCCGTAAAAAATACCTAAGTGCTTCCAAAGTATTTTTTTTTAAATGTATGAAAAATTACAACTTCTAAATTCATTATAAAAAAAAAACACAGGCATTTTGAAATTAGTTTTATTTTAAAAAAGTTCTTTAGCTTATACCCTTTCTAACGGTATTCTACATGTCATAGAAATCGTTCATTATGTTGTAAAAATATGGGATACTAATTTGCCACGGCCGAATCGCACACAACAATGGAATCGTCAACGTAAGCAGGTAAAAACATGGGGTCTTTGAGTGAAACCTCGCAAATGACCCTCCCAACCCCCCAAAAAATTGTGTCGGTCCATGCGCCAAACATCCTGTAATATTGCTTAGTGATTACAATTTATTATTCTACTTTTACAAATTTGTTTTGATAAATATAATATTTATAAGGAGGATGTGTGTGATCTAAATTCCCAAGTTCTAGTGCGTTTGCGCTATTTAATATTAATCTGGATCTGCAACCCTTGCTGTGGTGTGTGGAGCACCGCCAGTGGCTGGTTCCTTTCGTCATAAAATGCTTGATATAGCTGTAAGTGTAGTCCTTGTAAAGAGCTAGCACCTTTCCATACCGTGAATGTATGAATTTCACTGAAAAATAATTGTTTTTAATGTTGTTCGTAGCGAATGGTACCATTTTAGAACTCGAGGCGAGTAGCTGTCACCAATTCATGTGACCGCGGGGGTGAGGGGTTTAGAACCGTCATAAAGATTGCTGCTCATTGTACACAATCTTATTTTAGGTAGGTACTTACATAATTACTTATAGATATACCTACTTTGGATCAAACAATCTACAAAAAGCAAGTAGGTAAACCTCGAAATGCGAGTAAAAAATTGAAATTATGTTCATAAAAAACAGCGTAATATTAGGTTCATATTTTTTTATTTTCGTAACATAAGTAAACACGATTTTTTTAAATTAAATATAAAGGCTCCTACAACTGTTTGAAGGAGCCTTAAATCTGTACAAACCGGTCACTACACAAAAGCTGCTGTGTCTGTCCAATCATTCTGTGCCGGGGAATTTGTTCCGCCATTTCGTCTTCCCAGCTAAGGGTAAAGATGTCTCACTACGATACCTCGCGATCGCGGTTTAGCTCACTACCTCGGATGTCACCTCCATGTAAAACAAATGCCTGCTAATAGACACGCATACATATACCAGGCAGAGGAGGTAAACCCCCGAGCTGCCCGCGATATATCGTTGTGACGTACAGACGCCAGCACTAGGCATGAAAATTGCCGGCAATATTGCGAAAGTTGCCAAAACTGCCGCGAATGTTTCCAAACTTGCCGGCAACATTGGCAAGAAACGTGTAAATAGAAAACATATTTTTCTTTATATAATTGCATAGTAGGATAAAATAGCTGTTTGCAGGGTGATAGTTTTTATGCTTATCTACATTATCCAACCGAAAATTTTAGTTTTTGCATTTTTTTTCTTACTGATAAACTGAAGAAAAGAAACAAGCTATCCACGATACTTCATTGGTGATGAAACCATAACTTTTTTAGAGAAATCATAATTTTTTTTTCTTCTACTTTCTTATTAGTAGTCACACTTGTATGTAAGAAAGTATATACATGTATATGTATACATATCTGTATGTATAAAAGGGTCAAACCTTGCAAGACGATTTGATCAGCAACAACAAGTTTTTAACGGACTTCAAAAAAGGAGGTTCTTTTTTCGATCGATGTATGTAAGTTTGTTTGTTTGTATGTCCGCGATTTTCCCAAAACCTACTTATCCGATTTTGAAAATTCTTTTGACGGCACGATTTGTCAAGTAGCTAAGCGACTAGTGGGGGGTAACGTACCAACGTAGTATTCAATATTTAAGTTAAAGTAAATCAAAATAAGGGTACAAGGGGTAGTGTGAACAAAAAACTGGCCAAGTGCGAGTCGGACTCGCACACGAAGGGTTCCGCACCACACGGCAAACACGCCGAAAAAAACACGTTTGTTGTATGGGAGCCCCCTTAAATATTTATTTATTTTATTTTAGTTTTATTCATCATATCATAATCAGCCTATAATGTTCCCACTGCTGGGACACAGGCCTCCTCTCAATGAGAGGGAGTGGGCCGTAATCCACCACGCGGGCCCAGTGCGGGTTGGTGGATGTCACATGTCTTCGAATTTTTGGTTCTAGGACATGCCGGTTTCCTCACGATGTTTTCCTTCACCGTTTTGAGAGTTTTATTAGAGTTTTATTATTAAAGTAAAAATACAACTGAGTATTTTGTGAATATTTCAAGTGCCTACCTGTTGCCATTATTGATATCGAACAAAAAAGTGCAAAAAAATCGCGTTTGTTGTATGGAAGCCCCCCTTAAATATTTATTTTATTTTGTTAGTATTTGTTGTTATAGCGGCAACAGAAATACATAATTTGTGAAAATTTCAACTGTCTAGCTACCGCGGTTCTTGAGATACAGCCTGGTGACAGACAGACGGACGGACGGACGGACGGACTGAGGTAGGTACGGACGGACAGACAGCGAAGTCTTAGTAATAGTAGGGTTCCGTTTTTACCCTTTGGGTACGGAAGTTTTTACCCTTTGGGACGGTACCCTAAAAAGGTCAAGTATCAGGGTACCTACTTATGCATATTTCTTTCATTTTTAGTTGAAGGAGATTTTTATTAAAAATTGTTCACTTATTTAACCATACTTATTATTATTCTAATTTTTTTACATATCTCGGGCCCACGGGGTCCCGGATCTTTGGAAGGGTGCGAGAGGCCGAAGCCAACTCGCAGAGGCTCCTTAGGAAATTTGAATGAAATACGGTCAAGATCCCTACCAGAATCTTACTGGAATACTTCCTTCCGCCGAGCACGTTTGCTCTTGCGAATCTCCACTCAAGCCGGCCATTAAAGGGGAGGTCGCATCAGGCGGCGGCCGACGCGATGACACGCGGGGTTGCGATAGTCGTGGAGAGGATCCGGCAGTTGGGTCTCGAGGTGGCATTGCACAAGTCCGAGGCCATGTCGTTTCATGGGCCCCGGAACGCGCCACCATCGGGATCCCAACTAACGGTAGGAGGGGTTCACATCGGCGTCGAGACAACGATGAGGTACCTGGGTCTCGTCCTCGACAGCCGGTGGAACTTCGTCGAGCATTTCCGACGTTTGGCCCCCAAACTGGAACGGGCCGGGGCCGCCTTCAAGCGGCTCTTGCCCAACCTGAGGGGGCCAAACGCCTCCTGCCGGAGGCTTTACGCGGGGGTCGTGCGGTCCATGGCCCTATACGGGGCCCCGGTGTGGGCGCGTTCACTGCGGCGGCGAGCCGCCCACTACCTGAACGCGCCCCAGAAGGTGGTAGCCATAAGGCTTATCCGGGGCTACCGCACGATCTCTGGCGAGGCGGCAAGCCTCATTGCCGGACTGCCGCCATGGGATCTGGAGGCGATGGTCCTCGCGCGCGTCTATGAGTGGCGCGCGGAGGCACTAAGCCGGGGGGAAGTTCCGCTTCCGCGGCAAATCGCTGCGGAGCGGACTGAGCTCCGGCGCGATCTCATGGCGACATGGAAGGAACGACTGTCGCAACCCAGCGCAGGGCACGCCGCGATAGCGGCGATAAGACCCCTCTTTGAGGAGTGGCTAGGGAGGCGCCACGGCGCCCTCACCTACCGCCTGACGCAGGTCCTCACCGGACACGGAAGTTTCGGGAGGTTCCTGCACATCATCAGGCGGGAGGAAACGCCCGGGTGTCACCATTGCCAGGATCGCCCAGAGGACACGGTGGAGCACACGGTGGAGGTCTGCCCCGCTTGGGCGGAGCACCGCCGTGTCCTCGTAGAGGCGATCGGCAGCGGCGGCGACCTCTCGCGCCCGGCCCTGGTGCAAGCCATGGTCCGGGGCGAGAGGGAGTGGGAGGCAGTCACCTCCTTCTGCGAAGCAGTCATGCTAGCGAAGGAGGTGGCGGGACGACTCAGGGAGAGAGCCTCCCGTCCCAGCCGCCGCGGGAGACGCTCCGGGCGTCGGGAGCCGCGCGACGACTCCCGGCCACCGTAGGCGCGGGCCTGCGGGCGGAGAGTAATGGGTAGCTCACCGTCCGATCAGGACCAGGCCCGTGCCGGACGGCGCGTACGTGTTCCACGCGCGCCTCAAAGAGATGTCAGCATCGAGGAGGGGCCCCATAGGGCCGAAGCCTGCCGGGTCAGCGGGATTGTCCGAAAGGGTTACCGCTGGCCCGGAACATAAAGGGCTAAGGAAGGAACACGGGTGGGTTTTAGTCAGTAAGAGTCTGACACTCCCTTCCGCTCCACCCAGAGCGGGAGGGGTCATTTGATGATTTCCCATCCGCAAAAAAAAAAAAAAAAAAAAAAAAAAAAGCCGGCCATTAAAGGCAAGAATGAGGTGGGAGCTCTGTTCCTCGTCATTTTTCACTCCAGCCGGCCAATAAAGGCAAGCCAGAGGTGAGAAACAAGACTTCTTCCGGGAGATAGGGTCCGTGGGGTCGCTACTGCCCAACAGCTCCCCACATGCTGCCCTGCTGGTTTCTGTATTTCTTTTGGTCTGGCCCCTCACTCTAAGACCTGCTTCGATAAAGTAAACTCTTCCGGCACAGGCCTAGAGTTCGTAGCGCGCAAGCCCCACCACGACGTCAACTTAGAGATACGGCGGTGGGGATATTATTATTATTATTATTTTCTGTATTTTCATTTCCGATTCATCCATAACTTAATCGTCATCTGCTACGACTGCTACATAATTTTCAATGTGCTCGCTTGTCTTTTCATTTCCGTCAAGGAGCCCTAAATTTTAAGTTTTTATTAAATCCCTGTGTATTATTTAATTTTCAAATAATAACATACTTTACGGTAAATTTGGTAGACTAGAATTTGGTTGAATACATCTAAAACTCGCGTACTCTCCTAGATCAATCTAACGAGCCCAATCTCGGTAGGTTTACGTATAACAGAGCGTAGATCCTATGACCACCTTCCAATTCCATCATCAGGCTGGCACAGTATTATCATAATATTGCGTTCTCACCAGACTTACATAAGTATTAATAATTTCAGCACTATCAGACTTCAAGAAATAGATAAATATCGATGTTAATACAAACAGATGAAGTTACTTAAAGAAAAGTAAAAAAAAATACAAAAGAACACTACATAGTTGTATGATTTATATTTATTTCATTCGGTATCAATACCCTCTTTATGTGTTTATAAAATGTATAAGTAAAATTCTCAAAAAACTATGGGTTCAGCTATCATGAAGTTACCAGTGCCCTAGTTTAACTTTAACTTCACATATTTGCATTGATAATTATAAATTAAGTATAATTAACAGTATACCATACAGGCTTACTAGTAATACGTATAATTACACCATTACATAAAACCTCATTAGCGCATAAACATTAAAAATTGCATTTGAAAAAACCTATGTAATCTGGCAATTTTGGCAACTTTCCGGCAATATTGACCAATATTGCCGGCAACATTGGAAACATTCCTGGTAAGTTTCGGAAACATTCGGCAATTTTCATCCCTAGCCAGCACATCAACCTACCCGAAACTGTCAAATTTTCCCAATCAACTTTGAACCTTATGCTTTAGCGATAAAGTTGAAAATCTATTAAAGAAATTTGACAGACTGTAGTAGCTTGATGTGCTGGCGTCTGTAATTATCCCTCGGCATGTGCGTGCGTGTAATTACTCTAAAGCACTGGCGATAAAGGCAGGCGTTTTCGGGGACAGTCTTGTGATTTTTACGTTCAAAAAGTGCTGACTCTCAGCCAAGCCAATAAATGAGTTTTGATTCCTTTGGATCAACCCATCTAGAAAGTTTGAGTTCGTATCTGCCGTTGCGCCTTGGGGGGATGGTTGTGTTGATAGTTTCCAAATATAATATCGCCTTCGCAGTCGAGTATGACTCTTGCATTGCATCCCCTGCCATTGTGCGAGGAACACCGCCAATGGTTAAAGCCAGTCTTCAACGATTTCTTGAGGTAGCAATATGTAAATTGATCGATTTCAATCAAGTTCTTGCCTGAGCGTGACTTAGTAACAATATAACCTTAAAAAAAAACATACATAAGTATGGTGGTGGCATTGCAGGTGAGACTGGAAGCCGACCGCAACATACGTAGTCGGGAAAACGGTAGACAGACTGATTTTTCTCTGCTGGCATTGTATTAACAAGTATCAAGTATCTTGGCCATGTGGTTACCGAAAATTTTGAGACGATGTAGACATAGAGAGGGAGCGCAGGGCATTGTCAGTCCAGGCGAACATGCTGGCCTGCAGGTTTGCTTGATGTGCAGACGCGGTCAAAGTAACTTTATTCAAAGCGTAGCTTAGGTATTGCACGTCTCTGTACTCAGCGAGCCTGTGGTTCAGAAATACCCAAAGGGCTTACAATTCTCTGCGCATCAAGTTTAACAATGCCCACGGGGCGCTGTTACGTCTGCCACGCTTCTGCAGTGCGTCAACCAACAATGTCTGCTGAGTCGCACACAGACGTATAGAGGTATGAGGAACAGGGTGTAAAGTTCACTCAACCTCCATAGAAAAGGGAGAATCCTCCGACCAGACGGGTGTTGTGTCTGGCGGGCAAATGCCCGATGATTCATGTCGGGCCGTTGTATCTATGCTAGTTGCGCGGTAAACTCTGCTTGTGCGATGCAGGATTTTGCGTGACGTCAGTATTACGTGTTCGTAATGTGGCGTTGTAGATACCGCTACAGACGAAGACGAAGCAAGGGAACTACTCCTAGTAAAGCAAATGGTCATCTGCCTAGCCTTTTCCCAACTATGCTGGAGTCCGCGTCAGGATGCAGCTAAATACCAGTATTTTACATGGAACGACAGCCTACCTGACTTCCACAACCCATTTACTGGTTAAGACTGGTTGTCAGACTTTCTGGCTTCAAACAACCCGTAACGACTGTCAAACATCCACGAATGACAGAGGGGACCAACACGGGACCAGCACGGAAAGGTCTCGGTATGTAAAGATGGTCACCCATCCACGGACTAAGCATGGCAAGCGTAGCTTAACCTGATCCATGTACCTGTGCGGCTAGTATTACTTACCTGATGTTGGAAGGTAAATTCTTCCAAATCTAGGTAAAGAAAAAGAAAAAATCGTAAATTAATAATCGGAAGTATTTAGAATTTCAGGCACTCGAACAAAGATTGAAACCATTACAAACCAGTTCTCCATCAACATCAAGTTAATCTTACCAAAAATCGTAATAAGTTTTCAATTTAACAATTTCTCCACTTCAAATTTTCAATTCAGAAACCAAACAAGTCAGTTACATTAATTTTAACTGTAAATAAAAAAAGACGTGTTTTTTTTTTATTAGTGTATTAAAAGTATAAAATTTATACACATGACATTTATAGTTTTTACTTCTTGACTTAACACATGAAATTTAAATTATAACCAATAGGGTATGGCCTCATGCCTTTGGTTGAAAGGTAACCTGCAGAACCCTGTAGTAGCCTGACTGCTGCAGCCTGGCAGCCTTGTTTCGCACGGTGTACAGACGCCAGTACATCAAGCTACCAGAAACTGTCAAATTTTCCCAATCAACTTTGAACCTTATGCTTTAGCGATAAAGTTGAAAATCTGTTAAAGAAATTTGACAGATTGTAGTAGCTTGATGTGCTGGTGTCTGTACAAAAGATTGTAGGTTCCGTGTCATATATTAATAGTTAATCGCCGACTGTTCACACCCCCGGCGAGTACCTACTCGTTCTGCAGCGACAAGATCAAAAACGTCCTCGCTCAGCGTCTCTCGCTTGGTGGGCAGAATACTCACTGAGAGATTCACGCTTGGTCGCATACCAACAGTACCAGCAGTAATCGCTTGTCGCCGTCGCGCACTCGCTGCTCTCCAACTAGTTTTTAGTTGGTAGCTCTGCTCGCTTTTCGTTAATCGCCGGCGGGTGGGGCAGGTGCCCAAACTAGATATTAAGTGACTTTTCGCTCCACATAGACGTTAACCAGAAACACGGTCATTAAATCACGTACCTATTACTGTGAACTGCATTAGAGTAAGCAAATAGCTTGATAGCCATTGTGACATGCTACAATCAGCACCTTAATTGCGTAACACACTATGAATCACAATCTGAATCATTTTTAGGATATTGCTGATCCATTGCTTCATATGTTCGAAAAATTTATCTGCTCAACACCGTAAATAACGCAATGGATGTTGTTGATCTGAAAGCCATTGCTACTGTAGTGTGTTACGTAATTACTCCACAGAAGTTGATAAATACACTTATACTCGGATATACTTCCCCCCAATTGTGCGATAATTAAACGGGGCATGATTATGATCATAATGGGCAAATTCAATAGTATTTTCGCTGTTAAACACCAATCTTGCTTTGCAGCCTTTACTGTTGTGTGAGGAGCAGCGCCAATGGTTTGTCCCTTTCTTCTGGAACTTACGGGAATGGCAATACGTGTACCGTTTAAGCAGAATCAATGGTTTTCCAGAACGCGATTCTACTAAAGTGTATTCTGAAAACATTAAAAATATAAGAAAAAAAAAACAATAAACAAACAACAAGAACAATAAATCACAGATGTTGTTCGAACCTCAACTGCATACGGCGTGAACCCACTTTCAACTATACTATACGGTTCATTCAATGTTGGTGAACACGACAACACCGTTAGTGAACATCGGAGTAACCGACATAGCTTGAAGAGTAAACAAACTGAAGTTGCAGTGGGCTGGCCATGTTTGTCGAAGGACCGGTGGCAGGTGGAGCAGACGAGTCCTACAGAGCCGAGTATCGTCAAGCGTAGTGTGGGACGCCCCCCAGCTAGATGGACCGATGACCTTAAAAAGGTGACTGGGATAGACTGGATGCGTAAGGCGGAGGACAGGGTATTGTGGCCCTGCCTGGTACCTATGCCCAACAGTGGACTGCGATAGGCTGAGATGAACACCAACCAAGGTCTCCGTTTAGAAGTAATCGTTTTGGATTGTTTTTAATTTGGTTTATAAGCTAAATTGTTACCTACATCTATGGACTTAGTAGACATGTTTTTAAACTAAAAAAAAACAAAAATAATTAACAGGATGTATATTTTAATTCGAATAATTGACAAAAAAACTTTTTATAAAACGTTCACATTTTATGACAACTTAATTCTTACCAAGGGGTATCGTATTACCCAGTAACTGGGTTGTGGAGGTCAGATAGGCAGTTGCTCCATGTAAAACACTGGTATTCAGCTGCATCCGGTTAGACTGGAAGCCAACCCCAACATATTTAGGAAAAGGCTAGGCCGATGATGATGATGATTTTATGACAATTTAACATAATTCCCGTTGAGGATGAAATGCTCTGGTGGTGGATGACTATGACAACCATTGACAGAAAAAATGTTTTTAAAACTATCTAGAACGAGTCTTGCTTTGCATTTTTTTCTATTGTGAGCTGGGCATCTCCAATTTTGAGTGCCTCTCTTCCCGGAATGATAAAGAGTAAAATTGTAACCCTTGTACAGCAAAAATTCCTTGCCAGATTGGGTTTTTATTAACCTGTATTCTGAAAAAAAAGCAATATTTAAAATACTTAAGATACTTTAAATATATATATATGGACTAGCTGGATGGAGAGATCATCTGGTCATTGGTCGAAGTCTTAAGGCCGATTCCCAGAATTTACGGACCGTTAATGGTTAAAAATAAAGACTCTTGTATATCGATGAAAGTTTTATTATATTAATTATATACGTATTTTATTTATATATTCTTAAAATATAACATTCATCTAGGTAGGTAACTATTACATATATTAATATTCTTTTTTTTATATTCTACACTGGTAGGCTTAGGAAACATTGAGATCATGAAACAGCTATTACTAAGCCGGATTTACATTACGAAGCTTTGAAATAAAATTAGACATTTAACTAAACCTTCTTTACAGTCCGTTTAACCGATTTTGACTTCTATACCGAAGGCATAAGGATGGTATTAAAAGCAAAAAAGTGGTTACCGTACCAACTGTTTACTGCAGCTGATTTCATGCCAACAACGCAATAGAATTCAAAATCGGTTGAACGGACTGTAAAAAAGGTTTAGTAGTCTAATCTTATTTCAAAAGGAGTATCGTTATTCATTTATAGTTTCATAGTAAAAAAATATCGATTAAAGAAGCCTATGTCTAGAAGAGGACGTCTTTCAGCTGAAATGATGATGAAGATCTAAAAATACAGGTGGTTAATGGCTATGTTCACAGCTCAGAGATACTACATTTAAATATCAGTGCAGCACCTAGCATCGTTTTGCAGTATTTTCTCTTGTTCGAAGTACAGACGCGCGCCAGCACATCAAGCAACCCGAAACTGTCAAATTTGCCCAATCAACTTTGAACCTTATGCTTTAGCGATAAAGTTGAAAATCTATTAAAGAAATTTGACAGATTGTAGTAGCTTGATGTGCTGGCGTCTGTACATCGCCAGGTCTCATTCTTCTTTCACAGTGTGACGGAGATGGAAGAATTAGTAATTTTGAAACAGCACTATGATCCGGCCTTGTCTATATCGGTCCAGCCAAAAGCGGGCGCCCTCAGGCTAGGTGGAGCGTCGATCTGGATGAGATTAGCCGAGAACCGAGTTGGATGGCGTGTAATTGGAGAGGCCAATGTCCAGCAGTGGACTAATGTAGACTAATGATGATACATCTGTCCAGGGGGTCTACTCCCTACTACTTTGCACGAACTCCGTAATTTCGGAGGAAGTTACGGGCGCTTCCTGCTACGTGTCACCTACGGTCATGACATAAGTTCGGATTACGTATGTACTAAGAATGAATGACAACACGATTTGACAGTTGTTGTCCTACGCCCAATGTGTTTTTAACCGTCTGTAAACTTTGAATTTGACACTTGTTTTGACGTTTCAAAATACTTTCGTACGGGTCCGTATCTTCGTTGACGGACGTAGAAAGTAGAGCCCCTGTACCAGCATCGTCTTGCAATGTTTGCTCTTGTTCGAAGTACAGACGCCAGCACATCAAGCTATCCGAAACTGTCCAATTTTCCCAATCAACTTTGAACCTTATGCTTTAGCGATAAAGTTGAAAATCTATTAAAGAAATTTGACACATTGTAGTAGCTTGATGTGCTGTGGCGTCTGTACATCACCAGTAGTAATGCCATAAGACATACCACGGTCTCACAAACAGGTAGAACTGTCTAAAAACAATAAGGTGGAGGATGGCTATGGTCACAGCTCAGAGATACTACATTTCTATATCGATCCAGCACCAGCATTGTCTTGCAATGTTTGCTCTTGTTAGACGTACATCGCCAGGTGTCATGCCCTCCTTTCACAGTGTGACGGAGATGGTAGAATTTGTAATTTTGAAACAGCGCTATGATCCGGCCCTTAGTTGTTTGTATAAACTCCAATCCTGAAAAACAGTAATCACAAATACAATAACAAAAAAATATATTTTCTTTTAGTAGTCTTTTGAAACATACATATGTATAGATTAAATGTTTTAAGGTACAGACGCCAGCACATAAAACTGCCCGAAACTGTCAAATTTTCCCAATCAACTTTGAACCGTATGCTTTAGCGATAAAGTTGAAAATCTATTAAAGAAATTTGACAGATTGTAGTAGCTTGATGTGCTGGCGTCTGTACCTGCGCTAACTTTTTTTGCATTTTTGAGGGTTCTTTGGAAACCGTAGGTGGAGGACTTATGGTGCCCACTGTCTTCTACAGAGAGGAGGCCTGTGTCCCAACAGTGGGAACGTTATAGGCCCGGTATCCACCAAAGCCCAAGAAGATGAGAAGATGTCTCATTTTTCTATAGAATTTCGTGCCGCTTGCCCGCTTGCTCGCACGAAATTCTATACAAAAATGAGACATCTCCTCTCCTCTCCGCTTTGGTGGATACCGGGCCATAGGCTGATTATGCTAAGCTAATAAAAGAAAAAAAAAATCGTTTCTGAAATAATTAACATTTTTATTCATTTAAAATTTTTATTAAAAATGGCCTTAACTACTTTAAGTTTATCATGGCATACGATTATTTGATAATAAATTACACGAATTTAGAAAGAGTTTTTGACAAAATATTTATTAAGGCCAGCCTGCACCACAAATCACCTAACACGTATAACGTTAAAAGAATTTAAAAGATCGTTCTGTTTCTGCCAATCGTTTGAAGATGACAGAGACGGAATGATGTTTTGAATATGTTTACCGCAAAAAAAAAAGCATTTAGTTGTTTATGGTGCATGATGGGCCTTACTTAGTATCATTAATCATACAAACTTTGATCTACATATTTATCTGGCAGAAAGTGCTTTTGCGGACTCGTGAAAGAAGACTAGAAAGTTATCCTCGCGTTGAGCTCCTTAAGTTCTGAGTTGAGCTACACGACTGACAAATGAGTGCACTGACTAGTCAGGTCCACTCTTTGCTCAAAAGAGCATCTCAAACACTAATCTCACATGATCCTCATTTAGCCTGACCAGGATTCTGTCTGGACTTTAAAGGAGACTGTGACCTCTGAGTTTGTTTCGGTCTTTCTTTTGGGTTAGGAAACACCGAACTCGAGTTTTAAAACAAAATTTTATAACTAATTTACAGACATAAAAATCATCATCATCACACATACATAAATGTTTAAGTAATCCTAACATATCGCACCTTCGGTAGAACAAGGGCACAAATGTATCCCTTCCTTAAAATTAAAATTAATTGAAAAAAAACTAAAAGTTCTTAATTCTTGTTAACTATACGCCTAAAAAGGATATAGTATATAGTTTATATCATGCAAAGAAGAAAAACTTTCGAGCAATATTAACAGAGCAAGACCTCACTGAATGCAATAAATATCTTAAAATAGCTCTCCTGTAAAATAGCAAAAACTGCAATTATGCCCTTGTTCTACCGAAGGTGCGATATATACCATTACTACAGACATACTTCGGCGGTAGGTGATTGTGTTCATTATTTGCTGAAATAATTTCTTGTTCCTGATTCAGCGTTAGTCTTGCCAGACAGTGCTTCCGACTATGGGCAGTACAGCGCCAATGAGTGATGCCTTTGGTCTGCGCGCGCCGGAGGTAACAGAAAGTATAACCTTTATGGAAGATCAATGTCCTTCCTTGTTTCGATTTGATTAACTTAAAATCTGTAAAATTATATTTAAGTAAAACAAGCAGAAATAAGTACCTTTTCTGACGCTCTAGCCTCCTGGTGTAGTCTGTCCTTTCAAAGTTATTTTTTTATCTCTGATTTTGTTTTATTGTCACAACCACAGTGATCTTTGTGCAATGTGTATTTCATAATCAATCATAATTATTATAGAGGGAGGCACATCGACGCGGAAAATGATACCATGAATTCTATATGTGCATAATTCTAAACCAAATTTCAATGCAGTGGGCGTTAAAATTTTATGGTTATTAAAAAACTTCCCCCCTCCCACATTTAACCCGTCTGCCTTCAAAGCAAGAGTGAACAGGCATCTTCTGGGCACGCTCGTTCCTTCACTGACCTCATCCATTTCAGACAGCTTTCCATCAGGCGTGATCGAGGTCACGAGCTGGCCCATTTAGCAATAAAAAAAATTTGTTGGTCCATATATTTTGAAGGCTTAGGTATTTCTACACTTTTCTTTGAAACAGCAGATTTTTTTTTGATAACTGACGAAAAATTTCTGCCCTAGGTCTAGAATCATGTGCTGAATTAATGGTTACAGCACAGACCAAAAAACAAAATTTAAAAATATTGGTCTTAGTTTTAAGGGGCTCAGGACCTAAACACAAAAAAACGCAAGTTTTAGAAACAATAAAAGTATATGATCGACTACAGTAAACAAAATAAAAGAAATATATATATTCAGGATATATGCTAGGGAGATAGTGTTAATTCATAATACAATTTGATATCATATAAAAAAATAATGAAGATACGTCTAAAAACTTTCTTTTTATAATAAAAACCATACTAATATACTTACAATCATTATGATTTTTTGTCAGATTATTCTACAAGCAACATACTCATGCACTAATGTTTTAATCGGGAGCCTGCCGTTTTGCCGAAAAGATTTTGCCAAAATTTCACTACCCAAACAAATTTTCGCAACCTTTTATTATACCAATGCAATGTTTGGAATAATTTTAGTATGCACATTTTCATTTGGTCGAATTTTTACTTGGCAGAATATTATTAAGGATAATGTCATTTAGGCATTTGGTCTTTAATCAAATGATTTATTACGGCAAACAATCTTTAGACAATAAACGTTTGGTCAAACGATTTGTTATAACAAAAAATATAAAGGCATAAATAAGATTTTTTGAGAATTTTTTTTTTTTGTTAATTAAATAATTAAAAAATGCAATTTTATTTTAAAATAATCATTTATTTAATACAAAATATTTGTAACTTACTATTTAAATTTTTTGCAATGGACATTATCGAGAACCGAATTAGTTACGAGGTTAATTATAAAAAAAAAAATGCTTAGGTTAGGTTAGGTTAAAACTGTGACCTCCTACGCACGAGCCGAGCGAGCGAAGCGAGCGGTGCCGCGGCAGCGGCCGGCGAGTGCCAGAAACGACTAAATTATATAGAAAAAAATATGGAAAAAAGAGATTATTTTTAACAGGCTATCGAGAACCGAATTAGTTAGACGAGGTTAATTATTTTATATTTTATATAATAAAAGTATATATAATATAAGTAGTATGTTATTATTTTATATAATAAAAGTATATGATCGACTACAGTAAACAAAATAAAAGAAATATATATATTCAGGATATATGCTAGGGAGATAGTGTTAATTCATAATACAATTTGATATCATATAAAAAAATAATGAAGATACGTCTAAAAACTTTCTTTTTATAATAAAAACCATACTAATATACTTACAATCATTATGATTTTTTGTCAGATTATTCTACAAGCAACATACTCATGCACTAATGTTTTAATCGGGAGCCTGCCGTTTTGCCGAAAAGATTTTGCCAAAATTTCACTACCCAAACAAATTTTCGCAACCTTTTATTATACCAATGCAATGTTTGGAATAATTTTAGTATGCACATTTTCATTTGGTCGAATTTTTACTTGGCAGAATATTATTAAGGATAATGTCATTTAGGCATTTGGTCTTTAATCAAATGATTTATTACGGCAAACAATCTTTAGACAATAAACGTTTGGTCAAACGATTTGTTATAACAAAAAATATAAAGGCATAAATAAGATTTTTTGAGAATTTTTTTTTTTTGTTAATTAAATAATTAAAAAATGCAATTTTATTTTAAAATAATCATTTATTTAATACAAAATATTTGTAACTTACTATTTTAATTTTTTGCAATGGACATTATCGAGAACCGAATTAGTTACGAGGTTAATTATAAAAAAAAAAATGCTTAGGTTAGGTTAGGTTAAAACTGTGACCTCCTACGCACGAGCCGAGCGAGCGAAGCGAGCGGTGCCGCGGCAGCGGCCGGCGAGTGCCAGAAACGACTAAATTATATAGAAAAAAAAAATTGAAAAAAAGTCTACCCGAAACTGAACTAGTTAGACGAGATTAATTATTTCAAAAAATACTACCAGAATACTTAATATTATTATTACCTGTTTAGAATTTGTCCCAAGTGGAAAAAACACCCTTGTAATAAAACGTCTTCAAAGTTAGATCTTATGCTTGAAATGGCTGCCTTAAAACTGCGAAAACTGACGATACTAAATATTTGGCAAATGTAATTTTGCGTAAAATGAGTTATTCCAACTGAAATATTTGACTAAATAAAAATTGGTAAAAGTACTAGTTGGTAAACAAGTTATTGTTTAAACGTTCACTTGCCAAACATTAGGTTTGGGTTACAATTATTTGTGAAGAGATTTTTTGCTTAGTAATAATTTGGCAAATGAAATTATGCGGAAAATTGTTTGGGAAGTGATAATTTGGCAAAATCTTTTCGGCAAAACAAGGGAGACCCGTTTTAATCTTTTAGTCCAAACAGTCGATTTTTTGTAAATAGATAATTGTTTCATATTTTGCAATAAATGACCAGTGTTGTGTCATCACGCTTCTCTTTCTTTTCTATGCAGTCCGACAGTGACCACGCTTCAGGTCATGTAGTCCCCTTAATGCCTTCTTTTTTATTGTGACGATAACGCGCAGAATATTCTCTCCATTGTTCTCTTCTTCTTTTCTTTTGTTGTTCACTTAACTCTTCTATTTTTTTATGGTTTCTTTTCGGTTTTCCCAAATAAGATATGCCTGCAATTAAACAATATTTAAACGTTTATTAATAAAAAATTAAATAAACAGTTTCATTTTTTGCATCTGAATGTAATAGATTTACATATAGGTGCTGCTGTTCCTATCCACAACCAAGTACCAAACTTTATTATTATTTTACATATCTCGGGACCACAGGATCCCGGTCCTTTGGAAGGCGTACGAGGGGCCGAAGCCAACTCGCAGAGGCCCCTTAGGAACTTTTAATGAAATGCGGCAGCAACCGACGATTATCCCCGTATGCACTATGTACGTGCACCCAAGGATAACCCCCGGTTGGTGTAGGACTATTGCAGGATATCTAAAAATAAAAAGTTGGACTATTGGTCTGGGTGGCAAAAGTGGACTGGTTACCAAGAACTATAGAAGAATTATTATTATTAGCCTGTGATGTCCCACTGCAGGGCAAAGGCCTCCCTATTCTCTTTCCATTTCTCTCTGTTCAAAGCTGCTAAGGACGAGTTCTTGTTGAAGGAGTCCAAACTTATTATGTATAGACGCCATCACATCAAGCTACTACAATCTGTCAAATTTCTTTAATAGATTTTCAACTTTATCGCTAAAGTATAAGGCTCAAAGTTCATTAGTAAGATGTGACAGTTTCGGGTACCTTGATGTGCATCTGGTTAAACTAGCATAGCACCGGTTCGACGCCAGCCTAGTTGAGAAAAAAGTTAGGCAGATGATGACGTGAAATGTGTAAGTAGGTACCCTGTATTCAAACAAAAGATTGACACGAGTATAATCTACTAGCTTCTGCCCGCGAATTCGTCTCGTATCGCCTGCCCATGCTATTACTTCGTTTTCGCGCAGCGTTTTTTCTGACTTTTTTCGTATGCAATAAGAATTTTTCAAATCCGACTGGTAGTTCCAGAGATTACCGCATTCAAACAAACAAACAAAAATCTTCAGCTTTATTTTATAATTATAATATTTTGTATTTTATAACCACATTTATTTATCTAAACATTACATTATTCTAATCTATATTTTTAATTAACAGGTACTTTCTATAAAATAAAACTTTAAACTTTAATAGTCTCAACTCCAACACTAGACAATAAGATTAGATAGGTTCGTTATTTAGGCCCGCTGACACCACAAATAACTAAATAAATTTAACCCAAATAAGTGTGTATTTATACCCCTAAATACTTCTTAGACGTACACGAGAGCTGCATGTGTATGATCATTTTAATCACTAATATTTTAAAGGCGAAAGTTTGTGAGTGTGTTTATATGTTTGTTACGTCTTCACGCTCAAACGGCTGGACCAATTTTGATAAAATTTTGTATGGAGGTAGCTGACACCCTGGATTATATATAGGCTACTTTTTATCCCGATATTCACACGGGATCGACATTTACGCGGGTAAACCGCGGGGCGCAGCTAGTTGATCATAAATGGTTTTTATAATTTCGATTCATAATCTAGCATTAGGTATGCATCACAGCCATTGCTGCTCTTAGTGCAAGTCCAACGCAAACCCTTGTTTTTGTTTCTTCGGTTCACGATAGAATGTGCAGCCATATCGAAGTTTTAAAAGTTTACAGCATTTTATTCCAGGAAGCGACGCGCGCTTTAATTGTGGTAACCAAGTCTACAAACACTCTGTGAATGTGTGCGTGAAGACAAGTAGCGTCAGCACACACACACACACACTTCCGACTTCGCCTTCGTCTGGGACGGTACCAAGAGCTCCTCCGCTTACACACACAATCACAGCGTATTTGTACACATGGCAACCACAAATAAAGCGCGCGCCGCTTCGTTAAATAAAAATACTGTACCTGTTTTTACCCGACTGCGGCGAAGCCCAAAAGGAGGGTTATGTGTTTGACCTGTATGTATGTATGTATGTATGTATGTCCGATTCTTTGTTCCCTCGTAACTTCTAAACGAATGAACGGATTTGAATAAATTATACGTCTTTAGATTTGTCTTGGTAGCGCGAGTGTCACTGGCTACATTAAAATCAAAAACAAAGTAAAATGGCGGATTTAGGGTGCCATATTGTGGAGTTCGAAATTTTTTTTTCTTCTAATACCATCGAGTGAAATATCAAAATTAAGGGTTTTAAAAGGTGATTACAAAAATATATACAACTTATATGGTTAAAAGTAATTCGAAGTGACAAATCGTAAAAAACACGTTAAATAAAATAATTATTTCTTGTTCCCTGTTGAGTGACTTTACGGGTCAGCTATTAATTAATACATAAGTAAATCGTCTGCGAAATCTTTCAAATTTGTAAACTAAAAAGCTGGAAATAAAAAACAAGTAATTAAAAAAACTAAAAACCCGACTGCGGTAAAAAAAAATTGTTTAAAAAAAACTGAAAAGCTAAAAACAAGGCCATTTTAAATTAAATAAAAGTTGGAAGCAGGCGGGACCCATTTGAGTTTGAAAATATAATAAAAAAATGGTATGGGTCCCGCCTGCTTCCAACTTTTATTTAATTTAAAATGGCCTTGTTTTTAGCTTTTCAGTTTTTTTTAAACAAATTTTTTTACCGCAGTCGGGTTTTTTAGTTTTTTTAATTATATGTGTTATTTTTGAACTAGAAGTGTAAAATGGTACTTTTTTTTCAATATTTTAGGTAAGGTAGGCCCCACACGTCTATCAGAGATTCCGTACAATATTATTGTCCGGCTGGAGCCTAGGGCTTTAATGACTTACCTAAGCTTAGGTTTGCATGACACGTATTAATTCGACATCAGCGAGCAGTAAGTATGAAAATGACATTGTTAGGTACTGTATAATGATTGAT